>CM064532.1:35340777-35621714 GCA_032716605.1 Paralithodes platypus | reverse complement strand
GCGAGCTGCTTCTAGATATGGTCTTAGATTTTATTTTCGCCCAGCCATTCGCCCAGAATCGAAAATATGTGTCTCAAAAACCTTGGGTTTCGTTTTTTGGACATTAAAAGTCCTCTGTAGCCCAAACTATAATCCTAGGGAATTCTACTTGGTGCCATTCGATTTTTCTCGGCGAGCTGCTTCTAGATATGGTCTTAGATTTTATTTTCGCCCAGCCATTCGCCCAGAATCGAAAATATGTGTCTCAAAAACCTTGGGTTTCGTTTTTTGGACATTAAAAGTCCTCTGTAGCCCAAACTATAAGTCCTAGGGAATTCTACTTGGTGCCATTCGATTTTTCTCGGCGAGCTGCTTCTAGATATGGTCTTAGATTTTATTTTCGCCCAGCCATTCGCCCAGAATCGAAAATATGTGTCTCAAAAACCTTGGGTTTCGTTTTTTGGACATTAAAAGTCCTCTGTAGCCCAAACTATAAGTCCTAGGGAATTCTACTTGGTGCCATTCGATTTTTCTCGGCGAGCTGCTTCTAGATATGGTCTTAGATTTTATTTTCGCCCAGCCATTCGCCCAGAATCGAAAATATGTGTCTCAAAAACCTTGGGTTTCGTTTTTTGGACATTAAAAGTCCTCTGTAGCCCAAACTATAAGTCCTAGGGAATTCTACTTGGTGCCATTCGATTTTTCTCGGCGAGCTGCTTCTAGACATGGTCTTAGATTTTATTTTCGCCCAGCCATTCGCCCAGAATCGAAAATATGTGTCTCAAAAACCTTGGGTTTCGTTTTTTGGACATTAAAAGTCCTCTGTAGCCCAAACTATAAGTCCTAGGGAATTCTACTTGGTGCCATTCGATTTTTCTCGGCGAGCTGCTTCTAGACATGGTCTTAGATTTTATTTTCGCCCAGCCATTCGCCCAGAATCGAAAATATGTGTCTCAAAAACCTTGGGTTTCGTTTTTTGGACATTAAAAGTCCTCTGTAGCCCAAACTATAAGTCCTAGGGAATTCTACTTGGTGCCATTCGATTTTTCTCGGCGAGCTGCTTCTAGACATGGTCTTAGATTTTATTTTCGCCCAGCCATTCGCCCAGAATCGAAAATATGTGTCTCAAAAACCTTGGGTTTCGTTTTTTGGACATTAAAAGTCCTCTGTAGCCCAAACTATAAATCCTAGGGAATTCTACTTGGTGCCATTCGATTTTTCTCGGCGAGCTGCTTCTAGACATGGTCTTAGATTTTATTTTCGCCCAGCCATTCGCCCAGAATCGAAAATATGTGTCTCAAAAACCTTGGGTTTCGTTTTTTGGACATTAAAAGTCCTCTGTAGCCCAAACTATAAGTCCTAGGGAATTCTACTTGGTGCCATTCGATTTTTCTCGGCGAGCTGCTTCTAGACATGGTCTTAGATTTTATTTTCGCCCAGCCATTCGCCCAGAATCGAAAATATGTGTCTCAAAAACCTTGGGTTTCGTTTTTTGGACATTAAAAGTCCTCTGTAGCCCAAACTATAAGTCCTAGGGAATTCTACTTGGTGCCATTCGATTTTTCTCGGCGAGCTGCTTCTAGATATGGTCTTAGATTTTATTTTCGCCCAGCCATTCGCCCAGAATCGAAAATATGTGTCTCAAAAACCTTGGGTTTCGTTTTTTGGACATTAAAAGTCCTCTGTAGCCCAAACTATAAATCCTAGGGAATTCTACTTGGTGCCATTCGATTTTTCTCGGCGAGCTGCTTCTAGACATGGTCTTAGATTTTATTTTCGCCCAGCCATTCGCCCAGAATCGAAAATATGTGTCTCAAAAACCTTGGGTTTCGTTTTTTGGACATTAAAAGTCCTCTGTAGCCCAAACTATAAGTCCTAGGGAATTCTACTTGGTGCCATTCGATTTTTCTCGGCGAGCTGCTTCTAGATATGGTCTTAGATTTTATTTTCGCCCAGCCATTCGCCCAGAATCGAAAATATGTGTCTCAAAAACCTTGGGTTTCGTTTTTTGGACATTAAAAGTCCTCTGTAGCCCAAACTATAAGTCCTAGGGAATTCTACTTGGTGCCATTCGATTTTTCTCGGCGAGCTGCTTCTAGACATGGTCTTAGATTTTATTTTCGCCCAGCCATTCGCCCAGAATCGAAAATATGTGTCTCAAAAACCTTGGGTTTCGTTTTTTGGACATTAAAAGTCCTCTGTAGCCCAAACTATAAGTCCTAGGGAATTCTACTTGGTGCCATTCGATTTTTCTCGGCGAGCTGCTTCTAGATATGGTCTTAGATTTTATTTTCGCCCAGCCATTCGCCCAGAATCGAAAATATGTGTCTCAAAAACCTTGGGTTTCGTTTTTTGGACATTAAAAGTCCTCTGTAGCCCAAACTATAAATCCTAGGGAATTCTACTTGGTGCCATTCGATTTTTCTCGGCGAGCTGCTTCTAGACATGGTCTTAGATTTTATTTTCGCCCAGCCATTCGCCCAGAATCGAAAATATGTGTCTCAAAAACCTTGGGTTTCGTTTTTTGGACATTAAAAGTCCTCTGTAGCCCAAACTATAAGTCCTAGGGAATTCTACTTGGTGCCATTCGATTTTTCTCGGCGAGCTGCTTCTAGACATGGTCTTAGATTTTATTTTCGCCCAGCCATTCGCCCAGAATCGAAAATATGTGTCTCAAAAACCTTGGGTTTCGTTTTTTGGACATTAAAAGTCCTCTGTAGCCCAAACTATAAGTCCTAGGGAATTCTACTTGGTGCCATTCGATTTTTCTCGGCGAGCTGCTTCTAGATATGGTCTTAGATTTTATTTTCGCCCAGCCATTCGCCCAGAATCGAAAATATGTGTCAAAAACCTTGGGTTTCGTTTTTTGGACATTAAAAGTCCTCTGTAGCCCAAACTATAAATCCTAGGGAATTCTACTTGGTGCCATTCGATTTTTCTCGGCGAGCTGCTTCTAGATATGGTCTTAGATTTTATTTTCGCCCAGCCATTCGCCCAGAATCGAAAATATGTGTCTCAAAAACCTTGGGTTTCGTTTTTTGGACATTAAAAGTCCTCTGTAGCCCAAACTATAAATCCTAGGGAATTCTACTTGGTGCCATTCGATTTTTCTCGGCGAGCTGCTTCTAGACATGGTCTTAGATTTTATTTTCGCCCAGCCATTCGCCCAGAATCGAAAATATGTGTCTCAAAAACCTTGGGTTTCGTTTTTTGGACATTAAAAGTCCTCTGTAGCCCAAACTATAAATCCTAGGGAATTCTACTTGGTGCCATTCGATTTTTCTCGGCGAGCTGCTTCTAGACATGGTCTTAGATTTTATTTTCGCCCAGCCATTCGCCCAGAATCGAAAATATGTGTCTCAAAAACCTTGGGTTTCGTTTTTTGGACATTAAAAGTCCTCTGTAGCCCAAACTATAAGTCCTAGGGAATTCTACTTGGTGCCATTCGATTTTTCTCGGCGAGCTGCTTCTAGATATGGTCTTAGATTTTATTTTCGCCCAGCCATTCGCCCAGAATCGAAAATATGTGTCTCAAAAACCTTGGGTTTCGTTTTTTGGACATTAAAAGTCCTCTGTAGCCCAAACTATAAATCCTAGGGAATTCTACTTGGTGCCATTCGATTTTTCTCGGCGAGCTGCTTCTAGACATGGTCTTAGATTTTATTTTCGCCCAGCCATTCGCCCAGAATCGAAAATATGTGTCTCAAAAACCTTGGGTTTCGTTTTTTGGACATTAAAAGTCCTCTGTAGCCCAAACTATAAATCCTAGGGAATTCTACTTGGTGCCATTCGATTTTTCTCGGCGAGCTGCTTCTAGACATGGTCTTAGATTTTATTTTCGCCCAGCCATTCGCCCAGAATCGAAAATATGTGTCTCAAAAACCTTGGGTTTCGTTTTTTGGACATTAAAAGTCCTCTGTAGCCCAAACTATAAGTCCTAGGGAATTCTACTTGGTGCCATTCGATTTTTCTCGGCGAGCTGCTTCTAGATATGGTCTTAGATTTTATTTTCGCCCAGCCATTCGCCCAGAATCGAAAATATGTGTCTCAAAAACCTTGGGTTTCGTTTTTTGGACATTAAAAGTCCTCTGTAGCCCAAACTATAAGTCCTAGGGAATTCTACTTGGTGCCATTCGATTTTTCTCGGCGAGCTGCTTCTAGATATGGTCTTAGATTTTATTTTCGCCCAGCCATTCGCCCAGAATCGAAAATATGTGTCTCAAAAACCTTGGGTTTCGTTTTTTGGACATTAAAAGTCCTCTGTAGCCCAAACTATAAATCCTAGGGAATTCTACTTGGTGCCATTCGATTTTTCTCGGCGAGCTGCTTCTAGACATGGTCTTAGATTTTATTTTCGCCCAGCCATTCGCCCAGAATCGAAAATATGTGTCTCAAAAACCTTGGGTTTCGTTTTTTGGACATTAAAAGTCCTCTGTAGCCCAAACTATAAGTCCTAGGGAATTCTACTTGGTGCCATTCGATTTTTCTCGGCGAGCTGCTTCTAGACATGGTCTTAGATTTTATTTTCGCCCAGCCATTCGCCCAGAATCGAAAATATGTGTCTCAAAAACCTTGGGTTTCGTTTTTTGGACATTAAAAGTCCTCTGTAGCCCAAACTATAATCCCTAGGGAATTCTACTTGGTGCCATTCGATTTTTCTCGGCGAGCTGCTTCTAGACATGGTCTTAGATTTTATTTTCGCCCAGCCATTCGCCCAGAATCGAAAATATGTGTCTCAAAAACCTTGGGTTTCGTTTTTTGGACATTAAAAGTCCTCTGTAGCCCAAACTATAAGTCCTAGGGAATTCTACTTGGTGCCATTCGATTTTTCTCGGCGAGCTGCTTCTAGATATGGTCTTAGATTTTATTTTCGCCCAGCCATTCGCCCAGAATCGAAAATATGTGTCTCAAAAACCTTGGGTTTCGTTTTTTGGACATTAAAAGTCCTCTGTAGCCCAAACTATAAATCCTAGGGAATTCTACTTGGTGCCATTCGATTTTTCTCGGCGAGCTGCTTCTAGACATGGTCTTAGATTTTATTTTCGCCCAGCCATTCGCCCAGAATCGAAAATATGTGTCTCAAAAACCTTGGGTTTCGTTTTTTGGACATTAAAAGTCCTCTGTAGCCCAAACTATAAGTCCTAGGGAATTCTACTTGGTGCCATTCGATTTTTCTCGGCGAGCTGCTTCTAGACATGGTCTTAGATTTTATTTTCGCCCAGCCATTCGCCCAGAATCGAAAATATGTGTCTCAAAAACCTTGGGTTTCGTTTTTTGGACATTAAAAGTCCTCTGTAGCCCAAACTATAAGTCCTAGGGAATTCTACTTGGTGCCATTCGATTTTTCTCGGCGAGCTGCTTCTAGACATGGTCTTAGATTTTATTTTCGCCCAGCCATTCGCCCAGAATCGAAAATATGTGTCTCAAAAACCTTGGGTTTCGTTTTTTGGACATTAAAAGTCCTCTGTAGCCCAAACTATAAGTCCTAGGGAATTCTACTTGGTGCCATTCGATTTTTCTCGGCGAGCTGCTTCTAGACATGGTCTTAGATTTTATTTTCGCCCAGCCATTCGCCCAGAATCGAAAATATGTGTCTCAAAAACCTTGGGTTTCGTTTTTTGGACATTAAAAGTCCTCTGTAGCCCAAACTATAAGTCCTAGGGAATTCTACTTGGTGCCATTCGATTTTTCTCGGCGAGCTGCTTCTAGACATGGTCTTAGATTTTATTTTCGCCCAGCCATTCGCCCAGAATCGAAAATATGTGTCTCAAAAACCTTGGGTTTCGTTTTTTGGACATTAAAAGTCCTCTGTAGCCCAAACTATAAGTCCTAGGGAATTCTACTTGGTGCCATTCGATTTTTCTCGGCGAGCTGCTTCTAGATATGGTCTTAGATTTTATTTTCGCCCAGCCATTCGCCCAGAATCGAAAATATGTGTCTCAAAAACCTTGGGTTTCGTTTTTTGGACATTAAAAGTCCTCTGTAGCCCAAACTATAAGTCCTAGGGAATTCTACTTGGTGCCATTCGATTTTTCTCGGCGAGCTGCTTCTAGACATGGTCTTAGATTTTATTTTCGCCCAGCCATTCGCCCAGAATCGAAAATATGTGTCTCAAAAACCTTGGGTTTCGTTTTTTGGACATTAAAAGTCCTCTGTAGCCCAAACTATAAATCCTAGGGAATTCTACTTGGTGCCATTCGATTTTTCTCGGCGAGCTGCTTCTAGACATGGTCTTAGATTTTATTTTCGCCCAGCCATTCGCCCAGAATCGAAAATATGTGTCTCAAAAACCTTGGGTTTCGTTTTTTGGACATTAAAAGTCCTCTGTAGCCCAAACTATAAGTCCTAGGGAATTCTACTTGGTGCCATTCGATTTTTCTCGGCGAGCTGCTTCTAGATATGGTCTTAGATTTTATTTTCGCCCAGCCATTCGCCCAGAATCGAAAATATGTGTCTCAAAAACCTTGGGTTTCGTTTTTTGGACATTAAAAGTCCTCTGTAGCCCAAACTATAAGTCCTAGGGAATTCTACTTGGTGCCATTCGATTTTTCTCGGCGAGCTGCTTCTAGATATGGTCTTAGATTTTATTTTCGCCCAGCCATTCGCCCAGAATCGAAAATATGTGTCTCAAAAACCTTGGGTTTCGTTTTTTGGACATTAAAAGTCCTCTGTAGCCCAAACTATAAATCCTAGGGAATTCTACTTGGTGCCATTCGATTTTTCTCGGCGAGCTGCTTCTAGACATGGTCTTAGATTTTATTTTCGCCCAGCCATTCGCCCAGAATCGAAAATATGTGTCTCAAAAACCTTGGGTTTCGTTTTTTGGACATTAAAAGTCCTCTGTAGCCCAAACTATAAATCCTAGGGAATTCTACTTGGTGCCATTCGATTTTTCTCGGCGAGCTGCTTCTAGACATGGTCTTAGATTTTATTTTCGCCCAGCCATTCGCCCAGAATCGAAAATATGTGTCTCAAAAACCTTGGGTTTCGTTTTTTGGACATTAAAAGTCCTCTGTAGCCCAAACTATAAGTCCTAGGGAATTCTACTTGGTGCCATTCGATTTTTCTCGGCGAGCTGCTTCTAGACATGGTCTTAGATTTTATTTTCGCCCAGCCATTCGCCCAGAATCGAAAATATGTGTCTCAAAAACCTTGGGTTTCGTTTTTTGGACATTAAAAGTCCTCTGTAGCCCAAACTATAAATCCTAGGGAATTCTACTTGGTGCCATTCGATTTTTCTCGGCGAGCTGCTTCTAGATATGGTCTTAGATTTTATTTTCGCCCAGCCATTCGCCCAGAATCGAAAATATGTGTCTCAAAAACCTTGGGTTTCGTTTTTTGGACATTAAAAGTCCTCTGTAGCCCAAACTATAAATCCTAGGGAATTCTACTTGGTGCCATTCGATTTTTCTCGGCGAGCTGCTTCTAGACATGGTCTTAGATTTTATTTTCGCCCAGCCATTCGCCCAGAATCGAAAATATGTGTCTCAAAAACCTTGGGTTTCGTTTTTTGGACATTAAAAGTCCTCTGTAGCCCAAACTATAAGTCCTAGGGAATTCTACTTGGTGCCATTCGATTTTTCTCGGCGAGCTGCTTCTAGATATGGTCTTAGATTTTATTTTCGCCCAGCCATTCGCCCAGAATCGAAAATATGTGTCTCAAAAACCTTGGGTTTCGTTTTTTGGACATTAAAAGTCCTCTGTAGCCCAAACTATAAGTCCTAGGGAATTCTACTTGGTGCCATTCGATTTTTCTCGGCGAGCTGCTTCTAGATATGGTCTTAGATTTTATTTTCGCCCAGCCATTCGCCCAGAATCGAAAATATGTGTCTCAAAAACCTTGGGTTTCGTTTTTTGGACATTAAAAGTCCTCTGTAGCCCAAACTATAAGTCCTAGGGAATTCTACTTGGTGCCATTCGATTTTTCTCGGCGAGCTGCTTCTAGATATGGTCTTAGATTTTATTTTCGCCCAGCCATTCGCCCAGAATCGAAAATATGTGTCTCAAAAACCTTGGGTTTCGTTTTTTGGACATTAAAAGTCCTCTGTAGCCCAAACTATAAGTCCTAGGGAATTCTACTTGGTGCCATTCGATTTTTCTCGGCGAGCTGCTTCTAGACATGGTCTTAGATTTTATTTTCGCCCAGCCATTCGCCCAGAATCGAAAATATGTGTCTCAAAAACCTTGGGTTTCGTTTTTTGGACATTAAAAGTCCTCTGTAGCCCAAACTATAAGTCCTAGGGAATTCTACTTGGTGCCATTCGATTTTTCTCGGCGAGCTGCTTCTAGATATGGTCTTAGATTTTATTTTCGCCCAGCCATTCGCCCAGAATCGAAAATATGTGTCTCAAAAACCTTGGGTTTCGTTTTTTGGACATTAAAAGTCCTCTGTAGCCCAAACTATAAGTCCTAGGGAATTCTACTTGGTGCCATTCGATTTTTCTCGGCGAGCTGCTTCTAGACATGGTCTTAGATTTTATTTTCGCCCAGCCATTCGCCCAGAATCGAAAATATGTGTCTCAAAAACCTTGGGTTTCGTTTTTTGGACATTAAAAGTCCTCTGTAGCCCAAACTATAAGTCTAGGGAATTCTACTTGGTGCCATTCGATTTTTCTCGGCGAGCTGCTTCTAGACATGGTCTTAGATTTTATTTTCGCCCAGCCATTCGCCCAGAATCGAAAATATGTGTCTCAAAAACCTTGGGTTTCGTTTTTTGGACATTAAAAGTCCTCTGTAGCCCAAACTATAAGTCCTAGGGAATTCTACTTGGTGCCATTCGATTTTTCTCGGCGAGCTGCTTCTAGACATGGTCTTAGATTTTATTTTCGCCCAGCCATTCGCCCAGAATCGAAAATATGTGTCTCAAAAACCTTGGGTTTCGTTTTTTGGACATTAAAAGTCCTCTGTAGCCCAAACTATAATCCTAGGGAATTCTACTTGGTGCCATTCGATTTTTCTCGGCGAGCTGCTTCTAGACATGGTCTTAGATTTTATTTTCGCCCAGCCATTCGCCCAGAATCGAAAATATGTGTCTCAAAAACCTTGGGTTTCGTTTTTTGGACATTAAAAGTCCTCTGTAGCCCAAACTATAAGTCCTAGGGAATTCTACTTGGTGCCATTCGATTTTTCTCGGCGAGCTGCTTCTAGATATGGTCTTAGATTTTATTTTCGCCCAGCCATTCGCCCAGAATCGAAAATATGTGTCTCAAAAACCTGGGTTTCGTTTTTTGGACATTAAAAGTCCTCTGTAGCCCAAACTATAAGTCCTAGGGAATTCTACTTGGTGCCATTCGATTTTTCTCGGCGAGCTGCTTCTAGACATGGTCTTAGATTTTATTTTCGCCCAGCCATTCGCCCAGAATCGAAAATATGTGTCTCAAAAACCTTGGGTTTCGTTTTTTGGACATTAAAAGTCCTCTGTAGCCCAAACTATAAGTCCTAGGGAATTCTACTTGGTGCCATTCGATTTTTCTCGGCGAGCTGCTTCTAGATATGGTCTTAGATTTTATTTTCGCCCAGCCATTCGCCCAGAATCGAAAATATGTGTCTCAAAAACCTTGGGTTTCGTTTTTTGGACATTAAAAGTCCTCTGTAGCCCAAACTATAAGTCCTAGGGAATTCTACTTGGTGCCATTCGATTTTTCTCGGCGAGCTGCTTCTAGATATGGTCTTAGATTTTATTTTCGCCCAGCCATTCGCCCAGAATCGAAAATATGTGTCTCAAAAACCTTGGGTTTCGTTTTTTGGACATTAAAAGTCCTCTGTAGCCCAAACTATAAGTCCTAGGGAATTCTACTTGGTGCCATTCGATTTTTCTCGGCGAGCTGCTTCTAGATATGGTCTTAGATTTTATTTTCGCCCAGCCATTCGCCCAGAATCGAAAATATGTGTCTCAAAAACCTTGGGTTTCGTTTTTTGGACATTAAAAGTCCTCTGTAGCCCAAACTATAAGTCCTAGGGAATTCTACTTGGTGCCATTCGATTTTTCTCGGCGAGCTGCTTCTAGACATGGTCTTAGATTTTATTTTCGCCCAGCCATTCGCCCAGAATCGAAAATATGTGTCTCAAAAACCTTGGGTTTCGTTTTTTGGACATTAAAAGTCCTCTGTAGCCCAAACTATAAGTCCTAGGGAATTCTACTTGGTGCCATTCGATTTTTCTCGGCGAGCTGCTTCTAGATATGGTCTTAGATTTTATTTTCGCCCAGCCATTCGCCCAGAATCGAAAATATGTGTCTCAAAAACCTTGGGTTTCGTTTTTTGGACATTAAAAGTCCTCTGTAGCCCAAACTATAAGTCCTAGGGAATTCTACTTGGTGCCATTCGATTTTTCTCGGCGAGCTGCTTCTAGATATGGTCTTAGATTTTATTTTCGCCCAGCCATTCGCCCAGAATCGAAAATATGTGTCTCAAAAACCTTGGGTTTCGTTTTTTGGACATTAAAAGTCCTCTGTAGCCCAAACTATAATCCTAGGGAATTCTACTTGGTGCCATTCGATTTTTCTCGGCGAGCTGCTTCTAGACATGGTCTTAGATTTTATTTTCGCCCAGCCATTCGCCCAGAATCGAAAATATGTGTCTCAAAAACCTTGGGTTTCGTTTTTTGGACATTAAAAGTCCTCTGTAGCCCAAACTATAAGTCCTAGGGAATTCTACTTGGTGCCATTCGATTTTTCTCGGCGAGCTGCTTCTAGACATGGTCTTAGATTTTATTTTCGCCCAGCCATTCGCCCAGAATCGAAAATATGTGTCTCAAAAACCTTGGGTTTCGTTTTTTGGACATTAAAAGTCCTCTGTAGCCCAAACTATAAGTCCTAGGGAATTCTACTTGGTGCCATTCGATTTTTCTCGGCGAGCTGCTTCTAGATATGGTCTTAGATTTTATTTTCGCCCAGCCATTCGCCCAGAATCGAAAATATGTGTCTCAAAAACCTTGGGTTTCGTTTTTTGGACATTAAAAGTCCTCTGTAGCCCAAACTATAATCCTAGGGAATTCTACTTGGTGCCATTCGATTTTTCTCGGCGAGCTGCTTCTAGACATGGTCTTAGATTTTATTTTCGCCCAGCCATTCGCCCAGAATCGAAAATATGTGTCTCAAAAACCTTGGGTTTCGTTTTTTGGACATTAAAAGTCCTCTGTAGCCCAAACTATAAGTCCTAGGGAATTCTACTTGGTGCCATTCGATTTTTCTCGGCGAGCTGCTTCTAGACATGGTCTTAGATTTTATTTTCGCCCAGCCATTCGCCCAGAATCGAAAATATGTGTCTCAAAAACCTTGGGTTTCGTTTTTTGGACATTAAAAGTCCTCTGTAGCCCAAACTATAAGTCCTAGGGAATTCTACTTGGTGCCATTCGATTTTTCTCGGCGAGCTGCTTCTAGATATGGTCTTAGATTTTATTTTCGCCCAGCCATTCGCCCAGAATCGAAAATATGTGTCTCAAAAACCTTGGGTTTCGTTTTTTGGACATTAAAAGTCCTCTGTAGCCCAAACTATAAGTCCTAGGGAATTCTACTTGGTGCCATTCGATTTTTCTCGGCGAGCTGCTTCTAGACATGGTCTTAGATTTTATTTTCGCCCAGCCATTCGCCCAGAATCGAAAATATGTGTCTCAAAAACCTTGGGTTTCGTTTTTTGGACATTAAAAGTCCTCTGTAGCCCAAACTATAAATCCTAGGGAATTCTACTTGGTGCCATTCGATTTTTCTCGGCGAGCTGCTTCTAGACATGGTCTTAGATTTTATTTTCGCCCAGCCATTCGCCCAGAATCGAAAATATGTGTCTCAAAAACCTTGGGTTTCGTTTTTTGGACATTAAAAGTCCTCTGTAGCCCAAACTATAAATCCTAGGGAATTCTACTTGGTGCCATTCGATTTTTCTCGGCGAGCTGCTTCTAGACATGGTCTTAGATTTTATTTTCGCCCAGCCATTCGCCCAGAATCGAAAATATGTGTCTCAAAAACCTTGGGTTTCGTTTTTTGGACATTAAAAGTCCTCTGTAGCCCAAACTATAAGTCCTAGGGAATTCTACTTGGTGCCATTCGATTTTTCTCGGCGAGCTGCTTCTAGATATGGTCTTAGATTTTATTTTCGCCCAGCCATTCGCCCAGAATCGAAAATATGTGTCTCAAAAACCTTGGGTTTCGTTTTTTGGACATTAAAAGTCCTCTGTAGCCCAAACTATAAATCCTAGGGAATTCTACTTGGTGCCATTCGATTTTTCTCGGCGAGCTGCTTCTAGACATGGTCTTAGATTTTATTTTCGCCCAGCCATTCGCCCAGAATCGAAAATATGTGTCTCAAAAACCTTGGGTTTCGTTTTTTGGACATTAAAAGTCCTCTGTAGCCCAAACTATAAGTCCTAGGGAATTCTACTTGGTGCCATTCGATTTTTCTCGGCGAGCTGCTTCTAGATATGGTCTTAGATTTTATTTTCGCCCAGCCATTCGCCCAGAATCGAAAATATGTGTCTCAAAAACCTTGGGTTTCGTTTTTTGGACATTAAAAGTCCTCTGTAGCCCAAACTATAAGTCCTAGGGAATTCTACTTGGTGCCATTCGATTTTTCTCGGCGAGCTGCTTCTAGACATGGTCTTAGATTTTATTTTCGCCCAGCCATTCGCCCAGAATCGAAAATATGTGTCTCAAAAACCTTGGGTTTCGTTTTTTGGACATTAAAAGTCCTCTGTAGCCCAAACTATAAGTCCTAGGGAATTCTACTTGGTGCCATTCGATTTTTCTCGGCGAGCTGCTTCTAGATATGGTCTTAGATTTTATTTTCGCCCAGCCATTCGCCCAGAATCGAAAATATGTGTCTCAAAAACCTTGGGTTTCGTTTTTTGGACATTAAAAGTCCTCTGTAGCCCAAACTATAAATCCTAGGGAATTCTACTTGGTGCCATTCGATTTTTCTCGGCGAGCTGCTTCTAGACATGGTCTTAGATTTTATTTTCGCCCAGCCATTCGCCCAGAATCGAAAATATGTGTCTCAAAAACCTTGGGTTTCGTTTTTTGGACATTAAAAGTCCTCTGTAGCCCAAACTATAAGTCCTAGGGAATTCTACTTGGTGCCATTCGATTTTTCTCGGCGAGCTGCTTCTAGACATGGTCTTAGATTTTATTTTCGCCCAGCCATTCGCCCAGAATCGAAAATATGTGTCTCAAAAACCTTGGGTTTCGTTTTTTGGACATTAAAAGTCCTCTGTAGCCCAAACTATAAGTCCTAGGGAATTCTACTTGGTGCCATTCGATTTTTCTCGGCGAGCTGCTTCTAGACATGGTCTTAGATTTTATTTTCGCCCAGCCATTCGCCCAGAATCGAAAATATGTGTCTCAAAAACCTTGGGTTTCGTTTTTTGGACATTAAAAGTCCTCTGTAGCCCAAACTATAAGTCCTAGGGAATTCTACTTGGTGCCATTCGATTTTTCTCGGCGAGCTGCTTCTAGACATGGTCTTAGATTTTATTTTCGCCCAGCCATTCGCCCAGAATCGAAAATATGTGTCTCAAAAACCTTGGGTTTCGTTTTTTGGACATTAAAAGTCCTCTGTAGCCCAAACTATAAGTCCTAGGGAATTCTACTTGGTGCCATTCGATTTTTCTCGGCGAGCTGCTTCTAGACATGGTCTTAGATTTTATTTTCGCCCAGCCATTCGCCCAGAATCGAAAATATGTGTCTCAAAAACCTTGGGTTTCGTTTTTTGGACATTAAAAGTCCTCTGTAGCCCAAACTATAAGTCCTAGGGAATTCTACTTGGTGCCATTCGATTTTTCTCGGCGAGCTGCTTCTAGACATGGTCTTAGATTTTATTTTCGCCCAGCCATTCGCCCAGAATCGAAAATATGTGTCTCAAAAACCTTGGGTTTCGTTTTTTGGACATTAAAAGTCCTCTGTAGCCCAAACTATAAGTCCTAGGGAATTCTACTTGGTGCCATTCGATTTTTCTCGGCGAGCTGCTTCTAGACATGGTCTTAGATTTTATTTTCGCCCAGCCATTCGCCCAGAATCGAAAATATGTGTCTCAAAAACCTTGGGTTTCGTTTTTTGGACATTAAAAGTCCTCTGTAGCCCAAACTATAAATCCTAGGGAATTCTACTTGGTGCCATTCGATTTTTCTCGGCGAGCTGCTTCTAGACATGGTCTTAGATTTTATTTTCGCCCAGCCATTCGCCCAGAATCGAAAATATGTGTCTCAAAAACCTTGGGTTTCGTTTTTTGGACATTAAAAGTCCTCTGTAGCCCAAACTATAAGTCCTAGGGAATTCTACTTGGTGCCATTCGATTTTTCTCGGCGAGCTGCTTCTAGATATGGTCTTAGATTTTATTTTCGCCCAGCCATTCGCCCAGAATCGAAAATATGTGTCTCAAAAACCTTGGGTTTCGTTTTTTGGACATTAAAAGTCCTCTGTAGCCCAAACTATAATCCTAGGGAATTCTACTTGGTGCCATTCGATTTTTCTCGGCGAGCTGCTTCTAGACATGGTCTTAGATTTTATTTTCGCCCAGCCATTCGCCCAGAATCGAAAATATGTCTCAAAAACCTTGGGTTTCGTTTTTTGGACATTAAAAGTCCTCTGTAGCCCAAACTATAAGTCCTAGGGAATTCTACTTGGTGCCATTCGATTTTTCTCGGCGAGCTGCTTCTAGATATGGTCTTAGATTTTATTTTCGCCCAGCCATTCGCCCAGAATCGAAAATATGTGTCTCAAAAACCTTGGGTTTCGTTTTTTGGACATTAAAAGTCCTCTGTAGCCCAAACTATAAATCCTAGGGAATTCTACTTGGTGCCATTCGATTTTTCTCGGCGAGCTGCTTCTAGACATGGTCTTAGATTTTATTTTCGCCCAGCCATTCGCCCAGAATCGAAAATATGTGTCTCAAAAACCTTGGGTTTCGTTTTTTGGACATTAAAAGTCCTCTGTAGCCCAAACTATAAGTCCTAGGGAATTCTACTTGGTGCCATTCGATTTTTCTCGGCGAGCTGCTTCTAGACATGGTCTTAGATTTTATTTTCGCCCAGCCATTCGCCCAGAATCGAAAATATGTGTCTCAAAAACCTTGGGTTTCGTTTTTTGGACATTAAAAGTCCTCTGTAGCCCAAACTATAAGTCCTAGGGAATTCTACTTGGTGCCATTCGATTTTTCTCGGCGAGCTGCTTCTAGATATGGTCTTAGATTTTATTTTCGCCCAGCCATTCGCCCAGAATCGAAAATATGTGTCTCAAAAACCTTGGGTTTCGTTTTTTGGACATTAAAAGTCCTCTGTAGCCCAAACTATAAATCCTAGGGAATTCTACTTGGTGCCATTCGATTTTTCTCGGCGAGCTGCTTCTAGACATGGTCTTAGATTTTATTTTCGCCCAGCCATTCGCCCAGAATCGAAAATATGTGTCTCAAAAACCTTGGGTTTCGTTTTTTGGACATTAAAAGTCCTCTGTAGCCCAAACTATAAGTCCTAGGGAATTCTACTTGGTGCCATTCGATTTTTCTCGGCGAGCTGCTTCTAGATATGGTCTTAGATTTTATTTTCGCCCAGCCATTCGCCCAGAATCGAAAATATGTGTCTCAAAAACCTTGGGTTTCGTTTTTTGGACATTAAAAGTCCTCTGTAGCCCAAACTATAAATCCTAGGGAATTCTACTTGGTGCCATTCGATTTTTCTCGGCGAGCTGCTTCTAGACATGGTCTTAGATTTTATTTTCGCCCAGCCATTCGCCCAGAATCGAAAATATGTGTCTCAAAAACCTTGGGTTTCGTTTTTTGGACATTAAAAGTCCTCTGTAGCCCAAACTATAAGTCCTAGGGAATTCTACTTGGTGCCATTCGATTTTTCTCGGCGAGCTGCTTCTAGATATGGTCTTAGATTTTATTTTCGCCCAGCCATTCGCCCAGAATCGAAAATATGTGTCTCAAAAACCTTGGGTTTCGTTTTTTGGACATTAAAAGTCCTCTGTAGCCCAAACTATAAGTCCTAGGGAATTCTACTTGGTGCCATTCGATTTTTCTCGGCGAGCTGCTTCTAGATATGGTCTTAGATTTTATTTTCGCCCAGCCATTCGCCCAGAATCGAAAATATGTGTCTCAAAAACCTTGGGTTTCGTTTTTTGGACATTAAAAGTCCTCTGTAGCCCAAACTATAAGTCCTAGGGAATTCTACTTGGTGCCATTCGATTTTTCTCGGCGAGCTGCTTCTAGACATGGTCTTAGATTTTATTTTCGCCCAGCCATTCGCCCAGAATCGAAAATATGTGTCTCAAAAACCTTGGGTTTCGTTTTTTGGACATTAAAAGTCCTCTGTAGCCCAAACTATAAGTCCTAGGGAATTCTACTTGGTGCCATTCGATTTTTCTCGGCGAGCTGCTTCTAGACATGGTCTTAGATTTTATTTTCGCCCAGCCATTCGCCCAGAATCGAAAATATGTGTCTCAAAAACCTTGGGTTTCGTTTTTTGGACATTAAAAGTCCTCTGTAGCCCAAACTATAAGTCCTAGGGAATTCTACTTGGTGCCATTCGATTTTTCTCGGCGAGCTGCTTCTAGATATGGTCTTAGATTTTATTTTCGCCCAGCCATTCGCCCAGAATCGAAAATATGTGTCTCAAAAACCTTGGGTTTCGTTTTTTGGACATTAAAAGTCCTCTGTAGCCCAAACTATAAATCCTAGGGAATTCTACTTGGTGCCATTCGATTTTTCTCGGCGAGCTGCTTCTAGACATGGTCTTAGATTTTATTTTCGCCCAGCCATTCGCCCAGAATCGAAAATATGTGTCTCAAAAACCTTGGGTTTCGTTTTTTGGACATTAAAAGTCCTCTGTAGCCCAAACTATAAATCCTAGGGAATTCTACTTGGTGCCATTCGATTTTTCTCGGCGAGCTGCTTCTAGACATGGTCTTAGATTTTATTTTCGCCCAGCCATTCGCCCAGAATCGAAAATATGTGTCTCAAAAACCTTGGGTTTCGTTTTTTGGACATTAAAAGTCCTCTGTAGCCCAAACTATAAGTCCTAGGGAATTCTACTTGGTGCCATTCGATTTTTCTCGGCGAGCTGCTTCTAGATATGGTCTTAGATTTTATTTTCGCCCAGCCATTCGCCCAGAATCGAAAATATGTGTCTCAAAAACCTTGGGTTTCGTTTTTTGGACATTAAAAGTCCTCTGTAGCCCAAACTATAAGTCCTAGGGAATTCTACTTGGTGCCATTCGATTTTTCTCGGCGAGCTGCTTCTAGACATGGTCTTAGATTTTATTTTCGCCCAGCCATTCGCCCAGAATCGAAAATATGTGTCTCAAAAACCTTGGGTTTCGTTTTTTGGACATTAAAAGTCCTCTGTAGCCCAAACTATAAATCCTAGGGAATTCTACTTGGTGCCATTCGATTTTTCTCGGCGAGCTGCTTCTAGACATGGTCTTAGATTTTATTTTCGCCCAGCCATTCGCCCAGAATCGAAAATATGTGTCTCAAAAACCTTGGGTTTCGTTTTTTGGACATTAAAAGTCCTCTGTAGCCCAAACTATAAGTCCTAGGGAATTCTACTTGGTGCCATTCGATTTTTCTCGGCGAGCTGCTT
The DNA here is from genome assembly GCA_032716605.1 of Paralithodes platypus. Taxonomy (NCBI): domain Eukaryota; kingdom Metazoa; phylum Arthropoda; class Malacostraca; order Decapoda; family Lithodidae; genus Paralithodes; species Paralithodes platypus. The sequence continues at coordinate 35,604,170 of CM064532.1, read as the reverse complement.
CTAGACATGGTCTTAGATTTTATTTTCGCCCAGCCATTCGCCCAGAATCGAAAATATGTGTCTCAAAAACCTTGGGTTTCGTTTTTTGGACATTAAAAGTCCTCTGTAGCCCAAACTATAAGTCCTAGGGAATTCTACTTGGTGCCATTCGATTTTTCTCGGCGAGCTGCTTCTAGATATGGTCTTAGATTTTATTTTCGCCCAGCCATTCGCCCAGAATCGAAAATATGTGTCTCAAAAACCTTGGGTTTCGTTTTTTGGACATTAAAAGTCCTCTGTAGCCCAAACTATAAGTCCTAGGGAATTCTACTTGGTGCCATTCGATTTTTCTCGGCGAGCTGCTTCTAGACATGGTCTTAGATTTTATTTTCGCCCAGCCATTCGCCCAGAATCGAAAATATGTGTCTCAAAAACCTTGGGTTTCGTTTTTTGGACATTAAAAGTCCTCTGTAGCCCAAACTATAAGTCCTAGGGAATTCTACTTGGTGCCATTCGATTTTTCTCGGCGAGCTGCTTCTAGACATGGTCTTAGATTTTATTTTCGCCCAGCCATTCGCCCAGAATCGAAAATATGTGTCTCAAAAACCTTGGGTTTCGTTTTTTGGACATTAAAAGTCCTCTGTAGCCCAAACTATAAGTCCTAGGGAATTCTACTTGGTGCCATTCGATTTTTCTCGGCGAGCTGCTTCTAGATATGGTCTTAGATTTTATTTTCGCCCAGCCATTCGCCCAGAATCGAAAATATGTGTCTCAAAAACCTTGGGTTTCGTTTTTTGGACATTAAAAGTCCTCTGTAGCCCAAACTATAAGTCCTAGGGAATTCTACTTGGTGCCATTCGATTTTTCTCGGCGAGCTGCTTCTAGACATGGTCTTAGATTTTATTTTCGCCCAGCCATTCGCCCAGAATCGAAAATATGTGTCTCAAAAACCTTGGGTTTCGTTTTTTGGACATTAAAAGTCCTCTGTAGCCCAAACTATAAATCCTAGGGAATTCTACTTGGTGCCATTCGATTTTTCTCGGCGAGCTGCTTCTAGATATGGTCTTAGATTTTATTTTCGCCCAGCCATTCGCCCAGAATCGAAAATATGTGTCTCAAAAACCTTGGGTTTCGTTTTTTGGACATTAAAAGTCCTCTGTAGCCCAAACTATAAATCCTAGGGAATTCTACTTGGTGCCATTCGATTTTTCTCGGCGAGCTGCTTCTAGACATGGTCTTAGATTTTATTTTCGCCCAGCCATTCGCCCAGAATCGAAAATATGTGTCTCAAAAACCTTGGGTTTCGTTTTTTGGACATTAAAAGTCCTCTGTAGCCCAAACTATAAGTCCTAGGGAATTCTACTTGGTGCCATTCGATTTTTCTCGGCGAGCTGCTTCTAGACATGGTCTTAGATTTTATTTTCGCCCAGCCATTCGCCCAGAATCGAAAATATGTGTCTCAAAAACCTTGGGTTTCGTTTTTTGGACATTAAAAGTCCTCTGTAGCCCAAACTATAAGTCCTAGGGAATTCTACTTGGTGCCATTCGATTTTTCTCGGCGAGCTGCTTCTAGACATGGTCTTAGATTTTATTTTCGCCCAGCCATTCGCCCAGAATCGAAAATATGTGTCTCAAAAACCTTGGGTTTCGTTTTTTGGACATTAAAAGTCCTCTGTAGCCCAAACTATAAATCCTAGGGAATTCTACTTGGTGCCATTCGATTTTTCTCGGCGAGCTGCTTCTAGACATGGTCTTAGATTTTATTTTCGCCCAGCCATTCGCCCAGAATCGAAAATATGTGTCTCAAAAACCTTGGGTTCGTTTTTTGGACATTAAAAGTCCTCTGTAGCCCAAACTATAAATCCTAGGGAATTCTACTTGGTGCCATTCGATTTTTCTCGGCGAGCTGCTTCTAGATATGGTCTTAGATTTTATTTTCGCCCAGCCATTCGCCCAGAATCGAAAATGGGAGGTTTGACGTACCTCCCAACCTACCAAATAGGAAAACCTACTATTTGGTAGTAGTCTTGGAAAATCCAACGTCAAGGCTATTAACCTAATTGCAATGACGACTTGTCTATTTTGACTGCTATGTCGTCATTCCAACCGCGGTTAAAAAGAAAACGTCTAGAGTCTACTCCTTATCTTGCTCTAGGAGACGTTGTACATTAACCAAAACTACCACCGAAGGTGAAAAAAGCATAGAAGAGAAGAAAAAGGGGTTTACCTTAGTTACCGCTCAAGGCCCATCCCGTGTTCCGTCATGCGCCGATCCCTGTCGAACGTGCGCATGAGCGACCCTCTCTTGTTATCACATCTCACGTCAGCAGAAGAACGCGGATGGGCAGGGGTCCGGCGTGAGGGAGGGTATTATGTACGTTGGATTTTCCAAGACTACTACCAAATAGTAGGTTTTCCTATTTGGTAGGTTGGGAGGTACGTCAAACCTCCCAATTTGTTAGTAGTCTTGGCAAATCCAACGTCAAGGCTGCATAACAAATAGGAGGAGGACATCCAAGCCCAACCTACCAAAAAAACCAATGCATAAGACAAAATTATGAATGACAAAGAAACACAATTTAAACAAGAGAGTTTAATAAAAGAGTGAAAAACTGAGGAGTAGCTAAAAAGAGCAGTTTTAACACGTGCCCGTCATTCATAGTAATGCAAAACCATAGACTTGTCTTAAACCAAAAAGTACTGTACACAAAATCCCTTTTCTTCCAAAATGAACAAAAACACTGATCACAAAAACAAAACACAATTAACAATGAGGCAAAAACACTTATGTACTGTATACATATAACATAACCCCAAACTTGTAATCCAGTGTTGCAAACCCGTACTTCCCTCCCCCCCTTTTCGAAAGAAAACAAAGGAAAAGAAAAAGTGACGAGGGGGGAAGACCAGGCAACTTCGCGAGAGCCCTAGGAAACACGACTCCCGAGAGCTATCACAGGCCGAGGGGGTCTAACAATGGACATGGAGAGGTAGGAGGAGACGAAGGTATGGACAGAAGACCACAAACCAGCCGAGGCGACGTCAGGCAACGAACGAGTTTGCAGGAACCGTAAGGAGGCAGCAAAGGATCGCACATCGTGCGCAGAACCCCGACAAGCAGGGTTACTGGCACGAATGACCCGACAAATGTGGCGGCCTATCTGTACCTTCGAGAGCCTCCTACCAGTCCGAGGAGACACCCACACAGCAGTACCCGAAGTCGGAGCCACAGACTCAACATAGGAGTGCAAGGCCTGCACCGGGCACAACACATGGTGAGTATGCCCACGCTTTAAAGCCTGGATGGTAAAAGGCTTGAAAACGTGGGTCTCTCTCTCATTCTTGGCAACAAAATGAGGGGAGGGGGCTAACGTGACGACATTCAAGGACGGGGAGAATCGCATGCATTCCTGGGACCGCGACATGGCAGCTAGTTCAGACACCCTATCCCCAGTGGCCAGAGCGACAAGGAAGAGTGTACGCTCGAGCAACTGAACCGGTGTAGTGTCCCGTGTATATGTGTGAGAAGCCAGAAGGTCCAGAGCACGCCCCAGATCCCACTGAGGAGGGATCTGGCGCGGAGGCGGACGCTCCCTGAAGGCAGCCTTCATGAAGGAATCCAGCTCCTTCGGTGGAACGACCAGCCCAGTGACGGACTCAAAGACCTCCCGGATGGCAGACAAGTGGTTACGTATAGTGTTGACTTGAGAGCGACGTGTACGGAAGAGGTGAAACAAGTAGTGTAGGACGAGGGAAGGAGAGCTAACAGTCTGGTGAGTGTCCTGTATCCACCTAGTAAAAGACCTCCAGTGGGACTCGTAAGTCCCCCAAGTCGAAGACGTCCATGAACGCTTCAGGAAGTCAGTCAGGTCCCGTCCGTGGACTGGGAGCCACCGTGCCTCACGAACATCCACGATGCGAAGGCCAACGAGGTCCGCAGGTCGCCAACCTGGCTCAAGTGGAAGTTTGAGAGAGGGAGAGGGACCGGACTCGGGCACCACCGCTTCAACTGGGAGTACCAAGCCTGGGCCGGCCACAGAGGCGCTATCAGCCAGACTCTGCCGCGGTACAGCCGCAGTCGCGCGAGGACTTTGCACATCAACAGTGCGTCTGGTGGCGGAAATATGTATATCGACTGCCACCTGTTCCAGTCTTCCATGAAAGCGTCCGGACCCCCTCCGGAGTGCGAGTCCGGAGGGACAGGTACTGAGGCAACTTGCGCGTCTCCTTCGATGCGAACAAGTCGACCTCCGGAACACCCCAGGAAGCTGCGAGGTCGTCGAATACAGTCTGTTTCATTGCCCATTCTACAAGAACGCCCGTCCTCGCGACAGGGCGTCCGCCCACAGGTTGGCAGTCCCGGGCAGGTAGGAGGCGTGCAGGGAGATGTTGTGTCGGTTCGCGAGGAAGAACAACTTCTCTGAGATCCCCAACAGAGTCAAAGACCTGGAGGACCCCTGCTTTTGGATACAGTGGACAGCTGTCTGATTGTCCATCCTGAAGGCCACCGACTTTCCCCGAAGGGCCAGCGCGTGGTCCCTCAGGAAGAACAAGGGAACCAACAGTTCGAGGGCATTGATGTGTAGGTGTGTGTGTCCCACCCATCTGCCGTGATGTTGATGTCCCAGGTTTGATTGGTAACCCCACCCCACCTCGCTCGACGCATCTGTATCTACCCAGATCGTCGGCGGGGGGGCGGTCCAGGGCACAGCCGCAGAGAGCGTGCCCCGAGCAACCCAGTGTCCTAAGTGTCTGTGAATGGTACGCGGGATCGGCATGAGCCGATCCATAGGGGCCAACGGAAAAACCTTGTTGCCCATGAGTATCAGGCGGCGCAGCCTGAGCCTCCCTAAGGGAATGGTCAGAGCGGCCCAATTCAGCGAACCCACTAACGAGTCCCAGATCCTCCTCGTGAGGGGGACCGAGTGCAACACGGCGAAGACCTTCCTGCGAAGTTTCACCGCGTTTGGCTGACTCTGGGTCACTGTAGCGTTGGTCAGATCCCATTCGAGACCTACCCACGTCACGACACGCGACGGGGTCAGGCGCGACTTGGGAATATTGATTTTGAACCCTAACTGTGTGATGTGTTGAACTACTGTGAGGGTGTCGTGGACGCACTGTTCTAGGGTGTCTGAAACTATCAACCAGTCGTCCAAGTAAAACAGGATCTGGAGGCCGCCCCTGAGGAGAGGATCCAGAGCCTGCTTTACCAGTTTCGAGAAGATCCGCGGCGCGATGTTGAGACCGAAGGGAAGTCTGTCGAACATGAACACACGATCGGAAGTCTGAACGGCCAAGAATCGCTGGAAACGAGGATGGATCGGAACGTGCCAATACGCATCCTTGAGGTCCAGCGACACTACCCACGACAGAGGTCGCAGGGCCAGTCGTACCTGGTGCACCGTCAGCATCCGAAACCGTGTGTTCACGATGTGCCCGTTGAGGGCCGACAGATCCACCACCGGTCGCATCGCGTCGCAGTCCTTCTTTGGTACCAGAAAAACACGGGAGAGGAAAACCGGTAGACCGGCTTTCACCTCCTTGACGATTCCCTGCTCGTGCATGGATGTAATCACGTCGGCCACCTCCGAAGAGACAGGCCGGCTTCGTTGACAAGAGCTGAGTGGGGGTCTGGACTTCCATCTCCAGGTTAGACCCCTCCGTGCAATCTTCCGCCCCCACGTCCCTCGTGGCCACCGAAGGGCGCAAGGGCGAAAATAACCTGTGGGAGCCCCCGAGATGAGGTGAGCGACCCTTTCTGCGAGGCGAGAAGGAGAACAAGGAGGAGACCGACCTGGAGAACCTACACATTTTTTGACGTGGAGGGTCCCCCGGTACGGTCCCTGCGGTCATAAGATCCACGTTGACCACCCCTACCCCCCCCACCTCGCCGAAAAGGGCGGGTCACCCCATCCCCTGTCCGTCGTGTGTCAGACCCCGTCGAAGTGCGGCCGGAAGTGGAAGGCTGGCCAGCCCCTTCTCGGCGGGGATGAAAGGGAGCAGGAGCAGAAGTGCGAGGCGGAACCGACGCTCTGGCCGGCAACTTCCCTTTCCTGCGCCCTTTCTTGGCGGCAGCAGTGGCGGCAGCACCCCGAAGGGGACCGGCAGAAGGACGGGACTGCGAAGACCCGGTCGCGACACAGCGCGTCTTTGCGTGTCGTAAGCAGGGTCCGCTGACAGAGAAGCGTAGCGTTCCCAAGCATCCTGCGCAAAAAGCCCCGATGTATATAGCTCAGAGTATAATAGACCCTGACGAATATCCAAAGGGGCCTTCCGGCAGAACGAGGACCTTACCGTCTGGCGTTGTCGAGTTGCCTCGCACAAAACCGCCTTCAGCTCGGGAACCAAAGACACCGCGAGCTGAAGGTGGATCCGCCGAACGTGGTCCAAGCCCTCGCGAAGATCGCCAGGTGCAGTCGCCTCGATAAGTCGCAGGTGGTGAACAGACGTCTGGAGGGAACCTAAAAGACAAGACAATAAGTTCGCCACCCTCTGCCGCAAGGTAAAATCCCTGTCGACAGAGGACTTATCTGGGTGGGAGAAGAACGGGTTAGCAATAGCACAAATTTCAAGTTTGGGAGCGCTAATCCAGGACCAGAACTTGCCATCCAATCCGCCGACAGATACCAGAGGAGGCAAAAGCAGTGACGACTCTGGGGGAGGGACTGAAATAGATCTGTCGACGGAACGGTTGGCAAAGTCTAAGGCCTCAGCAAACCAGGCCTCCAATGGGAGAGGGTTATCGAGCACGACGGCTAAGCCAGGCTTACCGTCGTCGCACAAACCCGTCCCATAGGAGGACAGTCCCGTTAACACAGCCAGGGACTGAACATCCTGAAGGATGTCCTGGCGGCTGAAGTCTGACCAGAGCTTAGTCCGAGGAGCAGACGGGGGCTTGGGCTTCACCGAGAAGTACTGAAGGTCAGTCCTCGTCGGGTACGCCCGCACCTCCACGTCGGCCACCTGACCATCCACCCTGATCGCCCTGAACTGCATCTTGTCATTGATTTGGACCGACCAGTCCAAAGGTAGGGCCCTCTCACCTGACGGGAAGTCGGTAGCACGCTCCGGGTGGGAGGCCTGCACCCCCTTCCAAACAGCCAAGGAGCCATAGAGGAGCGGCATAGTCCGCGACGGGACCTTGGCCTTTTGGATGGGGGGCAAGCGCGGACCCTGCCCTAGCAGACGGAGGACCCCCGCATGTGAGACAGTAGGGGCAACCACCTGAGCCAGGGCAGGAGCAGTACTAGCCGACGACCGGGCAGGCGGAGAAGCAGGGCGAGAAGGAATGTGGTCCACCGCAGAGGGGAGGGGGACCAAAGCAGGGGCAGGTTGGGTGAGGCGCTGAGGTTGTGTCACCGCCAAGAAGCGCGATAAGAGGGATTCTTGCATCGCCTCCAAGCGCGCGTCGAAGTGAGACACAACCCACCCCTGCATAGCCGAAAATCGATCCGAGAGAGGCGACCCCCTCGAAGATAGTTCGGCCCGCAGGGGCGAGCGTGAGCGAGAGCGAGACCCACGACACGAAACAGCAGCGTCGCGGCCCAAAGAAGGCGAGCGACGACGGCCGTGACGGTCCTGAGGGTCTCGTTCCCGATCACTAACGCCCGAGGGGGAAACATCACCATCCCCCTCTTCCAGCGACACGTCAGCCCCCGAGAAAGGGGACCCCGAAACCTCGCTATACTCCACCGAGTCAAGCGGCGGGGTACCCTCACGGGGAGCCGGCAAGCGAAGATCAGGAATAGAAGAAGGAAGAGGAGCAGGATGACGGGAGGGGGAAGGCTGGCCGGGTGAAAGGAGGTCAGAAGGAGCCGCGGGGGGAAACAGAGCAAGGATCCCCGGGGCTGAGAGAACAGGGCGGCCCGACACCGAGGCGGAGGAGGGAGGAACCTCCACCTTGGGACGAGACCGAGAAGGAAGAAGAGGCACTGAAGCAGGAGAAGTAGGAGGAGAAGCAACTACATCCTGGCGGACCCTCCTGGACAGAGTAGAAGGAGGGAGCAGAGGGCCAGCTACAGCATGAACATCCGCGCGAGTAGTGGACAAATGAAGAGGACGTCTTTTGTGCAGGGGAAGCGGGCGGAAGGTAGTAGAGCCCCTATCCGGAGAGGCCAGGGGAGGGCGTACAGGGGCAGAGACGCTAAACCCGGCCTCAGGGCGAGAACCATGACGAGGGCGAACGGCGGAGTCAAGGTGAGCAGGCGGACGAGGAGGGGCAGTAGAGGACGAGCGGCGAGGAGAGCGAGAGCGTGGACGGAGCTGGGGATCCACCCGACGATGCGACGACCGACCACGGGACCCAGGGAGGAGGGCCCGAGCAGGGAGAGGGCCAGGTAAACGGCCCCCAGACGGGTCAGGGATGCCCAGGGCGACGCGGATCCGGTCGTCAACAAAGGCCGGGGAACGGTGGCCCACAGTCCTGATGTGGTGGGAGACCACCGCCCACACAGACTGAAGGGATGCAGAGGCCACCGCCGCGTCAGAGGAACCAGGGTGATGGTCCACCACATCCACCAGGTCCATACACGGCCCACACAAAGCCGGGAGGTAGGCCGTAGAGGACACACATTGCGAATGTCGCAAGCAGGACCTGTGGCAGTCCAAACACGGGGAGCCACAGCCCTGGCGAAAGCAAGGCATCCCACCTGCAAGGGAAGAACACACACCATAAGCAGCACGTAGACGGAGTAAGTGAAGATAATGTCCAATAAAAACCAGGGAATGAGCATGGGTAAACAGGAACACACACGCAAACTGGAAGTCGTACTCACTCTAAACCGGGAGCACCGATGGAGGTGAGGAGGGCGGGTGAGGCGGAAGAGCACAAGCAGAAACCTGCAAAGATGGAGAAAGTGTTAACCACCACTCAACACCTCACATGCAGGGTCCATAACACCAGGCAAGTGCATACACCAATATAGTACCAGGCAACAAGATGACACAAAAAAGGGTCACCGGGAAAGCCAACTATAACCGCAAATTTGCGGGCCAATGGAGGCATAACCGTACCGACACAACCCTCCCGCCTCACCGCGAGACCCCCCAGCGATCTCCGCAAATTTGCGGGTAGCCGAATCGTCCGTGGACCGAATCGAGCACTCCGCAAATTTGCGGGACCGGCCGAGATGGTCCGGCGCCGAAAAAGCGAGAGGAGCGTCTAGGTAATACCAACACAGGCCCAGAAAAAAGCGTCAACTCCTTATGACTCCAAGCGACGATGGCCATCAAGCTGAGCAGTGTCTTCCTTGAATATCCTGACTCAACCGGTCAAGGGAGAGGCAAGGAAGACACACCAGGGGAGAGGAGGCACATCCCCAGGAACCACCCCACCCACAGAGATAGAGCAAAGCCCATGAGGAGAAGTGGCAGGAAGGGTGGTTCGGCACAAACAGGGGCCCCCGTAGGGTACCCCAGGATTGGGCAAAAGGGAATGAAAGGATGGAGGTGAAAACAGTAAGGGAACACAAAAACCAGTAAATGAAACTGGCGAGAAAAAGGGAGGCCTAGCCGTGAGGAGAGAATGTGTCAGGGGCGAAAAACCCTGTGGTGTGAGGGAGAGGCCCCCGTAGGGTACCCCTGGATATCACGAACCACCAAGCGCCCAGGCCCTGGAGACACAGTGAAGGCTCGTAAGGGGGGACTCGGGAATAACGCTAATAATGCGGCCGACACAAACCCTACAAACAGCACCGCCACCACGAAATCTCAGATTGTGAACCAACTGTACACCTAGGCTATGAAAATATGAAAACTCATAGGGCATAGCAAATCCTGAATGAGAAACAAGCTAGGCTAAAATAAGCTAAACTATGCCCAGACTAACAGGAAAAAAGAATATGAAAAGAGAAAGAAATGAAAAACACATACGAGGAACGCCAGGCGCCCCCGTACCTTCGGTAGCTATTTCCACACGCGTCTCCATTAAACACACTGAGGAGCCCATTTACGTGTGTCCTAGATCACGTAACATCTGTCTAACAAAAAGAAGGCCAGAAAAGCCGAAACGAACCTAAAACAGGGTGAATTGAAGGAGCACAACAAAAGCGGACTCAACAATGGCGACGCGTGAAAAAATGATAACAAGAGAGGGTCGCTCATGCGCACGTTCGACAGGGATCGGCGCATGACGGAACACGGGATGGGCCTTGAGCGGTAACTAAGGTAAACCCCTTTTTCTTCTCTTCTATACTTTTTTCACCTTCGGTGGTAGTTTTGGTTAATGTACAACGTCTCCTAGAGCAAGATAAGGAGTAGACTCTAGACGTTTTCTTTTTAACCGCGGTTGGAATGACGACATAGCAGTCAAAATAGACAAGTCGTCATTGCAATTAGGTTAATAGCCTTGACGTTGGATTTGCCAAGACTACTAACAAATTCTACTTGGTGCCATTCGATTTTTCTCGGCGAGCTGCTTCTAGATATGGTCTTAGATTTTATTTTCGCCCAGCCATTCGCCCAGAATCGAAAATATGTGTCTCAAAAACCTTGGGTTTCGTTTTTTGGACATTAAAAGTCCTCTGTAGCCCAAACTATAAGTCCTAGGGAATTCTACTTGGTGCCATTCGATTTTTCTCGGCGAGCTGCTTCTAGATATGGTCTTAGATTTTATTTTCGCCCAGCCATTCGCCCAGAATCGAAAATATGTGTCTCAAAAACCTTGGGTTTCGTTTTTTGGACATTAAAAGTCCTCTGTAGCCCAAACTATAAATCCTAGGGAATTCTACTTGGTGCCATTCGATTTTTCTCGGCGAGCTGCTTCTAGACATGGTCTTAGATTTTATTTTCGCCCAGCCATTCGCCCAGAATCGAAAATATGTGTCTCAAAAACCTTGGGTTTCGTTTTTTGGACATTAAAAGTCCTCTGTAGCCCAAACTATAAGTCCTAGGGAATTCTACTTGGTGCCATTCGATTTTTCTCGGCGAGCTGCTTCTAGACATGGTCTTAGATTTTATTTTCGCCCAGCCATTCGCCCAGAATCGAAAATATGTGTCTCAAAAACCTTGGGTTTCGTTTTTTGGACATTAAAAGTCCTCTGTAGCCCAAACTATAAGTCCTAGGGAATTCTACTTGGTGCCATTCGATTTTTCTCGGCGAGCTGCTTCTAGATATGGTCTTAGATTTTATTTTCGCCCAGCCATTCGCCCAGAATCGAAAATATGTGTCTCAAAAACCTTGGGTTTCGTTTTTTGGACATTAAAAGTCCTCTGTAGCCCAAACTATAAATCCTAGGGAATTCTACTTGGTGCCATTCGATTTTTCTCGGCGAGCTGCTTCTAGACATGGTCTTAGATTTTATTTTCGCCCAGCCATTCGCCCAGAATCGAAAATATGTGTCTCAAAAACCTTGGGTTTCGTTTTTTGGACATTAAAAGTCCTCTGTAGCCCAAACTATAAATCCTAGGGAATTCTACTTGGTGCCATTCGATTTTTCTCGGCGAGCTGCTTCTAGACATGGTCTTAGATTTTATTTTCGCCCAGCCATTCGCCCAGAATCGAAAATATGTGTCTCAAAAACCTTGGGTTTCGTTTTTTGGACATTAAAAGTCCTCTGTAGCCCAAACTATAAGTCCTAGGGAATTCTACTTGGTGCCATTCGATTTTTCTCGGCGAGCTGCTTCTAGACATGGTCTTAGATTTTATTTTCGCCCAGCCATTCGCCCAGAATCGAAAATATGTGTCTCAAAAACCTTGGGTTTCGTTTTTTGGACATTAAAAGTCCTCTGTAGCCCAAACTATAAGTCCTAGGGAATTCTACTTGGTGCCATTCGATTTTTCTCGGCGAGCTGCTTCTAGACATGGTCTTAGATTTTATTTTCGCCCAGCCATTCGCCCAGAATCGAAAATATGTGTCTCAAAAACCTTGGGTTTCGTTTTTTGGACATTAAAAGTCCTCTGTAGCCCAAACTATAAGTCCTAGGGAATTCTACTTGGTGCCATTCGATTTTTCTCGGCGAGCTGCTTCTAGATATGGTCTTAGATTTTATTTTCGCCCAGCCATTCGCCCAGAATCGAAAATATGTGTCTCAAAAACCTTGGGTTTCGTTTTTTGGACATTAAAAGTCCTCTGTAGCCCAAACTATAAGTCCTAGGGAATTCTACTTGGTGCCATTCGATTTTTCTCGGCGAGCTGCTTCTAGATATGGTCTTAGATTTTATTTTCGCCCAGCCATTCGCCCAGAATCGAAAATATGTGTCTCAAAAACCTTGGGTTTCGTTTTTTGGACATTAAAAGTCCTCTGTAGCCCAAACTATAAAAGCTAGGGAATTCTACTTGGTGCCATTCGATTTTTCTCGGCGAGCTGCTTCTAGATATGGTCTTAGATTTTATTTTCGCCCAGCCATTCGCCCAGAATCGAAAATATGTGTCTCAAAAACCTTGGGTTTCGTTTTTTGGACATTAAAAGTCCTCTGTAGCCCAAACTATAATCCTAGGGAATTCTACTTGGTGCCATTCGATTTTTCTCGGCGAGCTGCTTCTAGATATGGTCTTAGATTTTATTTTCGCCCAGCCATTCGCCCAGAATCGAAAATATGTGTCTCAAAAACCTTGGGTTTCGTTTTTTGGACATTAAAAGTCCTCTGTAGCCCAAACTATAAGTCCTAGGGAATTCTACTTGGTGCCATTCGATTTTTCTCGGCGAGCTGCTTCTAGACATGGTCTTAGATTTTATTTTCGCCCAGCCATTCGCCCAGAATCGAAAATATGTGTCTCAAAAACCTTGGGTTTCGTTTTTTGGACATTAAAAGTCCTCTGTAGCCCAAACTATAAGTCCTAGGGAATTCTACTTGGTGCCATTCGATTTTTCTCGGCGAGCTGCTTCTAGATATGGTCTTAGATTTTATTTTCGCCCAGCCATTCGCCCAGAATCGAAAATATGTGTCTCAAAAACCTTGGGTTTCGTTTTTTGGACATTAAAAGTCCTCTGTAGCCCAAACTATAAGTCCTAGGGAATTCTACTTGGTGCCATTCGATTTTTCTCGGCGAGCTGCTTCTAGACATGGTCTTAGATTTTATTTTCGCCCAGCCATTCGCCCAGAATCGAAAATATGTGTCTCAAAAACCTTGGGTTTCGTTTTTTGGACATTAAAAGTCCTCTGTAGCCCAAACTATAAATCCTAGGGAATTCTACTTGGTGCCATTCGATTTTTCTCGGCGAGCTGCTTCTAGACATGGTCTTAGATTTTATTTTCGCCCAGCCATTCGCCCAGAATCGAAAATATGTGTCTCAAAAACCTTGGGTTTCGTTTTTTGGACATTAAAAGTCCTCTGTAGCCCAAACTATAAATCCTAGGGAATTCTACTTGGTGCCATTCGATTTTTCTCGGCGAGCTGCTTCTAGACATGGTCTTAGATTTTATTTTCGCCCAGCCATTCGCCCAGAATCGAAAATATGTGTCTCAAAAACCTTGGGTTTCGTTTTTTGGACATTAAAAGTCCTCTGTAGCCCAAACTATAAGTCCTAGGGAATTCTACTTGGTGCCATTCGATTTTTCTCGGCGAGCTGCTTCTAGATATGGTCTTAGATTTTATTTTCGCCCAGCCATTCGCCCAGAATCGAAAATATGTGTCTCAAAAACCTTGGGTTTCGTTTTTTGGACATTAAAAGTCCTCTGTAGCCCAAACTATAAATCCTAGGGAATTCTACTTGGTGCCATTCGATTTTTCTCGGCGAGCTGCTTCTAGACATGGTCTTAGATTTTATTTTCGCCCAGCCATTCGCCCAGAATCGAAAATATGTGTCTCAAAAACCTTGGGTTTCGTTTTTTGGACATTAAAAGTCCTCTGTAGCCCAAACTATAAGTCCTAGGGAATTCTACTTGGTGCCATTCGATTTTTCTCGGCGAGCTGCTTCTAGATATGGTCTTAGATTTTATTTTCGCCCAGCCATTCGCCCAGAATCGAAAATATGTCTCAAAAACCTTGGATTTGTTAGTAGTCTTGGCAAATCCAACGTCAAGGCTATTAACCTAATTGCAATGACGACTTGTCTATTTTGACTGCTATGTCGTCATTCCAACCGCGGTTAAAAAGAAAACGTCTAGAGTCTACTCCTTATCTTGCTCTAGGAGACGTTGTACATTAACCAAAACTACCACCGAAGGTGAAAAAAGTATAGAAGAGAAGAAAAAGGGGTTTACCTTAGTTACCGCTCAAGGCCCATCCCGTGTTCCGTCATGCGCCGATCCCTGTCGAACGTGCGCATGAGCGACCCTCTCTTGTTATCATTTTTTCACGCGTCGCCATTGTTGAGTCCGCTTTTGTTGTGCTCCTTCAATTCACCCTGTTTTAGGTTCGTTTCGGCTTTTCTGGCCTTCTTTTTGTTAGACAGATGTTACGTGATCTAGGACACACGTAAATGGGCTCCTCAGTGTGTTTAATGGAGACGCGTGTGGAAATAGCTACCGAAGGTACGGGGGCGCCTGGCGTTCCTCGTATGTGTTTTTCATTCCTTTCTCTTTTCATATTCTTTTTTCCTGTTAGTCTGGGCATAGTTTAGCTTATTTTAGCCTAGCTTGTTTCTCATTCAGGAATTGCTATGCCCTATGAGTTTTCATATTTTCATAGCCTAGGTGTACAGTTGGTTCACAATCTGAGATTTCGTGGTGGCGGTGCTGTTTGTAGGGTTTGTGTCGGCCGCATTATTAGCGTTATTCCCGAGTCCCCCCTTACGAGCCTTCACTGTGTCTCCAGGGCCTGGGCGCTTGGTGGTTCGTGATATCCAGGGGTACCCTACGGGGGCCTCTCCCTCACACCACAGGGTTTTTCGCCCCTGACACATTCTCTCCTCACGGCTAGGCCTCCCTTTTTCTCGCCAGTTTCATTTACTGGTTTTTGTGTTCCCTTACTGTTTTCACCTCCATCCTTTCATTCCCTTTTGCCCAATCCTGGGGTACCCTACGGGGGCCCCTGTTTGTGCCGAACCACCCTTCCTGCCACTTCTCCTCATGGGCTTTGCTCTATCTCTGTGGGTGGGGTGGTTCCTGGGGGATGTGCCTCCTCTCCCCTGGTGTGTCTTCCTTGCCTCTCCCTTGACCGGTTGAGTCAGGATATTCAAGGAAGACACTGCTCAGCTTGATGGCCATCGTCGCTTGGAGTCATAAGGAGTTGACGCTTTTTTCTGGGCCTGTGTTGGTATTACCTAGACGCTCCTCTCGCTTTTTCGGCGCCGGACCATCTCGGCCGGTCCCGCAAATTTGCGGAGTGCTCGATTCGGTCCACGGACGATTCGGCTCCCCGCAAATTTGCGGAGATCGCTGGGGGGTCTCGCGGTGAGGCGGGAGGGTTGTGTCGGTACGGTTATGCCTCCATTGGCCCGCAAATTTGCGGTTATAGTTGGCTTTCCCGGTGACCCTTTTTTGTGTCATCTTGTTGCCTGGTACTATATTGGTGTATGCACTTGCCTGGTGTTATGGACCCTGCATGTGAGGTGTTGAGTGGTGGTTAACACTTTCTCCATCTTTGCAGGTTTCTGCTTGTGCTCTTCCGCCTCACCCGCCCTCCTCACCTCCATCGGTGCTCCCGGTTTAGAGTGAGTACGACTTCCAGTTTGCGTGTGTGTTCCTGTTTACCCATGCTCATTCCCTGGTTTTTATTGGACATTATCTTCACTTACTCCGTCAACGTGCTGCTTATGGTGTGTGTTCTTCCTTGCAGGTGGGATGCCTTGCTTTCGCCAGGGCTGTGGCTCCCCGTGTTTGGACTGCCACAGGTCCTGCTTGCGACATTCTCAATGTGTGTCCTCTACGGCCTACCTCCCGGCTTTGTGTGGGCCGTGTATGGACCTGGTGGATGTGGTGGACCATCACCCTGGTTCCTCTGACGCGGCGGTGGCCTCTGCATCCCTTCAGTCTGTGTGGGCGGTGGTCTCCCACCACATCAGGACTGTGGGCCACCGTTCCCCGGCCTTTGTTGACGACCGGATCCGCGTCGCCCTGGGCATCCCTGACCCGTCTGGGGGCCGTTTACCTGGCCCTCTCCCTGCTCGGGCCCTCCTCCCTGGGTCCCGTGGTCGGTCGTCGCATCGTCGGGTGGATCCCCAGCTCCGTCCACGCTCTCGCTCTCCTCGCCGCTCGTCCTCTACTGCCCCTCCTCGTCCGCCTGCTCACCTTGACTCCGCCGTTCGCCCTCGTCATGGTTCTCGCCCTGAGGCCGGGTTTAGCGTCTCTGCCCCTGTACGCCCTCCCCTGGCCTCTCCGGATAGGGGCTCTACTACCTTCCGCCCGCTTCCCCTGCACAAAAGACGTCCTCTTCATTTGTCCTCTACTCGCGCGGATGTTCATGCTGTAGCTGGCCCTCTGCTCCCTCCTTCTACTCTGTCCAGGAGGGTCCGCCAGGATGTAGTTGCTTCTCCTCCTACTTCTCCTGCTTCAGTGCCTCTTCTTCCTTCTCGGTCTCGTCCCAAGGTGGAGGTTCCTCCCTCCTCCGCCTCGGTGTCGGGCCGCCCTGTTCTCTCAGCCCCGGGGATCCTTGCTCTGTTTCCCCCCGCGGCTCCTTCTGACCTCCTTTCACCCGGCCAGCCTTCCCCTCCCGTCATCCTGCTCCTCTTCCTTCTTCTATTCCTGATCTTCGCTTGCCGGCTCCCCGTGAGGGTACCCCGCCGCTTGACTCGGTGGAGTATAGCGAGGTTTCGGGGTCCCCTTTCTCGGGGGCTGACGTGTCGCTGGAAGAGGGGGATGGTGATGTTTCCCCCTCGGGCGTTAGTGATCGGGAACGAGACCCTCAGGACCGTCACGGCCGTCGTCGCTCGCCTTCTTTGGGCCGCGACGCTGCTGTTTCGTGTCGTGGGTCTCGCTCTCGCTCACGCTCGCCCCTGCGGGCCGAACTATCTTCGAGGGGGTCGCCTCTCTCGGATCGATTTTCGGCTATGCAGGGGTGGGTTGTGTCTCACTTCGACGCGCGCTTGGAGGCGATGCAAGAATCCCTCTTATCGCGCTTCTTGGCGGTGACACAACCTCAGCGCCTCACCCAACCTGCCCCTGCTTTGGTCCCCCTCCCCTCTGCGGTGGACCACATTCCTTCTCGCCCTGCTTCTCCGCCTGCCCGGTCGTCGGCTAGTACTGCTCCTGCCCTGGCTCAGGTGGTTGCCCCTACTGTCTCACATGCGGGGGTCCTCCGTCTGCTAGGGCAGGGTCCGCGCTTGCCCCCCATCCAAAAGGCCAAGGTCCCGTCGCGGACTATGCCGCTCCTCTATGGCTCCTTGGCTGTTTGGAAGGGGGTGCAGGCCTCCCACCCGGAGCGTGCTACCGACTTCCCGTCAGGTGAGAGGGCCCTACCTTTGGACTGGTCGGTCCAAATCAATGACAAGATGCAGTTCAGGGCGATCAGGGTGGATGGTCAGGTGGCCGACGTGGAGGTGCGGGCGTACCCGACGAGGACTGACCTTCAGTACTTCTCGGTGAAGCCCAAGCCCCCGTCTGCTCCTCGGACTAAGCTCTGGTCAGACTTCAGCCGCCAGGACATCCTTCAGGATGTTCAGTCCCTGGCTGTGTTAACGGGACTGTCCTCCTATGGGACGGGTTTGTGCGACGACGGTAAGCCTGGCTTAGCCGTCGTGCTCGATAACCCTCTCCCATTGGAGGCCTGGTTTGCTGAGGCCTTAGACTTTGCCAACCGTTCCGTCGACAGATCTATTTCAGTCCCTCCCCCAGAGTCGTCACTGCTTTTGCCTCCTCTGGTATCTGTCGGCGGATTGGATGGCAAGTTCTGGTCCTGGATTAGCGCTCCCAAACTTGAAATTTGTGCTATTGCTAACCCGTTCTTCTCCCACCCAGATAAGTCCTCTGTCGACAGGGATTTTACCTTGCGGCAGAGGGTGGCGAACTTATTGTCTTGTCTTTTAGGTTCCCTCCAGACGTCTGTTCACCACCTGCGACTTATCGAGGCGACTGCACCTGGCGATCTTCGCGAGGGCTTGGACCACGTTCGGCGGATCCACCTTCAGCTCGCGGTGTCTTTGGTTCCCGAGCTGAAGGCGGTTTTGTGCGAGGCAACTCGACAACGCCAGACGGTAAGGTCCTCGTTCTGCCGGAAGGCCCCTTTGGATATTCGTCAGGGTCTATTATACTCTGAGCTATATACATCGGGGCTTTTTGCGCAGGATGCTTGGGAACGCTACGCTTCTCTGTCAGCGGACCCTGCTTACGACACGCAAAGACGCGCTGTGTCGCGACCGGGGTCTTCGCAGTCCCGTCCTTCTGCCGGTCCCCTTCGGGGTGCTGCCGCCACTGCTGCCGCCAAGAAAGGGCGCAGGAAAGGGAAGTTGCCGGCCAGAGCGTCGGTTCCGCCTCGCACTTCTGCTCCTGCTCCCTTTCATCCCCGCCGAGAAGGGGCTGGCCAGCCTTCCACTTCCGGCCGCACTTCGACGGGGTCTGACACACGACGGACAGGGGATGGGGTGACCCGCCCTTTTCGGCGAGGTGGGGGGGGTAGGGGTGGTCAACGTGGATCTTATGACCGCAGGGACCGTACCGGGGGACCCTCCACGTCAAAAAATGTGTAGGTTCTCCAGGTCGGTCTCCTCCTTGTTCTCCTTCTCGCCTCGCAGAAAGGGTCGCTCACCTCATCTCGGGGGCTCCCACAGGTTATTTTCGCCCTTGCGCCCTTCGGTGGCCACGAGGGACGTGGGGGCGGAAGATTGCACGGAGGGGTCTAACCTGGAGATGGAAGTCCAGACCCCCACTCAGCTCTTGTCAACGAAGCCGGCCTGTCTCTTCGGAGGTGGCCGACGTGATTACATCCATGCACGAGCAGGGAATCGTCAAGGAGGTGAAAGCCGGTCTACCGGTTTTCCTCTCCCGTGTTTTTCTGGTACCAAAGAAGGACTGCGACGCGATGCGACCGGTGGTGGATCTGTCGGCCCTCAACGGGCACATCGTGAACACACGGTTTCGGATGCTGACGGTGCACCAGGTACGACTGGCCCTGCGACCTCTGTCGTGGGTAGTGTCGCTGGACCTCAAGGATGCGTATTGGCACGTTCCGATCCATCCTCGTTTCCAGCGATTCTTGGCCGTTCAGACTTCCGATCGTGTGTTCATGTTCGACAGACTTCCCTTCGGTCTCAACATCGCGCCGCGGATCTTCTCGAAACTGGTAAAGCAGGCT
Source organism: Paralithodes platypus (assembly GCA_032716605.1). Lineage (NCBI taxonomy): Eukaryota > Metazoa > Arthropoda > Malacostraca > Decapoda > Lithodidae > Paralithodes > Paralithodes platypus. The sequence continues at coordinate 35,585,079 of CM064532.1, read as the reverse complement.
CTGGATCCTCTCCTCAGGGGCGGCCTCCAGATCCTGTTTTACTTGGACGACTGGTTGATAGTTTCAGACACCCTAGAACAGTGCGTCCACGACACCCTCACAGTAGTTCAACACATCACACAGTTAGGGTTCAAAATCAATATTCCCAAGTCGCGCCTGACCCCGTCGCGTGTCGTGACGTGGGTAGGTCTCGAATGGGATCTGACCAACGCTACAGTGACCCAGAGTCAGCCAAACGCGGTGAAACTTCGCAGGAAGGTCTTCGCCGTGTTGCACTCGGTCTCCCTCACGAGGAGGATCTGGGACTCGTTAGTGGGTTCGCTGAATTGGGCCGCTCTGACCATTCCCTTAGGGAGGCTCAGGCTGCGCCGCCTGATACTCATGGGCAACAAGGTTTTTCCGTTGGCCCCTATGGATCGGCTCATGCCGATCCCGCGTACCATTCACAGACACTTAGGACACTGGGTTGCTCGGGGCACGCTCTCTGCGGCTGTGCCCTGGACCGCCCCCCCGCCGACGATCTGGGTAGATACAGATGCGTCGAGCGAGGTAGGGTGGGGTTACCAATCAAACCTGGGACATCAACATCACGGCAGATGGGTGGGACACACACACCTACACATCAATGCCCTCGAACTGTTGGTTCCCTTGTTCTTCCTGAGGGACCACGCGCTGGCCCTTCGGGGAAAGTCGGTGGCCTTCAGGATGGACAATCAGACAGCTGTCCACTGTATCCAAAAGCAGGGGTCCTCCAGGTCTTTGACTCTGTTGGGGATCTCAGAGAAGTTGTTCTTCCTCGCGAACCGACACAACATCTCCCTGCACGCCTCCTACCTGCCCGGGACTGCCAACCTGTGGGCGGACGCCCTGTCGCGAGGACGGGGCGTTCTTGTAGAATGGGCAATGAAACAGACTGTATTCGACGACCTCGCAGCTTCCTGGGGTGTTCCGGAGGTCGACTTGTTCGCATCGAAGGAGACGCGCAAGTTGCCTCAGTACCTGTCCCTCCGGACTCGCACTCCGGAGGGGGGTCCGGACGCTTTCATGGAAGACTGGAACAGGTGGCAGTCGATATACATATTTCCGCCACCAGACGCACTGTTGATGTGCAAAGTCCTCGCGCGACTGCGGCTGTACCGCGGCAGAGTCTGGCTGATAGCGCCTCTGTGGCCGGCCCAGGCTTGGTACTCCCAGTTGAAGCGGTGGTGCCCGAGTCCGGTCCCTCTCCCTCTCTCAAACTTCCACTTGAGCCAGGTTGGCGACCTGCGGACCTCGTTGGCCTTCGCATCGTGGATGTTCGTGAGGCACGGTGGCTCCCAGTCCACGGACGGGACCTGACTGACTTCCTGAAGCGTTCATGGACGTCTTCGACTTGGGGGACTTACGAGTCCCACTGGAGGTCTTTTACTAGGTGGATACAGGACACTCACCAGACTGTTAGCTCTCCTTCCCTCGTCCTACACTACTTGTTTCACCTCTTCCGTACACGTCGCTCTCAAGTCAACACTATACGTAACCACTTGTCTGCCATCCGGGAGGTCTTTGAGTCCGTCACTGGGCTGGTCGTTCCACCGAAGGAGCTGGATTCCTTCATGAAGGCTGCCTTCAGGGAGCGACCGCCTCCGCGCCAGATCCCTCCTCAGTGGGATCTGGGGCGTGCTCTGGACCTTCTGGCTTCTCACACATATACACGGGACACTACACCGGTTCAGTTGCTCGAGCGTACACTCTTCCTTGTCGCTCTGGCCACTGGGGATAGGGTGTCTGAACTAGCTGCCATGTCGCGGTCCCAGGAATGCATGCGATTCTCCCCGTCCTTGAATGTCGTCACGTTAGCCCCCTCCCCTCATTTTGTTGCCAAGAATGAGAGAGAGACCCACGTTTTCAAGCCTTTTACCATCCAGGCTTTAAAGCGTGGGCATACTCACCATGTGTTGTGCCCGGTGCAGGCCTTGCACTCCTATGTTGAGTCTGTGGCTCCGACTTCGGGTACTGCTGTGTGGGTGTCTCCTCGGACTGGTAGGAGGCTCTCGAAGGTACAGATAGGCCGCCACATTTGTCGGGTCATTCGTGCCAGTAACCCTGCTTGTCGGGGTTCTGCGCACGATGTGCGATCCTTTGCTGCCTCCTTACGGTTCCTGCAAACTCGTTCGTTGCCTGACGTCGCCTCGGCTGGTTTGTGGTCTTCTGTCCATACCTTCGTCTCCTCCTACCTCTCCATGTCCATTGTTAGACCCCCTCGGCCTGTGATAGCTCTCGGGAGTCGTGTTTCCTAGGGCTCTCGCGAAGTTGCCTGGTCTTCCCCCCTCGTCACTTTTTCTTTTCCTTTGTTTTCTTTCGAAAAGGGGGGGAGGGAAGTACGGGTTTGCAACACTGGATTACAAGTTTGGGGTTATGTTATATGTATACAGTACATAAGTGTTTTTGCCTCATTGTTAATTGTGTTTTGTTTTTGTGATCAGTGTTTTTGTTCATTTTGGAAGAAAAGGGATTTTGTGTACAGTACTTTTTGGTTTAAGACAAGTCTATGGTTTTGCATTACTATGAATGACGGGCACGTGTTAAAACTGCTCTTTTTAGCTACTCCTCAGTTTTTCACTCTTTTATTAAACTCTCTTGTTTAAATTGTGTTTCTTTGTCATTCATAATTTTGTCTTATGCATTGGTTTTTTTGGTAGGTTGGGCTTGGATGTCCTCCTCCTATTTGTTATGCAGCCTTGACGTTGGATTTGCCAAGACTACTAACAAATTGGGAGGTTTGACGTACCTCCCAACCTACCAAATAGGAAAACCTACTATTTGGTAGTAGTCTTGGAAAATCCAACGTACATAATACCCTCCCTCACGCCGGACCCCTGCCCATCCGCGTTCTTCTGCTGACGTGAGATGTGATAACAAGAGAGGGTCGCTCATGCGCACGTTCGACAGGGATCGGCGCATGACGGAACACGGGATGGGCCTTGAGCGGTAACTAAGGTAAACCCCTTTTTCTTCTCTTCTATACTTTTTTCACCTTCGGTGGTAGTTTTGGTTAATGTACAACGTCTCCTAGAGCAAGATAAGGAGTAGACTCTAGACGTTTTCTTTTTAACCGCGGTTGGAATGACGACATAGCAGTCAAAATAGACAAGTCGTCATTGCAATTAGGTTAATAGCCTTGACGTTGGATTTTCCAAGACTACTACCAAATAGTAGGTTTTCCTATTTGGTAGGTTGGGAGGTACGTCAAACCTCCCATTTTGGACATTAAAAGTCCTCTGTAGCCCAAACTATAAATCCTAGGGAATTCTACTTGGTGCCATTCGATTTTTCTCGGCGAGCTGCTTCTAGACATGGTCTTAGATTTTATTTTCGCCCAGCCATTCGCCCAGAATCGAAAATATGTGTCTCAAAAACCTTGGGTTTCGTTTTTTGGACATTAAAAGTCCTCTGTAGCCCAAACTATAAGTCCTAGGGAATTCTACTTGGTGCCATTCGATTTTTCTCGGCGAGCTGCTTCTAGACATGGTCTTAGATTTTATTTTCGCCCAGCCATTCGCCCAGAATCGAAAATATGTGTCTCAAAAACCTTGGGTTTCGTTTTTTGGACATTAAAAGTCCTCTGTAGCCCAAACTATAAATCCTAGGGAATTCTACTTGGTGCCATTCGATTTTTCTCGGCGAGCTGCTTCTAGACATGGTCTTAGATTTTATTTTCGCCCAGCCATTCGCCCAGAATCGAAAATATGTGTCTCAAAAACCTTGGGTTTCGTTTTTTGGACATTAAAAGTCCTCTGTAGCCCAAACTATAAGTCCTAGGGAATTCTACTTGGTGCCATTCGATTTTTCTCGGCGAGCTGCTTCTAGACATGGTCTTAGATTTTATTTTCGCCCAGCCATTCGCCCAGAATCGAAAATATGTGTCTCAAAAACCTTGGGTTTCGTTTTTTGGACATTAAAAGTCCTCTGTAGCCCAAACTATAAGTCCTAGGGAATTCTACTTGGTGCCATTCGATTTTTCTCGGCGAGCTGCTTCTAGATATGGTCTTAGATTTTATTTTCGCCCAGCCATTCGCCCAGAATCGAAAATATGTGTCTCAAAAACCTTGGGTTTCGTTTTTTGGACATTAAAAGTCCTCTGTAGCCCAAACTATAATCCTAGGGAATTCTACTTGGTGCCATTCGATTTTTCTCGGCGAGCTGCTTCTAGACATGGTCTTAGATTTTATTTTCGCCCAGCCATTCGCCCAGAATCGAAAATATGTCTCAAAAACCTTGGGTTTCGTTTTTTGGACATTAAAAGTCCTCTGTAGCCCAAACTATAAATCCTAGGGAATTCTACTTGGTGCCATTCGATTTTTCTCGGCGAGCTGCTTCTAGACATGGTCTTAGATTTTATTTTCGCCCAGCCATTCGCCCAGAATCGAAAATATGTGTCTCAAAAACCTTGGGTTTCGTTTTTTGGACATTAAAAGTCCTCTGTAGCCCAAACTATAAGTCCTAGGGAATTCTACTTGGTGCCATTCGATTTTTCTCGGCGAGCTGCTTCTAGATATGGTCTTAGATTTTATTTTCGCCCAGCCATTCGCCCAGAATCGAAAATATGTGTCTCAAAAACCTTGGGTTTCGTTTTTTGGACATTAAAAGTCCTCTGTAGCCCAAACTATAAGTCCTAGGGAATTCTACTTGGTGCCATTCGATTTTTCTCGGCGAGCTGCTTCTAGACATGGTCTTAGATTTTATTTTCGCCCAGCCATTCGCCCAGAATCGAAAATATGTGTCTCAAAAACCTTGGGTTTCGTTTTTTGGACATTAAAAGTCCTCTGTAGCCCAAACTATAAATCCTAGGGAATTCTACTTGGTGCCATTCGATTTTTCTCGGCGAGCTGCTTCTAGACATGGTCTTAGATTTTATTTTCGCCCAGCCATTCGCCCAGAATCGAAAATATGTGTCTCAAAAACCTTGGGTTTCGTTTTTTGGACATTAAAAGTCCTCTGTAGCCCAAACTATAAGTCCTAGGGAATTCTACTTGGTGCCATTCGATTTTTCTCGGCGAGCTGCTTCTAGACATGGTCTTAGATTTTATTTTCGCCCAGCCATTCGCCCAGAATCGAAAATATGTGTCTCAAAAACCTTGGGTTTCGTTTTTTGGACATTAAAAGTCCTCTGTAGCCCAAACTATAAGTCCTAGGGAATTCTACTTGGTGCCATTCGATTTTTCTCGGCGAGCTGCTTCTAGACATGGTCTTAGATTTTATTTTCGCCCAGCCATTCGCCCAGAATCGAAAATATGTGTCTCAAAAACCTTGGGTTTCGTTTTTTGGACATTAAAAGTCCTCTGTAGCCCAAACTATAAGTCCTAGGGAATTCTACTTGGTGCCATTCGATTTTTCTCGGCGAGCTGCTTCTAGATATGGTCTTAGATTTTATTTTCGCCCAGCCATTCGCCCAGAATCGAAAATATGTGTCTCAAAAACCTTGGGTTTCGTTTTTTGGACATTAAAAGTCCTCTGTAGCCCAAACTATAAATCCTAGGGAATTCTACTTGGTGCCATTCGATTTTTCTCGGCGAGCTGCTTCTAGACATGGTCTTAGATTTTATTTTCGCCCAGCCATTCGCCCAGAATCGAAAATATGTGTCAAAAAAACCTTGGGTTTCGTTTTTTGGACATTAAAAGTCCTCTGTAGCCCAAACTATAAGTCCTAGGGAATTCTACTTGGTGCCATTCGATTTTTCTCGGCGAGCTGCTTCTAGACATGGTCTTAGATTTTATTTTCGCCCAGCCATTCGCCCAGAATCGAAAATATGTGTCTCAAAAACCTTGGGTTTCGTTTTTTGGACATTAAAAGTCCTCTGTAGCCCAAACTATAAATCCTAGGGAATTCTACTTGGTGCCATTCGATTTTTCTCGGCGAGCTGCTTCTAGACATGGTCTTAGATTTTATTTTCGCCCAGCCATTCGCCCAGAATCGAAAATATGTGTCTCAAAAACCTTGGGTTTCGTTTTTTGGACATTAAAAGTCCTCTGTAGCCCAAACTATAAGTCCTAGGGAATTCTACTTGGTGCCATTCGATTTTTCTCGGCGAGCTGCTTCTAGACATGGTCTTAGATTTTATTTTCGCCCAGCCATTCGCCCAGAATCGAAAATATGTGTCTCAAAAACCTTGGGTTTCGTTTTTTGGACATTAAAAGTCCTCTGTAGCCCAAACTATAAATCCTAGGGAATTCTACTTGGTGCCATTCGATTTTTCTCGGCGAGCTGCTTCTAGACATGGTCTTAGATTTTATTTTCGCCCAGCCATTCGCCCAGAATCGAAAATATGTGTCTCAAAAACCTTGGGTTTCGTTTTTTGGACATTAAAAGTCCTCTGTAGCCCAAACTATAAGTCCTAGGGAATTCTACTTGGTGCCATTCGATTTTTCTCGGCGAGCTGCTTCTAGACATGGTCTTAGATTTTATTTTCGCCCAGCCATTCGCCCAGAATCGAAAATATGTGTCTCAAAAACCTTGGGTTTCGTTTTTTGGACATTAAAAGTCCTCTGTAGCCCAAACTATAAAGTCCTAGGGAATTCTACTTGGTGCCATTCGATTTTTCTCGGCGAGCTGCTTCTAGACATGGTCTTAGATTTTATTTTCGCCCAGCCATTCGCCCAGAATCGAAAATATGTGTCTCAAAAACCTTGGGTTTCGTTTTTTGGACATTAAAAGTCCTCTGTAGCCCAAACTATAAGTCCTAGGGAATTCTACTTGGTGCCATTCGATTTTTCTCGGCGAGCTGCTTCTAGATATGGTCTTAGATTTTATTTTCGCCCAGCCATTCGCCCAGAATCGAAAATATGTGTCTCAAAAACCTTGGGTTTCGTTTTTTGGACATTAAAAGTCCTCTGTAGCCCAAACTATAAGTCCTAGGGAATTCTACTTGGTGCCATTCGATTTTTCTCGGCGAGCTGCTTCTAGATATGGTCTTAGATTTTATTTTCGCCCAGCCATTCGCCCAGAATCGAAAATATGTGTCTCAAAAACCTTGGGTTTCGTTTTTTGGACATTAAAAGTCCTCTGTAGCCCAAACTATAAGTCCTAGGGAATTCTACTTGGTGCCATTCGATTTTTCTCGGCGAGCTGCTTCTAGACATGGTCTTAGATTTTATTTTCGCCCAGCCATTCGCCCAGAATCGAAAATATGTGTCTCAAAAACCTTGGGTTTCGTTTTTTGGACATTAAAAGTCCTCTGTAGCCCAAACTATAAGTCCTAGGGAATTCTACTTGGTGCCATTCGATTTTTCTCGGCGAGCTGCTTCTAGACATGGTCTTAGATTTTATTTTCGCCCAGCCATTCGCCCAGAATCGAAAATATGTGTCTCAAAAACCTTGGGTTTCGTTTTTTGGACATTAAAAGTCCTCTGTAGCCCAAACTATAAGTCCTAGGGAATTCTACTTGGTGCCATTCGATTTTTCTCGGCGAGCTGCTTCTAGACATGGTCTTAGATTTTATTTTCGCCCAGCCATTCGCCCAGAATCGAAAATATGTGTCTCAAAAACCTTGGGTTTCGTTTTTTGGACATTAAAAGTCCTCTGTAGCCCAAACTATAAGTCCTAGGGAATTCTACTTGGTGCCATTCGATTTTTCTCGGCGAGCTGCTTCTAGACATGGTCTTAGATTTTATTTTCGCCCAGCCATTCGCCCAGAATCGAAAATATGTGTCTCAAAAACCTTGGGTTTCGTTTTTTGGACATTAAAAGTCCTCTGTAGCCCAAACTATAAGTCCTAGGGAATTCTACTTGGTGCCATTCGATTTTTCTCGGCGAGCTGCTTCTAGACATGGTCTTAGATTTTATTTTCGCCCAGCCATTCGCCCAGAATCGAAAATATGTGTCTCAAAAACCTTGGGTTTCGTTTTTTGGACATTAAAAGTCCTCTGTAGCCCAAACTATAAGTCCTAGGGAATTCTACTTGGTGCCATTCGATTTTTCTCGGCGAGCTGCTTCTAGATATGGTCTTAGATTTTATTTTCGCCCAGCCATTCGCCCAGAATCGAAAATATGTGTCTCAAAAACCTTGGGTTTCGTTTTTTGGACATTAAAAGTCCTCTGTAGCCCAAACTATAAGTCCTAGGGAATTCTACTTGGTGCCATTCGATTTTTCTCGGCGAGCTGCTTCTAGACATGGTCTTAGATTTTATTTTCGCCCAGCCATTCGCCCAGAATCGAAAATATGTGTCTCAAAAACCTTGGGTTTCGTTTTTTGGACATTAAAAGTCCTCTGTAGCCCAAACTATAAGTCCTAGGGAATTCTACTTGGTGCCATTCGATTTTTCTCGGCGAGCTGCTTCTAGACATGGTCTTAGATTTTATTTTCGCCCAGCCATTCGCCCAGAATCGAAAATATGTGTCTCAAAAACCTTGGGTTTCGTTTTTTGGACATTAAAAGTCCTCTGTAGCCCAAACTATAAGTCCTAGGGAATTCTACTTGGTGCCATTCGATTTTTCTCGGCGAGCTGCTTCTAGACATGGTCTTAGATTTTATTTTCGCCCAGCCATTCGCCCAGAATCGAAAATATGTGTCTCAAAAACCTTGGGTTTCGTTTTTTGGACATTAAAAGTCCTCTGTAGCCCAAACTATAAGTCCTAGGGAATTCTACTTGGTGCCATTCGATTTTTCTCGGCGAGCTGCTTCTAGATATGGTCTTAGATTTTATTTTCGCCCAGCCATTCGCCCAGAATCGAAAATATGTGTCTCAAAAACCTTGGGTTTCGTTTTTTGGACATTAAAAGTCCTCTGTAGCCCAAACTATAAATCCTAGGGAATTCTACTTGGTGCCATTCGATTTTTCTCGGCGAGCTGCTTCTAGACATGGTCTTAGATTTTATTTTCGCCCAGCCATTCGCCCAGAATCGAAAATATGTGTCTCAAAAACCTTGGGTTTCGTTTTTTGGACATTAAAAGTCCTCTGTAGCCCAAACTATAAGTCCTAGGGAATTCTACTTGGTGCCATTCGATTTTTCTCGGCGAGCTGCTTCTAGACATGGTCTTAGATTTTATTTTCGCCCAGCCATTCGCCCAGAATCGAAAATATGTGTCTCAAAAACCTTGGGTTTCGTTTTTTGGACATTAAAAGTCCTCTGTAGCCCAAACTATAATCCTAGGGAATTCTACTTGGTGCCATTCGATTTTTCTCGGCGAGCTGCTTCTAGACATGGTCTTAGATTTTATTTTCGCCCAGCCATTCGCCCAGAATCGAAAATATGTGTCTCAAAAACCTTGGGTTTCGTTTTTTGGACATTAAAAGTCCTCTGTAGCCCAAACTATAATCCCTAGGGAATTCTACTTGGTGCCATTCGATTTTTCTCGGCGAGCTGCTTCTAGACATGGTCTTAGATTTTATTTTCGCCCAGCCATTCGCCCAGAATCGAAAATATGTGTCTCAAAAACCTTGGGTTTCGTTTTTTGGACATTAAAAGTCCTCTGTAGCCCAAACTATAAGTCCTAGGGAATTCTACTTGGTGCCATTCGATTTTTCTCGGCGAGCTGCTTCTAGACATGGTCTTAGATTTTATTTTCGCCCAGCCATTCGCCCAGAATCGAAAATATGTGTCTCAAAAACCTTGGGTTTCGTTTTTTGGACATTAAAAGTCCTCTGTAGCCCAAACTATAAGTCCTAGGGAATTCTACTTGGTGCCATTCGATTTTTCTCGGCGAGCTGCTTCTAGATATGGTCTTAGATTTTATTTTCGCCCAGCCATTCGCCCAGAATCGAAAATATGTGTCTCAAAAACCTTGGGTTTCGTTTTTTGGACATTAAAAGTCCTCTGTAGCCCAAACTATAAGTCCTAGGGAATTCTACTTGGTGCCATTCGATTTTTCTCGGCGAGCTGCTTCTAGATATGGTCTTAGATTTTATTTTCGCCCAGCCATTCGCCCAGAATCGAAAATATGTGTCTCAAAAACCTTGGGTTTCGTTTTTTGGACATTAAAAGTCCTCTGTAGCCCAAACTATAAATCCTAGGGAATTCTACTTGGTGCCATTCGATTTTTCTCGGCGAGCTGCTTCTAGACATGGTCTTAGATTTTATTTTCGCCCAGCCATTCGCCCAGAATCGAAAATATGTGTCTCAAAAACCTTGGGTTTCGTTTTTTGGACATTAAAAGTCCTCTGTAGCCCAAACTATAAATCCTAGGGAATTCTACTTGGTGCCATTCGATTTTTCTCGGCGAGCTGCTTCTAGACATGGTCTTAGATTTTATTTTCGCCCAGCCATTCGCCCAGAATCGAAAATATGTGTCTCAAAAACCTTGGGTTTCGTTTTTTGGACATTAAAAGTCCTCTGTAGCCCAAACTATAAGTCCTAGGGAATTCTACTTGGTGCCATTCGATTTTTCTCGGCGAGCTGCTTCTAGACATGGTCTTAGATTTTATTTTCGCCCAGCCATTCGCCCAGAATCGAAAATATGTGTCTCAAAAACCTTGGGTTTCGTTTTTTGGACATTAAAAGTCCTCTGTAGCCCAAACTATAAAGTCCTAGGGAATTCTACTTGGTGCCATTCGATTTTTCTCGGCGAGCTGCTTCTAGATATGGTCTTAGATTTTATTTTCGCCCAGCCATTCGCCCAGAATCGAAAATATGTGTCTCAAAAACCTTGGGTTTCGTTTTTTGGACATTAAAAGTCCTCTGTAGCCCAAACTATAAATCCTAGGGAATTCTACTTGGTGCCATTCGATTTTTCTCGGCGAGCTGCTTCTAGACATGGTCTTAGATTTTATTTTCGCCCAGCCATTCGCCCAGAATCGAAAATATGTGTCTCAAAAACCTTGGGTTTCGTTTTTTGGACATTAAAAGTCCTCTGTAGCCCAAACTATAAGTCCTAGGGAATTCTACTTGGTGCCATTCGATTTTTCTCGGCGAGCTGCTTCTAGATATGGTCTTAGATTTTATTTTCGCCCAGCCATTCGCCCAGAATCGAAAATATGTGTCTCAAAAACCTTGGGTTTCGTTTTTTGGACATTAAAAGTCCTCTGTAGCCCAAACTATAAGTCCTAGGGAATTCTACTTGGTGCCATTCGATTTTTCTCGGCGAGCTGCTTCTAGATATGGTCTTAGATTTTATTTTCGCCCAGCCATTCGCCCAGAATCGAAAATATGTGTCTCAAAAACCTTGGGTTTCGTTTTTTGGACATTAAAAGTCCTCTGTAGCCCAAACTATAAGTCCTAGGGAATTCTACTTGGTGCCATTCGATTTTTCTCGGCGAGCTGCTTCTAGATATGGTCTTAGATTTTATTTTCGCCCAGCCATTCGCCCAGAATCGAAAATATGTGTCTCAAAAACCTTGGGTTTCGTTTTTTGGACATTAAAAGTCCTCTGTAGCCCAAACTATAAATCCTAGGGAATTCTACTTGGTGCCATTCGATTTTTCTCGGCGAGCTGCTTCTAGACATGGTCTTAGATTTTATTTTCGCCCAGCCATTCGCCCAGAATCGAAAATATGTGTCTCAAAAACCTTGGGTTTCGTTTTTTGGACATTAAAAGTCCTCTGTAGCCCAAACTATAAGTCCTAGGGAATTCTACTTGGTGCCATTCGATTTTTCTCGGCGAGCTGCTTCTAGACATGGTCTTAGATTTTATTTTCGCCCAGCCATTCGCCCAGAATCGAAAATATGTGTCTCAAAAACCTTGGGTTTCGTTTTTTGGACATTAAAAGTCCTCTGTAGCCCAAACTATAAGTCCTAGGGAATTCTACTTGGTGCCATTCGATTTTTCTCGGCGAGCTGCTTCTAGATATGGTCTTAGATTTTATTTTCGCCCAGCCATTCGCCCAGAATCGAAAATATGTGTCTCAAAAACCTTGGGTTTCGTTTTTTGGACATTAAAAGTCCTCTGTAGCCCAAACTATAAATCCTAGGGAATTCTACTTGGTGCCATTCGATTTTTCTCGGCGAGCTGCTTCTAGACATGGTCTTAGATTTTATTTTCGCCCAGCCATTCGCCCAGAATCGAAAATATGTGTCTCAAAAACCTTGGGTTTCGTTTTTTGGACATTAAAAGTCCTCTGTAGCCCAAACTATAAATCCTAGGGAATTCTACTTGGTGCCATTCGATTTTTCTCGGCGAGCTGCTTCTAGACATGGTCTTAGATTTTATTTTCGCCCAGCCATTCGCCCAGAATCGAAAATATGTGTCTCAAAAACCTTGGGTTTCGTTTTTTGGACATTAAAAGTCCTCTGTAGCCCAAACTATAAATCCTAGGGAATTCTACTTGGTGCCATTCGATTTTTCTCGGCGAGCTGCTTCTAGACATGGTCTTAGATTTTATTTTCGCCCAGCCATTCGCCCAGAATCGAAAATATGTGTCTCAAAAACCTTGGGTTTCGTTTTTTGGACATTAAAAGTCCTCTGTAGCCCAAACTATAAGTCCTAGGGAATTCTACTTGGTGCCATTCGATTTTTCTCGGCGAGCTGCTTCTAGATATGGTCTTAGATTTTATTTTCGCCCAGCCATTCGCCCAGAATCGAAAATATGTGTCTCAAAAACCTTGGGTTTCGTTTTTTGGACATTAAAAGTCCTCTGTAGCCCAAACTATAAATCCTAGGGAATTCTACTTGGTGCCATTCGATTTTTCTCGGCGAGCTGCTTCTAGACATGGTCTTAGATTTTATTTTCGCCCAGCCATTCGCCCAGAATCGAAAATATGTGTCTCAAAACCTTGGGTTTCGTTTTTTGGACATTAAAAGTCCTCTGTAGCCCAAACTATAAGTCCTAGGGAATTCTACTTGGTGCCATTCGATTTTTCTCGGCGAGCTGCTTCTAGATATGGTCTTAGATTTTATTTTCGCCCAGCCATTCGCCCAGAATCGAAAATATGTGTCTCAAAAACCTTGGGTTTCGTTTTTTGGACATTAAAAGTCCTCTGTAGCCCAAACTATAAGTCCTAGGGAATTCTACTTGGTGCCATTCGATTTTTCTCGGCGAGCTGCTTCTAGAAATGGTCTTAGATTTTATTTTCGCCCAGCCATTCGCCCAGAATCGAAAATATGTGTCTCAAAAACCTTGGGTTTCGTTTTTTGGACATTAAAAGTCCTCTGTAGCCCAAACTATAAGTCCTAGGGAATTCTACTTGGTGCCATTCGATTTTTCTCGGCGAGCTGCTTCTAGATATGGTCTTAGATTTTATTTTCGCCCAGCCATTCGCCCAGAATCGAAAATATGTGTCTCAAAAACCTTGGGTTTCGTTTTTTGGACATTAAAAGTCCTCTGTAGCCCAAACTATAAGTCCTAGGGAATTCTACTTGGTGCCATTCGATTTTTCTCGGCGAGCTGCTTCTAGATATGGTCTTAGATTTTATTTTCGCCCAGCCATTCGCCCAGAATCGAAAATATGTGTCTCAAAAACCTTGGGTTTCGTTTTTTGGACATTAAAAGTCCTCTGTAGCCCAAACTATAAGTCCTAGGGAATTCTACTTGGTGCCATTCGATTTTTCTCGGCGAGCTGCTTCTAGATATGGTCTTAGATTTTATTTTCGCCCAGCCATTCGCCCAGAATCGAAAATATGTGTCTCAAAAACCTTGGGTTTCGTTTTTTGGACATTAAAAGTCCTCTGTAGCCCAAACTATAAGTCCTAGGGAATTCTACTTGGTGCCATTCGATTTTTCTCGGCGAGCTGCTTCTAGATATGGTCTTAGATTTTATTTTCGCCCAGCCATTCGCCCAGAATCGAAAATATGTGTCTCAAAAACCTTGGGTTTCGTTTTTTGGACATTAAAAGTCCTCTGTAGCCCAAACTATAAGTCCTAGGGAATTCTACTTGGTGCCATTCGATTTTTCTCGGCGAGCTGCTTCTAGATATGGTCTTAGATTTTATTTTCGCCCAGCCATTCGCCCAGAATCGAAAATATGTGTCTCAAAAACCTTGGGTTTCGTTTTTTGGACATTAAAAGTCCTCTGTAGCCCAAACTATAAGTCCTAGGGAATTCTACTTGGTGCCATTCGATTTTTCTCGGCGAGCTGCTTCTAGATATGGTCTTAGATTTTATTTTCGCCCAGCCATTCGCCCAGAATCGAAAATATGTGTCTCAAAAACCTTGGGTTTCGTTTTTTGGACATTAAAAGTCCTCTGTAGCCCAAACTATAAGTCCTAGGGAATTCTACTTGGTGCCATTCGATTTTTCTCGGCGAGCTGCTTCTAGATATGGTCTTAGATTTTATTTTCGCCCAGCCATTCGCCCAGAATCGAAAATATGTGTCTCAAAAACCTTGGGTTTCGTTTTTTGGACATTAAAAGTCCTCTGTAGCCCAAACTATAAGTCCTAGGGAATTCTACTTGGTGCCATTCGATTTTTCTCGGCGAGCTGCTTCTAGATATGGTCTTAGATTTTATTTTCGCCCAGCCATTCGCCCAGAATCGAAAATATGTGTCTCAAAAACCTTGGGTTTCGTTTTTTGGACATTAAAAGTCCTCTGTAGCCCAAACTATAAGTCCTAGGGAATTCTACTTGGTGCCATTCGATTTTTCTCGGCGAGCTGCTTCTAGATATGGTCTTAGATTTTATTTTCGCCCAGCCATTCGCCCAGAATCGAAAATATGTGTCTCAAAAACCTTGGGTTTCGTTTTTTGGACATTAAAAGTCCTCTGTAGCCCAAACTATAAGTCCTAGGGAATTCTACTTGGTGCCATTCGATTTTTCTCGGCGAGCTGCTTCTAGATATGGTCTTAGATTTTATTTTCGCCCAGCCATTCGCCCAGAATCGAAAATATGTGTCTCAAAAACCTTGGGTTTCGTTTTTTGGACATTAAAAGTCCTCTGTAGCCCAAACTATAAGTCCTAGGGAATTCTACTTGGTGCCATTCGATTTTTCTCGGCGAGCTGCTTCTAGATATGGTCTTAGATTTTATTTTCGCCCAGCCATTCGCCCAGAATCGAAAATATGTGTCTCAAAAACCTTGGGTTTCGTTTTTTGGACATTAAAAGTCCTCTGTAGCCCAAACTATAAGTCCTAGGGAATTCTACTTGGTGCCATTCGATTTTTCTCGGCGAGCTGCTTCTAGATATGGTCTTAGATTTTATTTTCGCCCAGCCATTCGCCCAGAATCGAAAATATGTGTCTCAAAAACCTTGGGTTTCGTTTTTTGGACATTAAAAGTCCTCTGTAGCCCAAACTATAAGTCCTAGGGAATTCTACTTGGTGCCATTCGATTTTTCTCGGCGAGCTGCTTCTAGATATGGTCTTAGATTTTATTTTCGCCCAGCCATTCGCCCAGAATCGAAAATATGTGTCTCAAAAACCTTGGGTTTCGTTTTTTGGACATTAAAAGTCCTCTGTAGCCCAAACTATAAGTCCTAGGGAATTCTACTTGGTGCCATTCGATTTTTCTCGGCGAGCTGCTTCTAGATATGGTCTTAGATTTTATTTTCGCCCAGCCATTCGCCCAGAATCGAAAATATGTGTCTCAAAAACCTTGGGTTTCGTTTTTTGGACATTAAAAGTCCTCTGTAGCCCAAACTATAAGTCCTAGGGAATTCTACTTGGTGCCATTCGATTTTTCTCGGCGAGCTGCTTCTAGACATGGTCTTAGATTTTATTTTCGCCCAGCCATTCGCCCAGAATCGAAAATATGTGTCTCAAAAACCTTGGGTTTCGTTTTTTGGACATTAAAAGTCCTCTGTAGCCCAAACTATAAGTCCTAGGGAATTCTACTTGGTGCCATTCGATTTTTCTCGGCGAGCTGCTTCTAGATATGGTCTTAGATTTTATTTTCGCCCAGCCATTCGCCCAGAATCGAAAATATGTGTCTCAAAAACCTTGGGTTTCGTTTTTTGGACATTAAAAGTCCTCTGTAGCCCAAACTATAAGTCCTAGGGAATTCTACTTGGTGCCATTCGATTTTTCTCGGCGAGCTGCTTCTAGATATGGTCTTAGATTTTATTTTCGCCCAGCCATTCGCCCAGAATCGAAAATATGTGTCTCAAAAACCTTGGGTTTCGTTTTTTGGACATTAAAAGTCCTCTGTAGCCCAAACTATAAGTCCTAGGGAATTCTACTTGGTGCCATTCGATTTTTCTCGGCGAGCTGCTTCTAGATATGGTCTTAGATTTTATTTTCGCCCAGCCATTCGCCCAGAATCGAAAATATGTGTCTCAAAAACCTTGGGTTTCGTTTTTTGGACATTAAAAGTCCTCTGTAGCCCAAACTATAAGTCCTAGGGAATTCTACTTGGTGCCATTCGATTTTTCTCGGCGAGCTGCTTCTAGACATGGTCTTAGATTTTATTTTCGCCCAGCCATTCGCCCAGAATCGAAAATATGTGTCTCAAAAACCTTGGGTTTCGTTTTTTGGACATTAAAAGTCCTCTGTAGCCCAAACTATAAGTCCTAGGGAATTCTACTTGGTGCCATTCGATTTTTCTCGGCGAGCTGCTTCTAGATATGGTCTTAGATTTTATTTTCGCCCAGCCATTCGCCCAGAATCGAAAATATGTGTCTCAAAAACCTTGGGTTTCGTTTTTTGGACATTAAAAGTCCTCTGTAGCCCAAACTATAAGTCCTAGGGAATTCTACTTGGTGCCATTCGATTTTTCTCGGCGAGCTGCTTCTAGATATGGTCTTAGATTTTATTTTCGCCCAGCCATTCGCCCAGAATCGAAAATATGTGTCTCAAAAACCTTGGGTTTCGTTTTTTGGACATTAAAAGTCCTCTGTAGCCCAAACTATAAGTCCTAGGGAATTCTACTTGGTGCCATTCGATTTTTCTCGGCGAGCTGCTTCTAGATATGGTCTTAGATTTTATTTTCGCCCAGCCATTCGCCCAGAATCGAAAATATGTGTCTCAAAAACCTTGGGTTTCGTTTTTTGGACATTAAAAGTCCTCTGTAGCCCAAACTATAAGTCCTAGGGAATTCTACTTGGTGCCATTCGATTTTTCTCGGCGAGCTGCTTCTAGATATGGTCTTAGATTTTATTTTCGCCCAGCCATTCGCCCAGAATCGAAAATATGTGTCTCAAAAACCTTGGGTTTCGTTTTTTGGACATTAAAAGTCCTCTGTAGCCCAAACTATAAGTCCTAGGGAATTCTACTTGGTGCCATTCGATTTTTCTCGGCGAGCTGCTTCTAGATATGGTCTTAGATTTTATTTTCGCCCAGCCATTCGCCCAGAATCGAAAATATGTGTCTCAAAAACCTTGGGTTTCGTTTTTTGGACATTAAAAGTCCTCTGTAGCCCAAACTATAAGTCCTAGGGAATTCTACTTGGTGCCATTCGATTTTTCTCGGCGAGCTGCTTCTAGATATGGTCTTAGATTTTATTTTCGCCCAGCCATTCGCCCAGAATCGAAAATATGTTTCTCAAAAACCTTGGGTTCCGTTTTTTGGACATTAAAAGTCCTCTGTAGCCCAAACTATAAGTCCTAGGGAATTCTACTTGGTGCCATTCGATTTTTCTCGGCGAGCTGCTTCTAGATATGGTCATAGATTTTATTTTCGCCCAGCCATTCGCCCAGAATCGAAAATATGTGTCTCAAAAACCTTGGGTTTCGTTTTTTGGACATTAAAAGTCCTCTGTAGCCCAAACTATAAGTCCTAGGGAATTCTACTTGGTGCCATTCGATTTTTCTCGGCGAGCTGCTTCTAGATATGGTCTTAGATTTTATTTTCGCCCAGCCATTCGCCCAGAATCGAAAATATGTGTCTCAAAAACCTTGGGTTTCGTTTTTTGGACATTAAAAGTCCTCTGTAGCCCAAACTATAAGTCCTAGGGAATTCTACTTGGTGCCATTCGATTTTTCTCGGCGAGCTGCTTCTAGATATGGTCTTAGATTTTATTTTCGCCCAGCCATTCGCCCAGAATCGAAAATATGTGTCTCAAAAACCTTGGGTTTCGTTTTTTGGACATTAAAAGTCCTCTGTAGCCCAAACTATAAGTCCTAGGGAATTCTACTTGGTGCCATTCGATTTTTCTCGGCGAGCTGCTTCTAGATATGGTCTTAGATTTTATTTTCGCCCAGCCATTCGCCCAGAATCGAAAATATGTGTCTCAAAAACCTTGGGTTTCGTTTTTTGGACATTAAAAGTCCTCTGTAGCCCAAACTATAAGTCCTAGGGAATTCTACTTGGTGCCATTCGATTTTTCTCGGCGAGCTGCTTCTAGATATGGTCTTAGATTTTATTTTCGCCCAGCCATTCGCCCAGAATCGAAAATATGTGTCTCAAAAACCTTGGGTTTCGTTTTTTGGACATTAAAAGTCCTCTGTAGCCCAAACTATAAGTCCTAGGGAATTCTACTTGGTGCCATTCGATTTTTCTCGGCGAGCTGCTTCTAGATATGGTCTTAGATTTTATTTTCGCCCAGCCATTCGCCCAGAATCGAAAATATGTGTCTCAAAAACCTTGGGTTTCGTTTTTTGGACATTAAAAGTCCTCTGTAGCCCAAACTATAAGTCCTAGGGAATTCTACTTGGTGCCATTCGATTTTTCTCGGCGAGCTGCTTCTAGATATGGTCTTAGATTTTATTTTCGCCCAGCCATTCGCCCAGAATCGAAAATATGTGTCTCAAAAACCTTGGGTTTCGTTTTTTGGACATTAAAAGTCCTCTGTAGCCCAAACTATAAGTCCTAGGGAATTCTACTTGGTGCCATTCGATTTTTCTCGGCGAGCTGCTTCTAGATATGGTCTTAGATTTTATTTTCGCCCAGCCATTCGCCCAGAATCGAAAATATGTGTCTCAAAAACCTTGGGTTTCGTTTTTTGGACATTAAAAGTCCTCTGTAGCCCAAACTATAAGTCCTAGGGAATTCTACTTGGTGCCATTCGATTTTTCTCGGCGAGCTGCTTCTAGATATGGTCTTAGATTTTATTTTCGCCCAGCCATTCGCCCAGAATCGAAAATATGTCTCAAAAACCTTGGGTTTCGTTTTTTGGACATTAAAAGTCCTCTGTAGCCCAAACTATAATCCTAGGGAATTCTACTTGGTGCCATTCGATTTTTCTCGGCGAGCTGCTTCTAGATATGGTCTTAGATTTTATTTTCGCCCAGCCATTCGCCCAGAATCGAAAATATGTGTCTCAAAAACCTTGGGTTTCGTTTTTTGGACATTAAAAGTCCTCTGTAGCCCAAACTATAAGTCCTAGGGAATTCTACTTGGTGCCATTCGATTTTTCTCGGCGAGCTGCTTCTAGATATGGTCTTAGATTTATTTTCGCCCAGCCATTCGCCCAGAATCGAAAATATGTGTCTCAAAAACCTTGGGTTTCGTTTTTTGGACATTAAAAGTCCTCTGTAGCCCAAACTATAAATCCTAGGGAATTCTACTTGGTGCCATTCGATTTTTCTCGGCGAGCTGCTTCTAGACATGGTCTTAGATTTTATTTTCGCCCAGCCATTCGCCCAGAATCGAAAATATGTCTCAAAAACCTTGGGTTTCGTTTTTTGGACATTAAAAGTCCTCTGTAGCCCAAACTATAAATCCTAGGGAATTCTACTTGGTGCCATTCGATTTTTCTCGGCGAGCTGCTTCTAGACATGGTCTTAGATTTTATTTTCGCCCAGCCATTCGCCCAGAATCGAAAATATGTGTCTCAAAAACCTTGGGTTTCGTTTTTGGACATTAAAAGTCCTCTGTAGCCCAAACTATAAGTCCTAGGGAATTCTACTTGGTGCCATTCGATTTTTCTCGGCGAGGGCACCCGTTCGTCCCCCCCCAGCAGTGGTGGGTGGCACCTGTTCGTACGCCCCCAGCAGTGGTGGGTGGCACCCATTCGTCCCCCCCCAGCAGTGGTGGGTGGCACCCGTTCGTCCCCCCCCCAGCAGTGGTGGGTGGCACCCGTTCGTCCCCCCCCAGCAGTGGTGGGTGGCACCCGTTCGTCTCCCCCCAGCAGTGGTGGGTGGCACCCGTTCGTCCCCCCACAGCAGTGGTGGGTGGCACCCGTTCGTCCCCCCCCAGCAGTGGTGGGTGGCACCCGTTCGTCCCCCCCAGCAGTGGTGGGTGGCACCCGTTCGTCTCCCCCCAGCAGTGGTGGGTGGCACCCGTTCGTCTCCCCCCAGCAGTGGTGGGTGGCACCCGTTCGTCCCCCCCCAGCAGTGGTGGGTGGCACCCGTTCGTCTCCCCCAGCAGTGGTGGGTGGCACCTGTTCGTCCCCCCCCAGCAGTGGTGGGTGGCACCCATTCGTCCCCCCCCAGCAGTGGTGGGTGGCACCCTTTCGTCTCCCCCCAGCAGTGGTGGGTGGCACCCATTTGTCCCCCTCCAGCAGTGGTGGGTGGCACCCGTTCGTCCGCCCCCAGCAATGGTGGGTGGCACCCGTTCGTCCCCCCCCAGCAGTGGTGGGTGGCACCCGTTCGTCCCCCCCCAGCAGTGGTAGGTGGTACCCGTTCGTCCCCCCCCAGCAGTGGTGGGTGGCACCCGTTCGTCTCCCCCCAGCAGTGGTGGGTGGCACCCGTTCGTCTACCCCCAGCAGTGGTGGGTGGCACCCGTTCGTCCCCCCCCAGCAGTGGTGGGAGGTACCCGTTCGTCCCCCCCCCAGCAGTGGTGGGTGGCACCCGTTCGTCTACCCCCAGCAGTGGTGGGTGGCACCCGTTCATCCCCCCCCAGCAGTGGTGGGAGGTACCCGTTCATCCCGGTTGTGATCTTATGCTATTTAGGGCTACGTGGGTGGATAGGCTATTCAGGGCTACGTGGGTGGATGGGCTATTCAGGGCTACGCGGGTGGGTGCGCTATTCATGGCTACATAGGTGGGTGGGCTATTCAGGGCTACGTGGGTGGGTGGGCTATTCAGGGCTACGTGGGTGGGTGGGCTATTCAGGGCTACGTGGGTGGGTGGGTTATTCATGGCTACATAGGTGGGTGGGCTATTCAGGGCTATGTGGGTGGGTGGGCTATTCAGGGCTACGTGGGTGGGTGGGCTATTCAGGGCTACGTGGGTGGGTGGGCTATTCAGGGCTACGTGGGTGGGTGGGCTATTCATGGCTACTTAGGTGGGTGGGCTATTCAGGGCTACGTGGGTGGATGAGCTATTCAGGGCTACGTGGGTGGGTGGGCTATTCAGGGCTACTTAGGTGGGTGGGCTATTCAGGGCTACGTGGGTGAATGGGCTGTTCAGGGCTACGTGGGTGGGTGAGCTATTCAGGGCACCCGTTAGTCCCCCCCCCAGCAGTGGTGGGTGGCACCCGTTCATCCCCCCCCAGCAGTGGTGGGCGGCTCCCGTTCGTCTCCCCCCAGCAGTGGTGGGTGGCACCCGTTCGTCCCCCCCAGCAGTGGTGGGTGGCACCCGTTCGTCTCCCCCAAGCAGTGGTGGGTGGCACCCGTTCGTCCCCCCACAGCAGTGGTGGGTGGCACCCGTTCGTCTCCCCCAAGCAGTGGTGGGTGGCACCCATTCGTCCCCCCACAGCTGTGGTGGGTGGCACCCGTTCGTCCCCCCCCCCCAGCAGTGGTGGGTGGCACCCGTTCATCTCCCCCCAGCAGTGGTGGCAGGCACCCGTTCGTCCCCCCCCAGCAGTGGTGGGTGGCACCCGTTCGTCCCCCCCCCCAGCAGTGGTGGGTGGCACCCGTTCGTCCCCCCCCCAGCAGTAGTGGGTGGCACCCTTTCATCTCCCCCCAGCAGTGGTGGGTGGCACCCGTTCGTCCCCTCCCAGCAGTGGTGGGTAGCACTCATTCGTACCCCCCCAGCAGTGGTGGGTGGCACCCGTTCGTCCCCCCACAGCAGTGGTGGGTGGCACCCGTTCGTCCCCCCCCCAGCAGTGGTGGGTGGCACCCGTTCGTCCCCCCCCAGCAGTCGTGGGTGGCACCCGTTTGTCCCCCCCCAGCAGTGGTGGGTGGCACCCGTTCGTCCCCCCCCAGCAGTGGTGAGTGGCACCCGTTCGTCCCCCCCCAGCAGTGGTGGGTGGCACCCGTTCGTCTCCCCCAAGCAGTGGTGGGTGGCACCCGTTCGTCTCCCCCAAGCAGTGGTGGGTGGCACCCGTTCGTCCCCCCACAGCAGTGGTGGGTGGCACCCGTTCGTCTCCCCCCAGCAGTGGTGGGTGGCACCCGTTCGTCCCCCCCCAGCAGTGGTGGGTGGCACCCGTTCGTCCGCCCCCAGCAATGGTGGGTGGCACCCGTTCGTCCCCCCCCAGCAGTGGTGGGTGGCACCCGTTCGTCCCCCCCCAGCAGTGGTGGATGGCACCCGTTCGTCCCCCCCCCCCCCCAGCATTGGTGGGTGGCACCCGTTCGTCCCCCCCCAGCAGTGGTGGGTGGCACCCGTTCATCCCCCTACAGCAGTGGTGGGTGGCACCCGTTCGTCCCCCCCCCCCCAGCAGTGGTGGATGGCACCGGTTCGTCCCCCCCAGCAGTGGTGGGTGGCACCCGTTCGTACGCCCCCAGCAGTGGTGGGTGGCACCCATTCATCCCCCCCCAGCAGTGGTGGGTGGCACCCGTTAGTCTCCCCCCAGTAGTGGTGGGTGGCACCCGTTCGTCCCCCCCCAGCAGTGGTGGGTGGCACCCGTTCATCTGCCCCCAGCAGTGGTGGGTGGCACCCGTTCGTCCCCCCCCCAGCAGTGGTGGGTGGCACCCATTCGTCCCCCCCCAGGAGTGGTGGGTGGCACCCGTTCGTCCCCCCCAGCAGTGGTGGGTGGCACCCGTTCATCTCCCCCCAGCAGTGGTGGGTGGCACCCGTTCGTCCCCCCCCCAGCAGTGGTGAGTGGCACCCGTTCGTCCCCCCCCCCAGCAGTCGTGGGTGGCACCCGTTTGTCCCCCCCCAGCAGTGGTGGGTGGCACCCGTTCGTCCCCCCCCAGCAGTGGTGGGTACCACCCGTTAGTCTCCCCTCAGCAGTGGTGGGTGGCACCCGTTCGCCTTCCCCCAGCAGTGGTGGGTGGCACCCGTTCGTCCCCCCCCAGTAGTGGTGGGTGGCACCCCTTCGTCTCCCCCCAGCAGTGGTGGGTGGCACCCGTTCGTACCCCCCAAGCAGTGGTGGGTGGCACCCGTTCGTCCCCCCCCAGCAGTGGTGGGTGGCACCCGTTCGTCCCCCCCCCAGCAGGGGTGGGTGGCACCCATTAGTCTCCCCCCAGCAGTGGTGGGTGGCACCCGTTCGTCTCCCCCCAGCAGTGGTGGGTGGCACCCGTTCGTCTCCCCCCAGCAGTGGTGGGTGGCACCCGTTCGTCCCCCCTCAGCAGTGGTGGGTGGCACCCGTTCGTCCCCCCCCAGCAGTGGTGGATGGCACCCGTTCGTCCCCCCCCCCCCCCCAGCATTGGTGGGTGGCACCCGTTCGTCCCCCACCAGCAGTGGTGGGTGGCACCCGTTCATACCCCTACAGCAGTGGTGGGTGGCACCCGTTCGTCTCCCCCCAGCAGTGGTGGGTGGCACCCGTTCGTCCCCCCCCCAGCAGTGGTGGGTGGCACCCGTTCGTCCCCCTACAGCATTGGTGGGTGGCACCCGTTCGTCCCCCCCCAAGAAGTGGTGGGTGGCACCCGTTCGTCCCCCCCCCCCCAGCAGTGGTGGATGGCACCCGTTCGTCCCCCTACAGCAGTGGTGGGTGGCACCCGTTCGTTCCCCCCCAGCAGTGGTGGGTGGCACCCGTTCGTCCCCCCCAGCAGTGGTGGGTGACACCCGATCGTCTCCCCCCAGCAGTGGTGGGTGGCACCTGTTAGTTTCCCCCCAGCAATGGTGGGAGGCACCCGTTCGTCCCCCCCCAGCAGTGATGGGTGGCACCCGTTCGTCTCCCCCCAGCAGTGGTGGGTGACACCCGTTCGTCCGCCCCCAGCAATGGTGGGTGACACCCGTTCGTCCGCCCCCAGCAATGGTGGGTGGCACCCGTTCGTCCCCCCCCAGCAGTGGTGGGTGGCACCCGTTCGTCCCCCCCAAGCAGTGGTGGGTGGCACCTGTTCGTCTCCCACCAGCAGTGGTGGGTGGCACCCGTTTGTCTTCCCCCAGCAGTGGTGGGTGGCACCCGTTCGTCCCCCGCCAGCAGTGGTGGGTGGCACCTGTTCGTCTCCCCCCAGCAGTGGTGGGTGGCACCCGTTCGTCCCCTCCCAGCAGTGGTGGGTGGCACCCGTTCGTCTCCACCCAGCAGTGGTGGGTGGCACCCGTTCGTCCCCCCACAGCAGTGGTGGGTGGCACCCGTTCGTCCCCCCCCAGCAGTGGTGGTTGGCACCCTTTCGTCTCCCCCCAGCAGTGGTGGATGGCACCGGTTCGTCCCCCCCCAGCAGTGGTGGGTGGCACCCGATCGTACGCCCCCATCAGTGGTGGGTGGCACCCATTCGTCCCCCCCAGCAGTGGTGGGTGGCACCCGTTAGTCTCCCCCCAGCAGTGGTGGGTGGCACCCGTTCGTCCCCCCCCCAGCAGTGGTGGGTGGCACCCGTTCATCTGCCCCCAGCAGTGGTGGGTGGCACCCGTTCGTCCCCCCCCAGCAGTGGTGGGTGGCACCCGTTCGTCCCCCCCCAGCAGTGGTGGGTGGCACCCGTTCGTCTCCCCCCAGCAGTGGTGGGTGGCACCCCTTCGTCTTCCCCCAGCAGTGGTGGGTGGCACCCGTTCGTCCCCCCCCAGCAGTGGTGGGTGGCACCCCTTCGTCTCCCCCCAGGAGTGGTGGGTGGCACCCGTTCGTCCCCCCCCAGCAGTGTTGGGTGGCACCCGTTCGTCTCCCCCCAGCAGTGGTGGGTGGCACCCGTTCGTCCCCCCCCAGCAGTGGTGAGTGGCACCCGTTCGTCCCCCCCCAGCAGTGGTGGGTGGCACCCGTTTGTCCCCCCCCAGCAGTGGTGGGTGGCACCCGTTCATCCCCCCCAGCAGTGGTGGGTACCACCCGTTAGTCTCCCCTCAGCAGTGGTGGGTGGCACCCGTTCGCCTTCCCCCAGCAGTGGTGGGTGGCACCCGTTCGTCCTCCCCCAGTAGTGGTGGGTGGCACCCCTTCGTCTCCCCCCAGCAGTGGTGGGTGGCACCCGTTCGTACCCCCCAAGAAGTGGTGGGTGGCACCCGTTCGTCCCCCCCCAGCAGTGGTGGGTGGCACCCGTTCGTCCCCCCCCCAGCAGGGGTGGGTGGCACCCATTAGTCTCCCCCCAGCAGTGGTGGGTGGCACCCGTTCGTCTCCCCCCAGCAGTGGTGGGTGGCACCCGTTCGTCCCCCCCAGCAGTGGTGGGTGGCACCCGTTCGTCCCCCCTCAGCAGTGGTGGATGGCACCCGTTTGTCCCCCCCCCCCCCCAGCATTGGTGGGTGGCACCCGTTCGTCCCCCCCCCAGCAGTGGTGGGTGGCACCCGTTCGTCCCCCCCAGCAGTGGTGGGTGGCACCCGTTCGTCTCCCCCCAGCATTGGTGGGTGGCACCCGTTCGTCTCCCCCCAGCAGTGGTGGGTGGCACCCGTTCGTCCCCCCCCCAGCAGTGGTGGGTGGCACCCGTTCGTCCCCCTACAGCATTGGTGGGTGGCACCCGTTCGTCCCCCCCCCAGAAGTGGTGGGTGGCACCCGTTCGTCCCCCCCCCCCCCAGCAGTGGTGGATGGCACCCGTTCGTCCCCCTACAGCAGTGGTGGGTGGCACCCGTTCGTCCCCCCCCAGCAGTGGTGGGTGGCACCCGTTCGTCCCCCCCAGCAGTGGTGGGTGACACCCGATCGTCTCCCCCCAGCAGTGGTGGGTGGCACCTGTTAGTTTCCCCCCAGCAGTGGTGGGAGGCACCCGTTCGTCCCCCCCCCAGCAGTGGTGGGTGGCACCCGTTCGTCCCCCCCCAGCAGTGGTGGGTGGCACCCGTTCGTCCGCCCCCAGCAATGGTGGGTGGCACCCGTTCGTCCCCCCCCAGCAGTGGTGGGTGGCACCCGTTCGTCCCCCCCAGCAGTGGTGGGTGGCACCTGTTCGTCTCCCCCCAGCAGTGGTGGGTGGCACCCGTTCGTCTCCCCCAAGCAGTGGTGGGTGGCAACCGTTCGTCCCCCCCCAGCAGTGGTGGGTGGCACCCGTTCGTCTCCCCCCAGCAGTGGTGGGTGGCACCCGTTCGTGCACCCCCAGCAGTGGTGGGTGGCACCCATTCGTCCCCTCCCAGCAGTGGTGGGTGGCACCCGTTCGTCCGCCCCCAGCAATGGTGGGTGGCACCCGTTCGTCCCCCCCCCAGCAGTGGTGGGTGGCACCCGTTCGTCTCCCCCCAGCAGTGGTGGATGGCACCGGTTCGTCCCCCCCCAGCAGTGGTGGGTGGCACCCGTTCGTACGCCCCCAGCAGTGGTGGGTGGCACCCATTCGTCCACGTAGCAGTGGTGGGTGGCACCCGTTCGTCCCCCCCCAGCAGTGGTGGGTGGCACCCGTTCGTCCCCCCCCCAGCAGTGGTGGGTGGCACCCTTTCGTCTCCCCTATCTAGAAGCAGCTCGCCGAGAAAAATCGAATGGCACCAAGTAGAATTCCCTAGGACTTATAGTTTGGGCTACCGAGGACTTTTAATGTCCAAAAAACGAAACCCAAGGTTTTTGAGACACATATTTTCGATTCTGGGCGAATGGCTGGGCGAAAATAAATCTAAGACCATGTCTAGAAGCAGCTCGCCGAGAAAAATCGAATGGCACCAAGTAGAATTCCCTAGGATTTATAGTTTGGGCTACAGAGGACTTTTAATGTCCAAAAAACGAAACCCAAGGTTTTTGAGACACATATTTTCGATTCTGGGCGAATGGCTGGGCGAAAATAAAATCTAAGACCATGTCTAGAAGCAGCTCGCCGAGAAAAATCGAATGGCACCAAGTAGAATTCCCTAGGATTTATAGTTTGGGCTACAGAGGACTTTTAATGTCCAAAAAAAACGAAACCCAAGGTTTTTGAGACACATATTTTCGATTCTGGGCGAATGGCTGGGCGAAAATAAAATCTAAGACCATATCTAGAAGCAGCTCGCCGAGAAAAATCGAATGGCACCAAGTAGAATTCCCTAGGACTTATAGTTTGGGCTACAGAGGACTTTTAATGTCCAAAAAACGAAACCCAAGGTTTTTGAGACACATATTTTCGATTCTGGGCGAATGGCTGGGCGAAAATAAAATCTAAGACCATATCTAGAAGCAGCTCGCCGAGAAAAATCGAATGGCACCAAGTAGAATTCCCTAGGACTTATAGTTTGGGCTACAGAGGACTTTTAATGTCCAAAAAACGAAACCCAAGGTTTTTGAGACACATATTTTCGATTCTGGGCGAATGGCTGGGCGAAAATAAAATCTAAGACCATATCTAGAAGCAGCTCGCCGAGAAAAATCGAATGGCACCAAGTAGAATTCCCTAGGACTTATAGTTTGGGCTACAGAGGACTTTTAATGTCCAAAAAACGAAACCCAAGGTTTTTGAGACACATATTTTCGATTCTGGGCGAATGGCTGGGCGAAAATAAAATCTAAGACCATGTCTAGAAGCAGCTCGCCGAGAAAAATCGAATGGCACCAAGTAGAATTCCCTAGGATTTATAGTTTGGGCTACAGAGGACTTTTAATGTCCAAAAAACGAAACCCAAGGTTTTTGAGACACATATTTTCGATTCTGGGCGAATGGCTGGGCGAAAATAAAATCTAAGACCATATCTAGAAGCAGCTCGCCGAGAAAAATCGAATGGCACCAAGTAGAATTCCCTAGGACTTATAGTTTGGGCTACAGAGGACTTTTAATGTCCAAAAAACGAAACCCAAGGTTTTTGAGACACATATTTTCGATTCTGGGCGAATGGCTGGGCGAAAATAAAATCTAAGACCATATCTAGAAGCAGCTCGCCGAGAAAAATCGAATGGCACCAAGTAGAATTCCCTAGGATTTATAGTTTGGGCTACAGAGGACTTTTAATGTCCAAAAAACGAAACCCAAGGTTTTTGAGACACATATTTTCGATTCTGGGCGAATGGCTGGGCGAAAATAAAATCTAAGACCATGTCTAGAAGCAGCTCGCCGAGAAAAATCGAATGGCACCAAGTAGAATTCCCTAGGACTTATAGTTTGGGCTACAGAGGACTTTTAATGTCCAAAAAACGAAACCCAAGGTTTTTGAGACACATATTTTCGATTCTGGGCGAATGGCTGGGCGAAAATAAAATCTAAGACCATATCTAGAAGCAGCTCGCCGAGAAAAATCGAATGGCACCAAGTAGAATTCCCTAGGACTTATAGTTTGGGCTACAGAGGACTTTTAATGTCCAAAAAACGAAACCCAAGGTTTTTGAGAACATATTTTCGATTCTGGGCGAATGGCTGGGCGAAAATAAAATCTAAGACCATATCTAGAAGCAGCTCGCCGAGAAAAAATCGAATGGCACCAAGTAGAATTCCCTAGGACTTATAGTTTGGGCTACAGAGGACTTTTAATGTCCAAAAAACGAAACCCAAGGTTTTTTAGAGACACATATTTTCGATTCTGGGCGAATGGCTGGGCGAAAATAAAATCTAAGACCATGTCTAGAAGCAGCTCGCCGAGAAAAATCGAATGGCACCAAGTAGAATTCCCTAGGACTTATAGTTTGGGCTACAGAGGACTTTTAATGTCCAAAAAACGAAACCCACGGTTTTGAGACACATATTTTCGATTCTGGGCGAATGGCTGGGCGAAAATAAAATCTAAGACCATGTCTAGAAGCAGCTCGCCGAGAAAAATCGAATGGCACCAAGTAGAATTCCCTAGGATTTATAGTTTGGGCTACAGAGGACTTTTAATGTCCAAAAAACGAAACCCAAGGTTTTTGAGACACATATTTTCGATTCTGGGCGAATGGCTGGGCGAAAATAAAATCTAAGACCATGTCTAGAAGCAGCTCGCCGAGAAAAATCGAATGGCACCAAGTAGAATTCCCTAGGATTTATAGTTTGGGCTACAGAGGACTTTTAAAGTCCAAAAAACGGAACCCAAGGTTTTTGAGACACATATTTTCGATTCTGGGCGAATGGCTGGGCGAAAATAAAATCTAAGACCATGTCTAGAAGCAGCTCGCCGAGAAAAATCGAATGGCACCAAGTAGAATTCCCTAGGATTTATAGTTTGGGCTACAGAGGACTTTTAATGTCCAAAAAACGAAACCCAAGGTTTTTGAGACACATATTTTCGATTCTGGGCGAATGGCTGGGCGAAAATAAAATCTAAGACCATATCTAGAAGCAGCTCGCCGAGAAAAATCGAATGGCACCAAGTAGAATTCCCTAGGATTTATAGTTTGGGCTACAGAGGACTTTTAATGTCCAAAAAACGAAACCCAAGGTTTTTGAGACACATATTTTCGATTCTGGGCGAATGGCTGGGCGAAAATAAAATCTAAGACCATGTCTAGAAGCAGCTCGCCGAGAAAAATCGAATGGCACCAAGTAGAATTCCCTAGGACTTATAGTTTGGGCTACAGAGGACTTTTAATGTCCAAAAAACGAAACCCAAGGTTTTTGAGACACATATTTTCGATTCTGGGCGAATGGCTGGGCGAAAATAAAATCTAAGACCATGTCTAGAAGCAGCTCGCCGAGAAAAATCGAATGGCACCAAGTAGAATTCCCTAGGATTATAGTTTGGGCTACAGAGGACTTTTAATGTCCAAAAAACGAAACCCAAGGTTTTTGAGACACATATTTTCGATTCTGGGCGAATGGCTGGGCGAAAATAAAATCTAAGACCATGTCTAGAAGCAGCTCGCCGAGAAAAATCGAATGGCACCAAGTAGAATTCCCTAGGACTTATAGTTTGGGCTACAGAGGACTTTTAATGTCCAAAAAACGAAACCCAAGGTTTTTGAGACACATATTTTCGATTCTGGGCGAATGGCTGGGCGAAAATAAAATCTAAGACCATATCTAGAAGCAGCTCGCCGAGAAAAATCGAATGGCACCAAGTAGAATTCCCTAGGACTTATAGTTTGGGCTACAGAGGACTTTTAATGTCCAAAAAACGAAACCCAAGGTTTTTGAGACACATATTTTCGATTCTGGGCGAATGGCTGGGCGAAAATAAAATCTAAGACCATGTCTAGAAGCAGCTCGCCGAGAAAAATCGAATGGCACCAAGTAGAATTCCCTAGGACTTATAGTTTGGGCTACAGAGGACTTTTAATGTCCAAAAAACGAAACCCAAGGTTTTTGAGACACATATTTTCGATTCTGGGCGAATGGCTGGGCGAAAATAAAATCTAAGACCATGTCTAGAAGCAGCTCGCCGAGAAAAATCGAATGGCACCAAGTAGAATTCCCTAGGACTTATAGTTTGGGCTACAGAGGACTTTTAATGTCCAAAAAACGAAACCCAAGGTTTTTGAGACACATATTTTCGATTCTGGGCGAATGGCTGGGCGAAAATAAAATCTAAGACCATATCTAGAAGCAGCTCGCCGAGAAAAATCGAATGGCACCAAGTAGAATTCCCTAGGACTTATAGTTTGGGCTACAGAGGACTTTTAATGTCCAAAAAACGAAACCCAAGGTTTTTGAGACACATATTTTCGATTCTGGGCGAATGGCTGGGCGAAAATAAAATCTAAGACCATATCTAGAAGCAGCTCGCCGAGAAAAATCGAATGGCACCAAGTAGAATTCCCTAGGATTTATAGTTTGGGCTACAGAGGACTTTTAATGTCCAAAAAACGAAACCCAAGGTTTTTGAGACACATATTTTCGATTCTGGGCGAATGGCTGGGCGAAAATAAAATCTAAGACCATATCTAGAAGCAGCTCGCCGAGAAAAATCGAATGGCACCAAGTAGAATTCCCTAGGACTTATAGTTTGGGCTACAGAGGACTTTTAATGTCCAAAAAACGAAACCCAAGGTTTTTGAGACACATATTTTCGATTCTGGGCGAATGGCTGGGCGAAAATAAAATCTAAGACCATGTCTAGAAGCAGCTCGCCGAGAAAAATCGAATGGCACCAAGTAGAATTCCCTAGGATTTATAGTTTGGGCTACAGAGGACTTTTAATGTCCAAAAAACGAAACCCAAGGTTTTTGAGACACATATTTTCGATTCTGGGCGAATGGCTGGGCGAAAATAAAATCTAAGACCATATCTAGAAGCAGCTCGCCGAGAAAAATCGAATGGCACCAAGTAGAATTCCCTAGGACTTATAGTTTGGGCTACAGAGGACTTTTAATGTCCAAAAAACGAAACCCAAGGTTTTTGAGACACATATTTTCGATTCTGGGCGAATGGCTGGGCGAAAATAAAATCTAAGACCATGTCTAGAAGCAGCTCGCCGAGAAAAATCGAATGGCACCAAGTAGAATTCCCTAGGACTTATAGTTTGGGCTACAGAGGACTTTTAATGTCCAAAAAACGAAACCCAAGGTTTTTGAGACACATATTTTCGATTCTGGGCGAATGGCTGGGCGAAAATAAAATCTAAGACCATATCTAGAAGCAGCTCGCCGAGAAAAATCGAATGGCACCAAGTAGAATTCCCTAGGACTTATAGTTTGGGCTACAGAGGACTTTTAATGTCCAAAAAACGAAACCCAAGGTTTTTGAGACACATATTTTCGATTCTGGGCGAATGGCTGGGCGAAAATAAAATCTAAGACCATATCTAGAAGCAGCTCGCCGAGAAAAATCGAATGGCACCAAGTAGAATTCCCTAGGACTTATAGTTTGGGCTACAGAGGACTTTTAATGTCCAAAAAACGAAACCCAAGGTTTTTGAGACACATATTTTCGATTCTGGGCGAATGGCTGGGCGAAAATAAAATCTAAGACCATATCTAGAAGCAGCTCGCCGAGAAAAATCGAATGGCACCAAGTAGAATTCCCTAGGACTTATAGTTTGGGCTACAGAGGACTTTTAATGTCCAAAAAACGAAACCCAAGGTTTTTGAGACACATATTTTCGATTCTGGGCGAATGGCTGGGCGAAAATAAAATCTAAGACCATATCTAGAAGCAGCTCGCCGAGAAAAATCGAATGGCACCAAGTAGAATTCCCTAGGACTTATAGTTTGGGCTACAGAGGACTTTTAATGTCCAAAAAACGAAACCCAAGGTTTTTGAGACACATATTTTCGATTCTGGGCGAATGGCTGGGCGAAAATAAAATCTAAGACCATATCTAGAAGCAGCTCGCCGAGAAAAATCGAATGGCACCAAGTAGAATTCCCTAGGACTTATAGTTTGGGCTACAGAGGACTTTTAATGTCCAAAAAACGAAACCCAAGGTTTTTGAGACACATATTTTCGATTCTGGGCGAATGGCTGGGCGAAAATAAAATCTAAGACCATATCTAGAAGCAGCTCGCCGAGAAAAATCGAATGGCACCAAGTAGAATTCCCTAGGACTTATAGTTTGGGCTACAGAGGACTTTTAATGTCCAAAAAACGAAACCCAAGGTTTTTGAGAAACATATTTTCGATTCTGGGCGAATGGCTGGGCGAAAATAAAATCTAAGACCATGTCTAGAAGCAGCTCGCCGAGAAAAATCGAATGGCACCAAGTAGAATTCCCTAGGACTTATAGTTTGGGCTACAGAGGACTTTTAATGTCCAAAAAACGAAACCCAAGGTTTTTGAGACACATATTTTCGATTCTGGGCGAATGGCTGGGCGAAAATAAAATCTAAGACCATGTCTAGAAGCAGCTCGCCGAGAAAAATCGAATGGCACCAAGTAGAATTCCCTAGGATTTATAGTTTGGGCTACAGAGGACTTTTAATGTCCAAAAAACGAAACCCAAGGTTTTTGAGACACATATTTTCGATTCTGGGCGAATGGCTGGGCGAAAATAAAATCTAAGACCATATCTAGAAGCAGCTCGCCGAGAAAAATCGAATGGCACCAAGTAGAATTCCCTAGGACTTATAGTTTGGGCTACAGAGGACTTTTAATGTCCAAAAACGAAACCCAAGGTTTTTGAGACACATATTTTCGATTCTGGGCGAATGGCTGGGCGAAAATAAAATCTAAGACCATATCTAGAAGCAGCTCGCCGAGAAAAATCGAATGGCACCAAGTAGAATTCCCTAGGATTTATAGTTTGGGCTACAGAGGACTTTTAATGTCCAAAAAACGAAACCCAAGGTTTTTGAGACACATATTTTCGATTCTGGGCGAATGGCTGGGCGAAAATAAAATCTAAGACCATGTCTAGAAGCAGCTCGCCGAGAAAAATCGAATGGCACCAAGTAGAATTCCCTAGGACTTATAGTTTTGGGCTACAGAGGACTTTTAATGTCCAAAAAACGAAACCCAAGGTTTTTGAGACACATATTTTCGATTCTGGGCGAATGGCTGGGCGAAAATAAAATCTAAGACCATATCTAGAAGCAGCGCGCCGAGAAAAATCGAATGGCACCAAGTAGAATTCCCTAGGACTTATAGTTTGGGCTACAGAGGACTTTTAATGTCCAAAAAACGAAACCCAAGGTTTTTGAGACACATATTTTCGATTCTGGGCGAATGGCTGGGCGAAAATAAAATCTAAGACCATATCTAGAAGCAGCTCGCCGAGAAAAATCGAATGGCACCAAGTAGAATTCCCTAGGACTTATAGTTTGGGCTACAGAGGACTTTTAATGTCCAAAAAACGAAACCCAAGGTTTTTGACACATATTTTCGATTCTGGGCGAATGGCTGGGCGAAAATAAAATCTAAGACCATGTCTAGAAGCAGCTCGCCGAGAAAAATCGAATGGCACCAAGTAGAATTCCCTAGGACTTATAGTTTGGGCTACAGAGGACTTTTAATGTCCAAAAAACGAAACCCAAGGTTTTTGAGACACATATTTTCGATTCTGGGCGAATGGCTGGGCGAAAATAAAATCTAAGACCATATCTAGAAGCAGCTCGCCGAGAAAAATCGAATGGCACCAAGTAGAATTCCCTAGGACTTATAGTTTGGGCTACAGAGGACTTTTAATGTCCAAAAAACGAAACCCAAGGTTTTTGAGACACATATTTTCGATTCTGGGCGAATGGCTGGGCGAAAATAAAATCTAAGACCATGTCTAGAAGCAGCTCGCCGAGAAAAATCGAATGGCACCAAGTAGAATTCCCTAGGATTTATAGTTTGGGCTACAGAGGACTTTTAATGTCCAAAAAAACGAAACCCAAGGTTTTTGAGACACATATTTTCGATTCTGGGCGAATGGCTGGGCGAAAATAAAATCTAAGACCATGTCTAGAAGCAGCTCGCCGAGAAAAATCGAATGGCACCAAGTAGAATTCCCTAGGACTTATAGTTTGGGCTACAGAGGACTTTTAATGTCCAAAAAACGGAACCCAAGGTTTTTGAGACACATATTTTCGATTCTGGGCGAATGGCTGGGCGAAAATAAAATCTAAGACCATGTCTAGAAGCAGCTCGCCGAGAAAAATCGAATGGCACCAAGTAGAATTCCCTAGGATTTATAGTTTGGGCTACAGAGGACTTTTAATGTCCAAAAAACGAAACCCAAGGTTTTTGAGACACATATTTTCGATTCTGGGCGAATGGCTGGGCGAAAATAAAATCTAAGACCATATCTAGAAGCAGCTCGCCGAGAAAAATCGAATGGCACCAAGTAGAATTCCCTAGGACTTATAGTTTGGGCTACAGAGGACTTTTAATGTCCAAAAAACGAAACCCAAGGTTTTTGAGACACATATTTTCGATTCTGGGCGAATGGCTGGGCGAAAATAAAATCTAAGACCATATCTAGAAGCAGCTCGCCGAGAAAAATCGAATGGCACCAAGTAGAATTCCCTAGGACTTATAGTTTGGGCTACAGAGGACTTTTAATGTCCAAAAAACGAAACCCAAGGTTTTTGAGACACATATTTTCGATTCTGGGCGAATGGCTGGGCGAAAATAAAATCTAAGACCATATCTAGAAGCAGCTCGCCGAGAAAAATCGAATGGCACCAAGTAGAATTCCCTAGGACTTATAGTTTGGGCTACAGAGGACTTTTAATGTCCAAAAAACGAAACCCAAGGTTTTTTGAGACACATATTTTCGATTCTGGGCGAATGGCTGGGCGAAAATAAAATCTAAGACCATGTCTAGAAGCAGCTCGCCGAGAAAAATCGAATGGCACCAAGTAGAATTCCCTAGGACTTATAGTTTGGGCTACAGAGGACTTTTAATGTCCAAAAAACGAAACCCAAGGTTTTTGAGACACATATTTTCGATTCTGGGCGAATGGCTGGGCGAAAATAAAATCTAAGACCATATCTAGAAGCAGCTCGCCGAGAAAAATCGAATGGCACCAAGTAGAATTCCCTAGGACTTATAGTTTGGGCTACAGAGGACTTTTAATGTCCAAAAAACGAAACCCAAGGTTTTTGAGACACATATTTTCGATTCTGGGCGAATGGCTGGGCGAAAATAAAATCTAAGACCATGTCTAGAAGCAGCTCGCCGAGAAAAATCGAATGGCCACCAAGTAGAATTCCCTAGGACTTATAGTTTGGGCTACAGAGGACTTTTAATGTCCAAAAAACGAAACCCAAGGTTTTTGAGACACATATTTTCGATTCTGGGCGAATGGCTGGGCGAAAATAAAATCTAAGACCATATCTAGAAGCAGCTCGCCGAGAAAAATCGAATGGCACCAAGTAGAATTCCCTAGGACTTATAGTTTGGGCTACAGAGGACTTTTAATGTCCAAAAAACGAAACCCAAGGTTTTTGAGACACATATTTTCGATTCTGGGCGAATGGCTGGGCGAAAATAAAATCTAAGACCATATCTAGAAGCAGCTCGCCGAGAAAAATCGAATGGCACCAAGTAGAATTCCCTAGGACTTATAGTTTGGGCTACAGAGGACTTTTAATGTCCAAAAAACGAAACCCAAGGTTTTTTGAGACACATATTTTCGATTCTGGGCGAATGGCTGGGCGAAAATAAAATCTAAGACCATGTCTAGAAGCAGCTCGCCGAGAAAAATCGAATGGCACCAAGTAGAATTCCCTAGGACTTATAGTTTGGGCTACAGAGGACTTTTAATGTCCAAAAAACGAAACCCAAGGTTTTTGAGACACATATTTTCGATTCTGGGCGAATGGCTGGGCGAAAATAAAATCTAAGACCATATCTAGAAGCAGCTCGCCGAGAAAAATCGAATGGCACCAAGTAGAATTCCCTAGGACTTATAGTTTGGGCTACAGAGGACTTTTAATGTCCAAAAAACGAAACCCAAGGTTTTTGAGACACATATTTTCGATTCTGGGCGAATGGCTGGGCGAAAATAAAATCTAAGACCATGTCTAGAAGCAGCTCGCCGAGAAAAATCGAATGGCACCAAGTAGAATTCCCTAGGACTTATAGTTTGGGCTACAGAGGACTTTTAATGTCCAAAAAACGAAACCCAAGGTTTTTGAGACACATATTTTCGATTCTGGGCGAATGGCTGGGCGAAATAAAATCTAAGACAGTGGTGGGTGGCACCAAGGTAGAATTCCCCAGCATTTGTGGGCACCCGTTTAATTTCCCCCCCAGCATTGGGTGGCACCCGTTCGTCCCCCGCCAGCAGTGGTGGGTGGCAGCCATTCGTCTGCCCCAGCAGTGGTGGCACCCGTTTGCGATGGGTGGGAGACACCCGTTCGTCTCCCCCCAGGAGTGGTGCGTGCCACCCCTTCGTCCCCCCCCACCAGTGGTGGTGCAACCCGTTCGACCCCCCAGCAGTGGTGGGTGGCACCCGTTCGTCCCCCCCCCCTAGTGGTGGGTGGCACCCGTTCGTTTCGTCCCCCCCCCAGTTGGGTGGCACCCGTTCGTCCCCCCCAGCAGTGGTGGGTGGCACCCGTTTGTCGCCCATCAGCAGTGGTGGGTGGCACCCTTTCGTCCCCCCCCAGCAGTGGTGGGTGGCACCCGTTCGTCCCCCCCCACCAGTGGTGGGTGGCACCCGTTTGTCCCCCCCCAGCAGTGGTGGTTGGCACCCGTTCGTCCCCCCCCCAGTAGTGGTGGCACCCCTTCGTCTCCCCCAGCAGTGGTGGGTGGTCACCCGTTCGGCCCCACCCAGCAGTGGTGGGTGGCACCCGTTCGTTTCCCCCCAGCAGTGGGGGGTGGCACCCGTTCGTCCCCCCCCCAGCAGTGGTGGGTGGCACCCGTTCGTCCCCCCCCAGCAGTAGTGAATAGCACCCGTTCGTGTCCCCCCAGCAGTGGTGGTTGGCACCCGTTCGTCCCCCCCCCAGCAGTGGTGGGTGGCACCCGTTCGTCCCCCTCAGCAGTGGTGGGTGGCACCCGTTCGTCCCCCCCCAGCAGTGGTGGGTGGCACCCGTTCGTCCCCCCCCAGCAGTGGTGGGTGGCACCCGTTCGTCCCCCCCAGCAGGTGGGGGGACACCCGTTCGTCTCCCCCCCAGCAGTGGTGGGTGGCACCCGTTCGTCCCCCCCCAGCAGTGGTGGGTGGCACCCGTTCGTCCCCCCCCCAGCAGTGGTGGGTGGCACCCGTTCGTCCCCCCCCAGCAGTGGTGGGTGGCAACCCGTTCGTCCCCCCCCAGCAGTGGTGGGTGGCACCCGTTCGTCCCCCCCCCCAGCAGTGGTGGGTGGCACCCGTTCGTCCCCCCCCAGCAGTGGTGGGTGGCACCCGTTCGTCCCCCCCCAGCAGTGGTGGGTGGCACCCGTTCGTCCCCCCCCCAGCAGTGGTGGGTGGCACCCGTTCGTCCCCCCCCAGCAGTGGGGGGTGGCCCCCGTTCGTCCCCCCCCAGCAGTGGTGGGTGGCACCCGTTCGTCCCCCCCCCCAGCAGTGGTGGTGGCACCCGTTCGTCCCCCCCCAGCAGTGGTGGGTGGCACCCGTTCGTCCTCCCCCCAGCAGTGGTGGGTGGCACCCGTTCGTCCCCCCCAGCAGTGGTGGGTGGCACCCGTTCGTCCCCCCCCAGCAGTGGTGGGTGGCACCCGTTCGTCCCCCCCCAGCAGTGGTGGGTGGCACCCGTTCGTCCCCCCCCAGCAGTGGTGGGTGGCACCCGTTCGTCCCCCCCCAGCAGTGGTGGGTGGCACCCGTTCGTCCCCCCCCAGCAGTGGTGGGTGGCACCCGTTCGTCTCCCCCCAGCAGTGGTGGGTGGCACCCGTTCGTCCCCCCCCAGCAGTGGTGGGTGGCACCCGTTCGTCCCCCCCCAGCAGTGGTGGATGGCACCCGTTCGTCCCCCCCCAGCAGTGGTGGGTGGCACCCGTTCGTCCCCCCCCCAGCAGTTGTGGGTGGCACCCGTTCGTCTCCCCCCAGCAGTGGTGGGTGGCACCGGTTCGTCCCCCCAGCAGTGGTGGGTGGCACCCGTTCGTCCCCCCCAGCAGTGGTGGGTGGCACCCGTTCGTCCCCCCCCAGCAGTGGTGGGTGGCACCCGTTCATCCCCCCCCAGCAGTGGTGGGTGGCACCCGTTCGTCCCCCCCCCCAGCAGTGGTGGGTGGCACCCGTTCGTCTCCACCCAGCAGTGGTGGGTGGCACCCGTTCGTCCCCCCCCAGCAGTGGTGGGTGGCACCCGTTCGTCTCCCCCCAGCAGTGGTGGGTGGCACCCGTTCGTCCCCCCCCAGCAGTGGTGGGTGGCACCCGTTCATGCGCCCCAGCAGTGGTGGGTGGCACCCGTTCGTCGGCCCCCAGCAGTGGTGGGTGGCACCCGTTCGTCCCCCCCCAGCAGTGGTGGGTGGCACCCGTTCGTCCCTCTCCAGCAGTGGTGGGTGGCACCCGTTTGTCGCCCCTCAGCAGTGGTGGGTGGCACCCGTTCGTCCCCCCCCCAGGGGTGGTGGGTGGCACCCGTTCGTCCCCCCCCAGCAGTGGTGGGTGGCACCCGTTCGTCCCCCCCCAGCAGTGGTGGGTGGCACCCGTTCGTCCCCCCCAGCAGTGGTGGGTGGCACCCGTTCGTCCCCCCCAGCAGTGGTGGGTGGCACCCGTTCGTCCCCCCCCAGCAGTGGTGGGTGGCACCCGGTCGTCCCCCCCCAGCAGTGGTGGGTGGCACCCGTTCGTCCCCCCCAGCAGTGGTGGGTGGCACCCGTTCGTCCCCCCCAGCAGTGGTGGGTGGCACCCGTTCGTCCCCCCCCAGCAGTGGTGGGTGGCACCCGTTCGTCCCCCCCCAGCAGTGGTGGGTGGCACCCGTTCGTCCCCCCCCAGCAGTGGTGGGTGGCACCCGTTCGTCCCCCCCCAGCAGTGGTGGGTGGCACCCGTTCGTCCCCCCCAGCAGTGGTGGGTGGCACCCGTTCGTCCCCCCCAGCAGTGGTGGGTGGCACCCGTTCATCTCCCCTCAGCAGTGGTGGGTGGCACCCGTTCGTCTCCCCCCAGCAGTGGTGGGTGGCACCCGTTCGTTCCCCACCAGCAGTGGTGGGTGGCACCCATTCGTTTCCCCCCAGCAGTCGTGGGTGGCACCCGTTCGTCCCCCCCCAGCAGTGGTGATTGGCACCCGTTCGTCCCCCCCCCAGCAGTGGTGGGTGGCACCCGTTCGTACCCCCCAGCAGTGGTGGGTGGCACCCGTTCGTCTCCCCCCAGCAGTGGTGGGTGGCACCCGTTCGTCCCCCCCCCCCAGCAGTGGTGGGTGGCACCCGTTCGTCCCCCCCCAGCAGTGGTGGGTGGCACCCGTTCGTCTCCCGTTTGTCCCCCCCCAGCAGTGGTGGGTGGGCTACCCTTCGTCTACAGCAGTGGTGGTTATTCAGGGCTACGTGGGGGGGTGGGCTATTCAGGGCTAAGTGGGTGGGTGGCACCTATTCATCCCCCCCCAGCAGTGGTGGGTGGCACCCGTTCGGCAGGCCCAGCAGTGGTGGGTGGCACCCGTTCGTCCCTCTACAGCAGTGGTGGGTGGCACCCGTTCGTCCGCCCCCAGCAGTGGTGGGTGGCACCCGTTCGTCCCCCCCCAGCAGTGGTGGGTGGCACCCGTTCGTCCCCCCCCAGCAGTGGTGGGTGGCACCCGTTCGTCCCCCCCCAGCAGTGGTGGGTGGCACCCGTTCGTCCCCCCCCAGCAGTGGTGGGTGGCACCCGTTCGTCCCCCCCCAGCAGTGGTGGGTGGCACCCGTTCGTCCCCCCCCAGCAGTGGTGGGTGGCACCCGTTTCGTCCCCCCCCAGCAGTGGTGGGTGGCACCCGTTCGTCCCCCCCCAGCAGTGGTGGGTGGCACCCGTTCGTCCCCCAGCAGTGGTGGGTGGCACCCGTTCGTCCCCCCCCAGCAGTGGTGGGTGGCACCCGTTCGTCCCCCCCCAGCAGTGGTGGGTGGCACCCATTCGTCCCCCCCCAGCAGTGGTGGGTGGCACCCGTTCGTCCCCCCCCCAGCAGTGGTGGGTGGCACCCTTTCGTTTCCCCCCAGCAGTGGTGGGTGGCACCCGTTCGTCCCCCCCCAGCAGTGGTGGGTGGCACCCGTTCGTCCTCCCCCCAGCAGTGGTGGGTGGCACCCGTTCGTCCCCCCTCAGCAGTGGTGGGTGGCACCTGTTCGTCCCCCCCCAGCAGTGGTGGGTGGCACCCGTTAGTCCCCCCCCAGCAGTGGTGGGTGGCACCCGTTCGTCCCCCCCAGCAGTGGTGGGTGGCACCCGTTCGTCCCCCCCCAGCAGTGGTGGGTGGCACCCGTTCGTCCCCCCCCAGCAGTGGTGGGTGGCACCCGTTCGTCCCCCCCCAGCAGTGGTGGGTGGCACCCGTTCGTCCCCCCCCAGCAGTGGTGGGTGGCACCCGTTCGTCCCCCCCAGCAGTGGTGGGTGGCACCCGTTCGTCCCCCCCAGCAGAGGTGGGTGGCACCCGTTCGTCCCCCCCCAGCAGTGGTGGGTGGCACCCGTTCGTCCCCCCCCCAGCAGTGGTGGGTGGCACCCGTTCGTCCCCCCCCAGCAGTGGTGGGTGGCACCCGTTCGTCCCCCCCCAGCAGTGGTGGGTGGCACCAGTTCGTCCCCCCCCAGCAGTGGTGGGTGGCACCCGTTCGTCCCCCCCCAGCAGTGGTGGGTGGCACCCGTTCGTCCCCCCCAGCAGTGGTGGGTGGCACCCGTTCGTCTCCCCCAGCAGTGGTGGGTGGCACCCGTTCGTCCCCCCCCAGCAGTGGTGGGTGGCACCCGTTCGTCTCCCCCCAGCAGTGGTGGGTGGCACCCGTTCGTCCCCCCCCCAGCAGTGGTGGGTGGCACCCGTTTGTACCCCCCAGCAGTGGTGGGTGGCACCCGTTTCTCTCCCCCCAGCAGTGGTGGGTGGCACCCATTCGTCCCCCCCCCCCAGCAGTGGTGGGTGGCACCCGTTCGTCCTCCCCCCCAGCAGTGGTTGGTGGCACCCTTTGTCCCGGTTGTGATCTTATGCTATTAAAGGCTACGTGGGTGGATGGGCTATTCAGGGCTACGTGGGTGGATGGGCTATTCAGGGCTACGTAGGGGGGTGGGCTATTCATGGCTACATAGGTGGGTGGGCTATTCAGGGCTACGTGGGTGGGTGCGCTATTCAGGGCTACGTGGGTGGGTGGGCTATTCAGGGCTACGTGGGTGGGTGGGCTATTCATGGCTACATAGGTGGGTGGGCTATTCAGGGCTACGTGGGTGGGTGGGCTATTCAGGGCTACGTGGGTGGGTGGGCTATTCAGGGCTACGTGGGGGGGTGGGCTATTCATGGCTACTTAGGTGGGTGGGCTATTCAGGGCTACGTGGGTGGATGGACTATTCAGGGATACGTGGGTGGGTGGGCTATTCAGGGCTACGTGGGTGGGTGGGCTATTCGGGGCACCCGTTCGTCCCCCCCCCCCAGCAGTGGTGGGTGGCACCCGTTCGTCCCCCCCCCAG
Organism: Paralithodes platypus; assembly: GCA_032716605.1. Lineage (NCBI taxonomy): Eukaryota > Metazoa > Arthropoda > Malacostraca > Decapoda > Lithodidae > Paralithodes > Paralithodes platypus. The sequence goes on along the minus strand of CM064532.1, from coordinate 35,543,573 downwards.
CAGTGGTGGGTGGCACCCGTTCGTCCCCCCCCAGCAGTGGTGGGTGGCACCCGTTCGTCCCCCCCCAGCAGTGGTGGGTGGCACCCGTTCGTCCCCCCCAGCAGTGGTGGGTGGCACCCGTTCGTCCCCCCCCAGCAGTGGTGGGTGGCACCCGTTCGTCCCCCCCCCAGCAGTGGTGGGTGGCACCCGTTCGTCCCCCCCCCCCCCAGCAGTGGTGGGTGGCACCCGTTCGTCCCCCCCCAGCAGTGGTGGGTGGCACCCGTTTCGTCCCCCCCCAGCAGTGGTGGGTGGCACCCGTTCGTCCCCCCCAGCAGTGGTGGGTGGCACCCGTTCGTCCCCCCCCCAGCAGTGGTGGGTGGCACCCGTTCGTCCCCCCCCCCAGCAGTGGTGGGTGGCACCCGTTCGTCCCCCCCCCAGCAGTGGTGGGTGGCACCCGTTCGTCCCCCCCCAGCAGTGGTGGGTGGCACCCGTTCGTCCCCCTCCCAGCAGTGGTGGTGGCACCCGTTCGTCCCCCCCCCAGCAGTGGTGGGTGGCACCCGTTCGTCTCCCCCCCCAGCAGTGGTGGGTGGCACCCGTTCGTCTCCCCTCAGCAGTGGTGGGTGGCACTGTTCGTCCCCCCCAGCAGTGGTGGGTGGCACCCGTTCGTCCCCCCCCCAGCAGTGGTGGGTGGCACCCGTTCGTCCCCCCCAGCAGTGGTGGCACCCGGCCATCCCCCTCCAGCAGTGGTGGGTGGCACCCGTTCGTCCCCCCACAGCAGTGGTGGGTGGCACCCGTTCATCCCCCCCCCAGCAGTGGTGGGTGGCACCCGTTCATCCAACCCCAGCAGTGGTGGGTGGCAGCCGTTGGTCCCCCCCCAGCAGTGGTGGGTGGCACCCGTTTGTCCCCCCCCAGCAGTGGTGGGTGGCACCCGTTCGTCCCCCCCCAGCAGTGGTGGGTGGCACCCGTTCCTCCCCCCCCCCCCCAGCAGTGGTGGGTGGCTCCCTTTCGTCCCCCCCAGCAGTGGTGGGTGGCACCCGTTCGTCCCCCCCCAGCAGTGGTGGGTGGCACCCGTTCGTCCCCCCCCCAGCAGTGGTGGGTGGCACCCGTTCGTCTCCCCCCAGCAGTGGTGGGTGGCACCCGTTCGTCCCCCCTCAGCAGTGGTGGGTGGCACCCGTTCGTCCCCCCCAGCAGTGGTGGGTGGCACCCGTTCGTCCCCCTCCAGCAGTGGTGGGTGGCACCCGTTCGTCCCCTCCCAGCAGTGGTGGGTGGCACCCGTTCATCCCCCCACAGCAGTGGTGGGTGGCACCCGTTCGTCCCCCCCCAGCAGTGGTGGGTGGCACCCGTTTGTCTTCCCCTAGCAGTGGTGGGTGGCACCCGTTCGTCCCCCCCCCCCCCCAGCAGTGGTGGGTGGCACCCGTTCGTCTCCCCCCAGCAGTGGTGGGTGGCACCCGTTCGTCTCCCCCAGCAGTGGTGGGTGGTACCCGTTCGTCCCCCCTCCAGCAGTAGTGGGTGGCACCCGTTCGTCTCCCCCCAGCAGTGGTGGGTGGCACCCGTTCGTCCCCCCCCAGCAGTGGTGGGTGGCACCCGTTCGCCCGCCCCCAGCAGTGGTGGTTGGCACCCGTTCGTCCCCCCCCAGCAGTGGTGGGTGGCACCCGTTCGTCTCCCCCCAGCAGTGGTGGGTGGCACCCGTTCGTCCCCCCCTGCAGTGGTGGGTGGCACCCGTTCGTCCCCCCCCCAGCAGTGGTGGGTGGCACCCGTTCGTTCCCCTACTTTGGACATGTTTGAGACAGTTAATTGGAGATGTGAGGCAAGCACTTTCAGTTCGGATTTTGACAGACAGTCAATATCAGGGGCTGTGGGTTCTGATTCTATGAAAACTCGTTCGTCCCCCCCCCCCCCTCCCAGCAGTGGTAGGTGGCACCCGTTCGTCTCCCCCCAGCAGTGGTGGGTGGCACCCGTTTGTCTCCCCCAGCAGTGGTGGGTGGTACCCGTTCGTCCCCCCTCCAGCAGTAGTGGGTGGCACCCGTTCGTCTCCCCCCAGCAGTGGTGGGTGGCACCCGTTCGTCCCCCGCAGCAGTGGTGGGTGGCACCCGTTTGCCCCCCCCCAGCAGTGGTGGTTGGCACCCGTTCGTCCCCCCCAGCAGTGGTGGGTGGCACCCGTTCGTCTCCCCCCAGCAGTGGTGGGTGGCACCCGTTGGTCCCCCCCCCAGCAGTGGTGGGTGGCACCCGTTCGTCCCCCCCCCAGCAGTGGTGGGTGGCACCCGTTCGTCCGCCTACTTTGGACATGTTTGAGACAGTTAATTGGAGATTTGAGGCAAGCACTTTCAGTTCGGATTTTGACAGACAGTCAATATCAGGGGCTGTGGGTTCTGATTCTATGAAAACTCGAGCATCTTCGTCATTAATTAGATGAGGCATGATTAATATTTGATTTTTAAGTAGTGAAACGGTAATGAAACTGAGTGAAACTGTATGAAACGAATCCTGGCAAGGTCGCCACTCTTGTGTTATGTACCTTGATCCTCAAGTGGTTAACTTGATGAATCTAGATAGCACAGAGATATATACTAAGTTATCAGTCAGCTGAAGGCAAAACAAAAGCAAAATTTAACAAAATTATTTCCTGTTGTTGCTTTCTTTCCTTTTGGATCTTAGGACTTAGTATCCTTTATTGACTGATACTCCCTAATTATGAAAAATACTGAAACTAATCAAAGTCATGTAGTATTTATAAAGAATAATTATTTAACCGAAGCTTAGTAGGCTATGGTTATGAACCGAATAAGTTATATCTAAAGAAGGAGTATTAATTCTATAAAAAGTCTTGAAAGATAAATATTGAGGTAAGAATATTTCTGTCTCTTACCCTTATTGAAATGGATAGCTAGTTTTCTTATATGTCCTTTTATTTATATTTAATGTAGTTATTATTCTTGGTTCTTGACGTTAATAGTATTATATTATTATTATCATCAGGATTAATATCAAAGTCACATAAAAAGTTAGATATATATTTAATAATTAGTTAAATGTATTTCTTAACCACGTAACATTGAGGTTTGATTATGAGTAAATTAAGTTACAGGATCGCTTCATAGATTCGATTCAGGTCTCACTCAAATAATATGAAAAGCAAAAATAATATTTTGAAGCTAAAAGAATTTTCTTCAGCTTAGGAAATCACTAGAAGTAACATTAAAACAGCCATGTTAGTCTAAGGCGATATTACTAATAAGAGACAATAGCATCACCGTACTAAGCACCGTTAAGCAATGTAAGCTTAAGAAAATGAAAGAACTCTTAAGTATTAATATAAAACAATAGTATTACTTTCATCATAACCCAATTACTTAAAGAGTTGCTTTAGTCCACAAGTCAGTCAACTAAAATAGTTAAGTACATAATAGTAGCGTTAACGTTAATTCCCAATCAAATAGTTAAGTACATAATAGTAGCGTTAACGTTAATTCCCAATCAAATAGTTAAGTACATAATAATAGCGTTAACGTTAATTCCCAATCAAATAGTTAAGTACATAATAGTAGCGTTAACGTTAATTCCCAATCAAATAGTTAAGTACATAATAATAGCATTAACGTTAATTCCCAATCAAATAGTTAAGTACATAATAGTAGCGTTAACGTTAATTCCCAATCAAATAGTTAAGTACATAATAGTAGCGTTAACGTTAATTCCCAATCAAATAGTTAAGTACATAATAGTAGCGTTAACGTTAATTCCCAATCAAAATAGTTAAGTACATAATAGTAGCGTTAACGTTAATTCCCAATCACATATCTCACTAACCAACATAACGTAAGTGTTTACACGGAACACTCTTAACACACACTTATATGCGGATAGAGTCTGGCATCAATCCTTATTGTCGAAGATGTCACACTACGGCCTTGCATCATTAGTTCCACTAATTTCTTCTTATCTTCATAACAGAAAAATACATGTAATGGTAGATGGCCTTTATTCTCAATTTCACTCAATAAATGCTGGTGTTCCCCAGGGATCAGTTTTGGCCCCAATTCTGTTCCTCATTCATATCAATGATCTCATATCTACCACTCATAATCCAATACATTCCTACGCAGATGACTCAACACTCCACAGTTCCTTCACATTTACCAATTCTTTCACCCAACGCGATCTTATAAATTCAAAAATAAACACTGCAATTTCTCTGAACCAGGACCTTTCTAGAATTAATGGATGGGGACAAAAGAATCTAGTTTCCTTTAATGCACAGAAAACCAAGTACATTCAATTTTCTAACCGACAGAATCTCACTGACTCCAATATATTTTTTAATGATGTAAATATTCCCACTTCCCCTAGTATTGACATTCTCGGTGTAACATTAACTACTAACTTGAGCTGGACACATTATGTTAGAGGCATTGCTAAGAATGCCTCTAAAAAACTGGGACTCCTGTACAGAGTTCGAGAATTCTTCACTGACGAGCAGTTGGCCGTGATATAAAAGTCATGTGCGTTCTCAGATGGATTACTGTTCACCTCTGTGGGGTGGAAGTGGAGTGGTTGCATTGAGGCAGTTGGACAAAATTCAAAATAAAGCTATTAGATTAATCAATAACCCTGCAATCACACAGGACCTTCCTACATTATTCATACGAAGAAACGTTGCATCCCTTGCATTATTCTACAGATATTTTCACAGCAATTGTTCCGAGGAACTTGCTTCAATTGTGCCGCCTCTCCACATCTTTCCCCGTAGAACTAGGGCAGCTGAGAGCGCCCATGAATTTACACTTTCTCCTCCACAATGCAGAACTTTTGCTTATCAGAATTCATTTATCCCCAGAGCTACTACTCTTTGGAATTCACTTCCCTCGAATTGCTTTCCACAAACTTACAATCTACAAATGTTTAAATCCAGTTGTTACAAACATTTTATGAATGGAGGATGCCTTTAGGCACATGGACCTTTTTGTTTTGTCTGTGTTTTTCCTTCCTCCGTTCATTGTCTCTTAAAAAAAATATATATATATATAATCTGACTGACAGTCACAATCCCATTATAATACTTCACCCCGTCTTCCTCCAGCTGCAAGTTCACCTTCCCAACTCCAAATGAGACTGATTTGAATGCCCACTACTCGGGTCTTATATACTAAACAATGATGGTGTAGGAACGAATCAGGAGGCGGCAGGTAGTGCGCGCCCCAATCACAGCTCCTCGAGTTGCGTAGCAGGTGCGTGGTCCAATGGAGGCTCCTGGCGTCGATCATACGTCATAGCGTCGGGTCATCGAAGTAGTTTGCAGGGTCCCCTATGACGCACGCAGGTGTGAAGGCTTGTTTGCTGGTATGCGGACGAGCTGGTTTCCCACTCGCTAGTTCGCTCGCGGGTCTGCTTTGCCGCCTGGGTAGTTTGGCACTCCTTCAACTCTTAATTCTAACTCTTAAATAAACATACAGGGCTCCGTATGTCAGAACATACACACACACACATACACATACACACACACATACACACACACATACACGAACAAACACACACACACACACACACACACCTACACTAAAGAATGTCCTATATACTATAATTCCCCCAAGTTGTCTCTACTGATTTTATATCCTTTTTTTTTCTCTCTCTACTGAGGATTAACCGACCATTGTAGTAGGCTTTACCTGACCCTACCTGTACGGATCTGTAGGCCGTTCCCTCTTTACCCTTTTCAATTCCTCACCTGACCCTACCAAAACAGTTTTTGTATGTATGTATGCTTGTGTGCATACGTGAGCGTTTGTGTATACGGGCATGTGCACACTTACTGCATGTTCTTATGTTCTTATAATTATATGTATGTATATGTATGCGTATGTATGTGTGTACGTACGTGTATATATGTATGTTCTGTATATGAGTAAGTAAAATAAATGTGTATATGTACTGTATATCACTTACTCTCATGGTTAATTTATGATAATTTGTATTTTGCACCTGCATCATTATTGTATTTATTTATTTTTTTGTATCTTCATATCTGTATATCTCATGTTCATCCACTAAATTGTAAAATGTGTATTTTCAGCTCATGAGGCTGCCATTCTTTAATAAATTGTTTATTATTATTATTATTATTATTATTATTACACATCCACAATGGTGTGGGTGTGTGTGTATAGTGCCTGTATATGTGTGTGTGTGTGTGTGTGTATGTGTGTTTGTAGTACCTGTGTGTGTTTGTGTGTGTGTGTGTGTGTGTATAATACGTATAATACCTGTGTGTCTGTGTGTAGTATATATGTGTGTGTACAGCTTTCCTGAAAGAAGATATGTGGAGCATTATCTTCCAGCCACTTCCTGCCCACCTTGAAATACCTGAATACTTTATCCCACAGCATTATATTTATGAAGTGGCTATGTTCTCAAGTTGAAGAATGCTCATGTATTCAATTTAAGGGGGGATGGGCTTATGTATTTGCTCATTTATGTATCTTTTAATATTTTTCTAGTTTCCTCCCTAGACTTCCATCAAACTTAAAAAAACGTCTATTAGATCCCCCTTCTAGATTTCTAAACTACCCTCCTTCGATTTCTAGTCTTCCATCTGTGTCTTTATCTCTGATTTCCTTTCAGATCTTTCTATAGCTGCAGTTGTGGACAGCCATCGCTCACTTCCTCAACCTATCAACTCCGGTGTTCCTCAGGGTTCTGTCCTGTCTCCAAATCTCTTTTTAATATTCGTTTATGATCTCGACTGTACCTCTAGTCCTATCCACTCATATACTGATGACTCTACTTTCCACTATCCAACTAGTTTTACACAACGACACAGCATGCAATCACTCCAAAGCTCACATGATGAAGCCATAAACGCTTATCCTCTGATCTTTCAACTATTTCCTTAGCCGTTTCTGTTTGTCTCTTTTACTGTCCTACTTTTCCTTCTGGGGATGAAAGGCTAGGAATCCTCCTCCTGTTGTATAATTCACCTACTAGACGAGACGGAGTAAGGGGCGAGGGAACACGAAAGTGGTTCCGGACCCATATAATTGGAACTTTAAATGTTCTTTCTGTTTGGGCTCTGTCTTGATTCGGCCACCCCCAGCTATGGGGTATGCGTCTGAGTACATACATACATACATACATACATAGTATACATACATACATACATTCATACATATTACATACATAGGCTACATACATACATACACATATACATACATACATACATACATACATACACATATACATACATACATACATACATACATACATACACATATACATACATACATACATACATACATACATACATACACATATACATACATACATACATACATACATACCATCGATAACAGTAGTTAATAATTTTATCTGAAAGCTTGATCTCATTAACAAAATATAAGTAACTATAGGTAGCACCAACGAACTTGACAATAATCTTGATCCCTTAGCTGCTTATAACTCAAAATTAATTAAAGCAATCGGGCTGCAATTCCTCTCATTTGGGAAGAGTCAACCAGGAAATATGTGTGGATATTTACAGCCAGTTTTCTCTAGTCCCTTTTGAGTTACGAGGTCAGGGATCGAAATTATTGTCAAGTTCGTTGGCACTACCTATAGAATCCTTACCTGACGTGTTTATATTTCAGGGTCATCTAATGTACAGGTAGGGGAGCCGTGGAGGAAAACATGTAAACAAAAAACAAACACAAGAAATGGGATTGTAGAGGCGTCCGTGCTGTTCTCTGACATAAACAAAAACTATCATACATACATACACGTACACATACACACATACACACGTACTGCACTTACATTCAAAACATACACACACACATACGTACACTACACGTACTGTACAACACATACTACACACACCATATACACACACACACATATACACATACAACACACACACAGTACACACACACACACACACGTACTGTACCACACACACACACGTACTGTACAACACATACTGTACCACAGACACACACACACACATTACCACACACACGTACTTTACTCACATTCAGTACACACACACACACACACACACACAAAACACACACACACACACACACACACAGACACACACACACCAACAAAAACCAGTCCACCAAGGAATAGGGTGGTCTATATAGGAGTTACCCTTCAGAGCTCGTGTGACACCGGCTTGAGGGGGTAGTGCTCGTTTTTTATGGACTCCCTTCTCCCTCATGTTTAGCATATTAGTTTTGAGGTTTTAAGATGTTCGTTCCGTTAGTTTGGTGATTTAGAGACCTTTCGCCTCATTTTCTTATCAATATTAAGACCTTTTATTTCATCTATTTTAGTTGTGGCCCGCTTTTTTTTTTCTTTTTTTTTTCCTATGTGAGTGAGGGAGACAAAAGGTAGGACTGCCTGTAGCGAGAGCTTTCCCAGAGTTGAAAGTGTGAGAGGGCTATAATCAAGGGACGTTCGAGCCAAAATGCCTGAACACACGGAGTTTGAAGCAATTTAAACCATAAGAAGAGGGAAAGGCTGATTCTGGGAGAGAGTTCCAGAGCTCAGCTGTTGAATAGAAGAAAGAGTGAGAATAACGTTTCACTCTTGGGTTGGAGAGCTGCACAGAGTAGGGGTGGGATTGTGTTGCAAGACGGGTGCTATGTGCTTTACGAAGAGGGGGTGGTATACACTGAGAGAGAGCTTTGAGGAACACTGATTATTGTAATAGCGGTAGAATAATGAGAGAGATGCAACATTGGGGCAAAGAGAGAGTAACTGCAAAGAATCCCTGTACAGAGCAAGAAGCTGTGCAGGGGTAAAGAACCCCCGGAGGCGGTTGAGTACACCCAGCTTCTGGGAAGCTGTTTTAGCTGTTTTAGCAAGAATAAATGAATGAATGAATGAATATAGAAAAGGTGGGTGAGGGTGAAAGAAGGGAAGTTTGCTTGGTTGTGCCCGTTTATGGATGTGGCCGTAATGACCCTCTATCCTTATATATAGTTGTGACCGTTTATGGTTGTGGCCGCAATGACCTCTATCCTTATATATAGGGCCCCAGCAAGGTCACCGCGGCACAGTCTGCTAAAACACGTTCTAGTGCTGACATGGGGAGGCTGGTGAGTGCACGGGAGTACAAAGACACTTGCATTTTTAAGGGGGGTCGCCTGCTTTGTTTATCTTTCTTTTATCTCTCTGTGTCTGGCTTGTATCCATTAGGCCCCATTCAGCCTACTGTTGTAAGACGTTTATCCCCATCCAGGTGTCAATTTCTTCCTGGTGAGCGATAGCGAACCAGCATTGTATGGAGAAATCCGGCTTCGCCGGAGACATTTTCTATCGAAAAATTTACAAATTTAGCCTGCTATCAAAAAATGTAAGCAAAATATGCTGGCTCGTTTCCGCTCGCCAGGAAAAAAATCGACACCTGGATGGGAGTAAACGTCTTAAAACAGTAGGCTGAATGGGGCCGAATAGATACAAGCCGGAGAAAGAGAGAAAAGGAGAGAGAAAAAAGCAGGTGACCCCCCTTCAATTGATGGATATTGATGTTATGTGTAGCGTGTGTGATAGGTGCTGTTGTGTGGGGGCGGGGTTGGGGGTGGGAGTGGGGGTTGAGGTAAAGGTGGTGGGGGTTTTGGTTGGTTAGGATGGAGTAGTTAGTTAAAATAGGACTTCAGAGGCTATCAATCCTATTGGATTATTAAGCCAGCACACTGTAAGTCAAGAATAACGTCAGGACTGGAGCCTCTCTGCGAGAACTCCAGTCCTTTGTACTGATGGAGTAGGGAAGAGGTAGTGGGATGGGTTGGAAGGAGTAGGTGTGGAGGGGATGGGGTTTGGGGAAGGGTGTAGGGAACATGGGGAACAGGTCCAGGTGTTTGTGTAGTGTCCCATGGAGGCAAGTGTTGTGCATGTGAAGTGGGAATTGCAGAGAACTGAACCCTTGGTCTGTCGGCTCGAAGTGATTGGTTTAGACTTTAGAGCATTCACTCTAAGGATGCCATGTGATATGATAGGAAGGTTCACTGTAGGTTGAGCTTGAACTCAATAAAGGATCTGTGCAGCCCAGGTATTATATAAACAATATGCAGCTCTGTCTGTACAGTCGCGCTAGTAAGTGATGTCTCGGCACCAAGTATTTTTGTATCAATAATTGGTATCAACAATATCTAAGCTTCATTTCTTCATATCGAGTGAAATATACAAACATGTTCTTACACTTACCCACCCTATTAAACATCTGCCATAAATAAATACAGCACAGAGAAAGCCAAACGTAATGACAGCTGGGAATTGACTTATTAGCGCCACCGTACAGCTGGCTCAGGGACGAACCATCTACAACTATGTAACTCTTTGTTCTCTCTTCCCCAGGTGGTGACAGCGGCGGTGGTGGTGGTGGTGGTACAGTTGGCTCAAGGAAGGACCATCTATGACTATGAACGAGATGGTCTGGATAATGAGCAGAGCGGTGTACCTGGAACAGCTGTCAGGGGAGAGTACGAGTGAGACCATTTATATAACTTAACTGTGTTGGTGGTGTAATGGTTTAGATGTTTATGTTCTGGGTGTGGTGTCCCGAGTTGGAATCCCGGGAGGACCATATGCTTTCATTAGTTTATTCAAGTACATTGGGATTTGTAATTGATGATTAATGTTAAGAACGGGGTGTTACTTATTTATATACTGTATATATATATACTGTATATACAGTATATATATAAATATAAGAGTAGGAACACATCTTTCTCTTGGGGTTCATAATTATACTGTCAACTGGAAAATGATATTGACAGTGAGGCCTAGTGCCTAGGTTCGCTATCGCTCGCCAAGAAAAAATCGACACCTAAATGGCACGAAAGGTCTTAATATTGACAAAGAAATGGGGCGAAAGGTCTTAAAATCGACAAACTAATGGAAGGAATGTCTTAAAATCTCAAAACTAATATGCTAAACATGAGGGAGGAGGAGGACTAAAAAAAAAAAAAAAAAAAATCCCCTTAATTACATAATAAGAAACTACTACATTATTGCCCTGCTAAGATGAACAGAGTATAATGTGGAACCTCAGTAGGCAAGATAGTGATATATCAATTCCTCGTCCAGTTAAGTTATTTCAGATTATATTAAATTACGATAGTTTAGGCTAAGTTAATTATGTTAGCTTAGATAGCATTATATTAGGTTAGAAAATAAAACAATGTGATCACGAGTCTGAGCGGGTGGTGGTGGATGGGATATAATTCCAAATGAAGCCACTACTGTTATGCTCCTCGTTGGTATAGTGGTTTAGGTGCTGCAGGTGCTGCGCTACTGGCCTGGGTTCGAACCCTGGCTGGGGCATGACACAAAAATATTAATAAACATGTTACCGTGATTTCTAGGTGGAGGTCACCAGAGGGTAAGGTGGTGGAGGTAAACTACGTCGCCGACCATCTGGGCTTCAGACTCGTTGACGACCTGGATACATCTCAGTCAGCGCCATCTTCGTTTGTCGCTTCGTCTTCACCTATCGTCATATCTTCATCCACTCCCGCTCCCGTTCCTTCGTCTTCTACTGCCTCCGTATCTTCATCCACTCCCGCTCCCGTCCCTTCCTCTTCTCCTGCCTCCGTAACTCCCTCCTCTCCCGCTTCCGTTCCTTCGTCTTCTCCTGCCTCTGTAACTCCCTCCGCTCCTGCTCCCGTCCCTTCCTCTTCTGCCGTCGTAACCTCCTCTACCTCTTCCATGTCCACTAATGATGAAGAGGAGGAGAGCGAAACTGAGGAGGAGGAACAGGAAGAAGAAGGAATAGAAGAAGAAGAAGAAGAAGAAGAAGAAGAAGAAGAAGAAGAAGAAGAAGAAGAAGAGGAAGAGTTGGCTCCGGAGATGAACGCCGAGGAAGAACAAGAACAGGAGGAGGGATTGGAGACGACAACCCCTGCTGCCGTTGAGGAGGACATAGAACTAAGAACAGAGGCAAGTGAAGCAGTAACCGAAGCCACAACAGAAGAATACGAGGTTACAACAGAAGCCGAAGCGAGTACTGCTGCTGCAGTGGGGAAAAGCTTACTGCAAAATCTACCTGAAGTTAAAGAGGAAGAAATAACAGATGTGGAAGTTGAAGTTTTATCGAAGAGGAAAGGTGAGCTTGAAACTACAACAGAAGAAGAATTAAGCACAACTACTGACATCCCTGAATTGGCAACAGAAGTTCCTGAAAATATAATAGAAGCTGCAGAAGTGAAGTCAGATATTATTAAACAGGAAATAAACACTGTTGATATCAAAAGCGAAACTGAAGAGGCAGAAGAGCTTAATCCACAAGCTCTAACTCAAGAGGAAACAACCAATATACCTGAAGTCTTGACCGAAAGTGTAGCCGAAGAGAGAATAGGAGAGTCTTTAGATGACGTTACTACCGTTGATGATATCCAAACTTTAGATTCTCTTGTCGCTGCTGATGTTAGTGGTGATCAAATCGTCCCAGTAGTTCTTAATGAGGTTAGTGAAGACTTCATTATTGAAGTGGTGGTTCAAGCTGAAGCCCTCGTTGACCCTCATCCTGTCGATTCTATTAATGTCTTGGCTATTGATGATTCTGAGCTCCCAGCTGAAGCTATTTTTGTACTACCATCAGATTTAGCTTTAGTAGATGCTGTCGAGGAAATTGCTCCAGTGGAACTTGCACGTGAGTTGGACGTTTCAGATCCTGCTCCTACCAATAAAAATGTAATAATTGTTAGTAATGATGATGTTGATCCTCAATCTTCATTTGTACCATCTGAAGCATCGTCTTCTGTTCTTCTCAAGAATGTAAACATTGCAATTGTACAAGATCAGGGAAGCATTTTTAATGATCAGAAGGCACTTATTGATGCTACTTTCATATCAGACACGGATTCTGTTCTAAATGTAAAAACTGAGATGGAGTCTCCTGTTGCCAAACTTTCGGAAACAACATTTATTGAACTACCTCTACCTCGGCCTATAGTTTTAAGCGACGATATTGATGTTGATATCAATATTAATGAACCAATTTTTAAAACTTCAAAACTGATAATGGATGAGGAGCCAATACGAATGACATTAGAGAGACAGTTCAGTTCTATGCCACTACGTGAATTTAATCCTGGTTCCGTAATAGAAGTTGATGATCTGCCAGTCAGGTTGATTCCTCGTGCAGTTACTCAGTCAGAGTCAGTAAACTCCAACCAGATATTTCCCCAGTCTAATAAAATACCTTCGTTTCCTCACTCCAACATTCCTCTCTCCTTCTTCTATCTCACTGTGCCAACAAAAGATTTTGTTGTTGATGATAAAACTTTAGATTTAGATATCTTATAGATTATTAATTGCACTCAGAAATTCATTGCCCAAGTTGTCGTTTCTCATGATAATGGCATTGTTCCTCTGCATTCATTTCAAAAGCTTTCCTTTTAAACTTTTCTAGGCAGTGAAATATTTTCTCTACAAGTGTACAATTTGCCAGCAGGAAAAATAAATCCTTTCTGACATAAAATATTTAGAACATATGTACTGTATTTGTTCCTGGTAATATTAGTATTCAGTTACATCACCCACATTCAATGTTGGTTTGTTCTAACCTAATCTGACCTGATCTATTGTTAGCTTAACCTTCTCGAAGGGTTGTAGTTAAAACCAATATATATCATCAAAATCCTTCTCTTGCCCTCCTCACTACCTTTCCATTCGCCACCTTGTTGCATCTCTCTCTCTCTCACTCTCTCAATTAATCGCTATTTCAATTAATAATGTTCTTCATGTCTTTCTCAGTTCTGTTCTGTATATAGGCTCTTTATTATCTCATTACATGTACAAAATAAATATATATGTCACTATGTGGAATCGTCTTTTTATTTAAGTTAAGTTAAGGTTAGAGCAACAATGTATTTTATTCCCCCCTGAATAAATGTTTTCTATGAATTAGCTAATTAAAGAAAATGGGGTTTTAACAATAACTATATTATACTGTATATTGACCACTCATTTCCTCTGCCGCTCACACGGACATCATTCACATACATTTACACTACATGTATGCAACTTAACCCTTTCAGTATTTGGAGGACGCTTTTCCCTTCTATTCTTTGGCTATGATTGGACGATTTTATTATTAGGAAGAATCTCTAGTAGGCTACTTAACCCGGCAAGCGCGATAGGCCTCACGGAAGGCTTCCTATAGGGAACGCGATAGGGAATTAAGGGAGCCCACCTCGCTTTTTGTCTCTTTCTCTCCCTCTCTCTTTGGCTTGTATCCATTAGGCCCCATTCAGCCTACTGTTTTAAGACGTTTACCCCCATCCAGGTGTCAATATTTTCCTGGCGAGCGGTAGCGAGCCAGCATATATATATTTTTGTTTTGACAGGTAGCTAAATTTGTAGCCTACATATTTCGATAGAAAAATGTCTACGGCGAAGCCGGATTTCTTAATACAATGCTGGCTCGCTATCGCTCGCCAGGAATAAATTGACACCTGCATGGGGATAAACGTCTTAAAACAGTTGGCTGAATGGGGCCGAATGGATACAACACAGAGAAAGAGAGAAAAGGAGAGAAAGATAAAAAAAAAAGCAGGTAACCCCCCTTAACCTGACAAGCGCGAAATAGACCTAGGGGCTAGGGTAGTTATTTGTGCATTTCTAGCCTTGGATTCTGACAGAATTCGTTATATTTACAATATAGAGCATTATTTGTTTTCGGTATGCTTTTATTTTACATATATGATGTATATATGAACCTTCAAGAGTGCTAAAATAAGTGGGAAAAGCATTTGGGTGGTGAAAAACGAAGATATTGGCCACCCGGTCATAATCTCAGGCGAGAGAGAGCCACAGGCAACCCTCCTCTCTCGCTGTCTGTGAGGTAACTGAGACGAGCGGGGCGGTGTGGGCCGGTGTCTGGGTGTTGCATAACGATCTTTTCTGCAACCCACTTGTGCTACATTATCGCGGGAGAGAAAATAACCGATAAATGATGATAATAAGAGGAAAAATAGGTGATAATTGAGGAGGGGAGGGAGGGGGGAATAAGGTGGGGAAGGAGGGGAGGGGGGTGGGTGAGATTTACATGGATGAGTACTGGAGGGGAATTATCTCACCTAGAGACAAATTCCTTTGTTTTGATAGGCCCTTTTTTTTTATGGAAGGCTTTTTTTATGGTCTTGCTTCCGTGAGGCCTATCGCGTTCCCTATAGGAAGCCTTCCGTGAGGCCTATCGCGCTTGCCGGGGAAGAAACCCATGTTATTCCGAGGGTTTATTGACATTGAATTTACCCCTTTGATTCCTAGAGGTTAATTATGAACTAAAGAAAATCACCTAATGGTAACCAGAATAAGATAAAAATTACGTGGCATGGTGCTGAAGGAGTTAATATTATCTATCTATCTATTGATCTATCTATCTATATATCTATCTATCTATCTATCTACTCAGGCATGTTCCCCATTTATATTTTGATTTTTTTCATTTTGTTTTCTTTATTTCTTTAACTGGGGGTGGCCGACTCGAGACAGAGCCCGAACAGGGACAACAAAAAATAATAATAATAATAATAATAATAATATCCCACCGCATCCCTGCTTACAGCTTATAACCACCAAAGTGTTACGTTACAAAATCAACACTGTGGTAACCGTGTAGTTATCAGTCGTTATCAATATAGCCGCGTTATTACAAGGGCCCGCTGGTACACACACCCAGAGCTAAACAATCAAAGTATCATAGCATTACCGAGAGTACAGTCGGCCAAATAAGTCATGTCGCGGCACCAAGTATATTTCGACAGCAAGAATAATGACAGCTGAGGCATGACTTATTAGCGCCACTGTACAATTGCGCTAATAAGTGATGTCTCGGCACCAAGTATATTTCGATCAATAATTGGTATCAGCAATATCTAAGCATTAATTCATCGTTTCGAATGAGATATACAATTGCGCTAATAAGTGATGTCTCGGCACCAAGTATATTTCGATCAATAATTGGTATCAGCAATATTTACACATGATGTTTTCTTTTTAAGTGAGATATACAACCATGATCCTACACCTACCCACCCTATTCAACATATGGCAGACATTAATACAGCACAGAGCGAGCCAAACGTAATGACAGCTGTGACATGATTATGTGACATGTATGGGTCAATAGAGGCAGATTTCCATTTGACATGTTCTTATGTTTTTGTTATTGCTAGAGGTCCTTCCTAAGCTGAATAAAATCGTTTAATATTTGCCAGAATATAATGAAAAGGACGTCGCCGGTACAGAAGGGGTTAACCCGTCCAGTACCGGGGACGTCCTTTTAACTTTATTCTGGCTACTATTAGACGATTTTATTCAGTTTAAAAATGGATCCTTCTTCAACTACACAAAATCTGCATAAATCTGCATAAATCTGCATAAAATCGTCTAATAATAACCAGAACACAGAAAATAAATGTGTCTTCGTATCTTGAAAGGGTTGTTATAGTACAGAACATTAAAACTCTTTGATAATAATAGCGTAGAGCTAAGCACATTCAAAGGATTACAAACTGCAACAGGCCTATTGGTCCTTACGGGGCAGTTTGGATATCTAAACTACTAATCTACTGACTACAAGGTAGATAAAAGGATAGCTTGTATATGTGTGATTCATTTTTTGCTGTTGTGTTGTGATGTCCCTGTTCGGGCTCTGTCTCGAGTCGACCAAAAATTATAAAGGGGTATGTGCTAGAGTACATACATACATACATACATACATATCTTGGCTAAACATTGGTATATATAGCTTGACCTTCCTGATCGGCCAAAACTCGCTATGGTCAATTAATTTGTATACGAAGGCAAACATTGGTTGTAATTTGGCATAGCGACTCGTTCCGCTTTAATCCGTAAAGTCCTCGGGTCGATGTGACAGTGAAATGCGTTGGGTGGAGAGGGGTTGTTGTTGTTGTTCCCCAGGCTGTCTGGCCGAGCAGCCCCAAGGTCCCGAGCAAGGCCAAGGCCATAACCGAGCGCCCCCACAAAACCCTCCCTGCTTACCACTAATAAAGCCCAGGTGACCGAAGCCACTCTAAGGCGGGGAGCTGAGGAGGGTGCGGAAACGCCGGGTCGCCAAAGCCCCACCCAAGGCCCTGTGCCTCTTAACAATTATGAAGGGAAAGTGGAGAGGCAAAGGAAAAAAGTGACGCTTTGGCTTCCAGTCTGCCAACCTCTAGGTTGGCAGTAGAGAGGTCAGTCCACGGAAGAGACTCGTCACTTGAGATCTAGAAAATATATAAGTAAAAGGAACAGTCAAAGTAAGTTATGGGTATGGCAGAGAACGCTCAACTCTCACTCTGATAGACCAGCCCATCAACACATGACTAGAACCCAATCCTCTCAACATCAGCTAGGAAAGGCATCTGTCCCCTACTAACTTCCTAATCCTGCCACGGACATTAGTTCCAGGGCAGTAGTTCCCTTCCAATTTTCCCTTACCCAATGTAAACCACTGTTTGGACAATTGATCCTCAGTGCTTTGGAGGACAAGCAGCCTAGAAGGGTCACCAGACCTGTTGTTGCTTGATTTCCTTTGTACTACTTTGTACTCCTTTGAAAGCCGCCTTTGGTGGGGGGATAGCTCCCCTATTTCAACTCCGTTGCATGGTGTAGAGTAGTAGTATCTGATGCTTGTAAAATATAATGTATGTACAATATTAAATATAAATCAAAGTAGTAGTAGTAATCCACGATGATGATGATGAGTGCTGACCCCGGAATAGGAAGTAGGTGAATGACTACCAAGTCGGGCGCTTTGATGACTGTTCTGACCTGGTTTAGGGTCCAAAGAGGGGATGCACAGGCTGAGTGGTTATAAAAAAAAAAAAAAATAGTAGTAGTAGTAGTAGTAGTAGTAGTAATAGCAGTAGTAGCAGTAGTAGTAGTTGTTGTTATTGTTGTTCCTTATAGACTGCGACTCCCCAAAAGTCAATTATGGAGTTAGTAGTTCAAACATCTGGTCTATTCAGCCTGCCACACTGAAGGAGGAGAGGAGGGGTACGTAGTGAATGTTTGCCTATAATTGATCTCCAGTAAGGGGGTAATGGTTGGTTTTTGGTCTATATATTTATTTATTACTTTATTTTTTATTTCCTCGCTAGACCTCCATCAAACTTAAACTAACACCCCCTAGACCCCCTTTCAAGATAAATTTGTACATTTTTCGATAGAAAAATGTTCGGCCGATGGCTAGTTCCTTCTAAAATTACAGGCTCGCTATCGCTCGCCAGGAAATCGACACCTAAATGGCACGAAAGGTCTTAGTATTGAACAAGAAATGGGGCGAAAAGTCTCAAAATTGCCAAACTAACTGAACGAACGTCTTAAAATCTCAAAACAAATATGCTAAGCACGAGAGAGAAGGGGGTCCAGAAAAAGTGACTACCTCCCCCTTTAGGCAAACCAATATACGAGAATAAAAATGAGTCTTGCGCAATTGATTACTTGCGAGTTTCAGGCTATAAGGAAGTTGGAGCCGTAAACATCGATATCAAACAGAAATGCAATAATGATTTAGGTTTCTGATGGATAGAAAGTATGATGAATTTGCTTTTGTGTATTCATAAATGTATTACGACCGTATTTTAGATGGTTTTTTTTTTTTTTTTTTTTTTTTAAGAGACAATGAACGGAGGAAGGAAAAACACAGATAAAACAAAAAGGTCCATGTGCCTAAAGGCATCCTCCATTCATAAAATGTTTGTAACAACTGGATTTAAACATTTGTTGATTGTAAGTTTGTGGAAAGCAATTCGAGGGAAGTGAATTCCAAAGAGTAGTAGCTCTGGGGATAAATGAATTCTGATAAGCAGAAGTTCTGCATTGTGGAGGAGAAAGTGTAAATTCATGGGCGCTCTCAGCTGCCCTAGTTCTACGGGGAAAGATGTGAAGAGGCGGCACAATTGAAGCAAGTTCCTCGGAACAATTGCTGTGAAAATATCTGTAGAATAATGCAAGGGATGCAACGTTTCTTCGTATGGCTAATGTAGGAAGGTCCTGTGTGATTGCAGGGTTATTGATTAATCTAATAGCTTTATTTTGAATTTTGTCCAACTGCCTCAATGCAACCACTCCACTTCCACCCCACAGAGGTGAACAGTAATCCATCTGAGAGCGCACATGACTTTTATATATTACGGCCAACTGCTCGTCAGTGAAGAATTCTCGAACTCTGTACAGGAGTCCCAGTTTTTTAGAGGCATTCTTAGCAATGCTTCTAACATAATGTGTCCAGCTCAAGTTAGTAGTTAATGTTACACCGAGAATGTCAATACTAGGGGAAGTGGGAATATTTACATCATTAAAAAATATATGGGAGTCAGTGAGATTCTGTCGGTTAGAAAATTGAATGTACTTGGTTTTCTGTGCATTAAAGGAAACTAGATTCTCTTGTCCCCATTCATTAATTCTAGAAAGGTCCTGGTTCAGAGAAATTGCAGTGTTTATTTTTGAATTTATAAGATCGGGTTGGGTGAAAGAATTGGTAAATGTGAAGGAACTGTGGAGTGTTGAGTCATCTGCGTAGGAATGTATTGGATTATGAGTGGTAGATATGAGATCATTGATATGAATGAGGAACAGAGTTGGGGCCAAAACTGATCCCTGGGGAACACCAGCATTTATTGAGTGAAATTGAGAATAAAGGCCATCTACCATTACACGTATTTTTCTGTTATGAAGATAAGAAGAAATTAGTGGAACTAATGATGCAAGGCCGTAGTGTGACATCTTCGACAATAAGGATTGATGCCAGACTCTATCAAATGCCTTTGATATATCCAGTGCTATTGTATGTGTTTCACCATGTTGGTCTGTAGCTTGGTTGATTTGATGCGTAAGAAGGCAAAGAATGTCTGCAGTTGATCGACATCGTCTAAAACCATATTGCCTATCACTGATTAATTTATTATTCTCCAGATGCTTAATTATGTGATTATTTAATATAATTTCAAAAACTTTGCCAAGAGTGGAAGTTATAGCTATTGGTCTGTAGTTTGATGGATCTGAAGAGGCACCTTTTTTAGGAACTGGATGGATGTTTGCTTCTTTCCAGGGTACTGGGAAGCATGAGGTATGAGTACACAGACGGAAAAATTTTGCCAATACAGGAGCGAGCACCAAGGAGCAATTCTTAAGTACTATTGGAGGAATTTCATCTGGACCAGGAGCCTTATCTACTGAGAGATTCTGCAAAATAGTTTTGACATGTCTGGTGTGGATCTTAAGTGAGGGAATTTCAGGTGAATTAAAATTAAGTACAGGGACATCTTGATTTATTTCATCTAAGGTTGAGTTGGTGGAGAAAATATCTGCAAGAAGGTTAGCTTTACCTCGTGGGTCACTTACAAGATTGCCAGTCGGAGATTTTAATGGTGGAATGGATGAAGCAGTAGTGAAGTTGGATTTGAATGAGTTAAGAGTAGACCAAAATATTTTGTTATCATTTGGATTATTTAGAAGTTTATTTGCCTGCTTATGGAGAAAGTTTGATTTAGTTAGGTTTAATACAGTTTTGGCATGATTTCTGATGTTTCTAAAGTAATTAAAGGCTTCATGTGTTTTTGATCTTGTGTATGCATTGTAGGCTATTGCTTTTTGTTCAGTTACTCTAGCACAATTATGGTCAAACCATTTAGGTGAATTAGATCTTTTACTGTACTTTTGATGAGGAATAAAAGTTTCCATTCCAATTTTTACAAAATCTTGTATGTGGCTCAAGGTGGAGTGTGCATCATTAGAAAAGAAAGAGGTCCAGGGAATATCAATAAAGAAACCTTGAAGACCCTCCCAGTCTGCCCTATCGTAATGCCATTTAGTCACCAAAACAGGTTCAGAGTGGGAAGGTGTGGTAGGTGATAGACAGGTGGCCTGTATCAGACAGTGATCAGAAGATCCAAGTGGGGACCTCACTGTAACATCATAATTTTCTGAATTGGTTGTTAAAAATAAGTCCAGTAGGTGGGAATTATGATTAGGATTATCTGGTACACGGGTGGGTTGGTTGACTAGTTGAATGAGATTAAATGAGTCTGCAAATAGCTCACATTCAAGACCAGCATCATCAGTCCTGGCTGAATGAGTGAGCCATTCAACATTATGGACATTAAAATCACCCAACACAGTGATTTCAGAAGAAGCATTTAAGTTGAGGACACTGAGTTGTGAGGACAGAGAATCAAAAAGACTTTGCTCTGGAGGAGTATTTGGGGAACGGTAGATGCAACATATGTATTTAAATTTACCAGCAGAAATTAATTTGTATATAGAATAATCAAAATAGGGACAATTGAAACTAGTAACCTCCTCCAGGGCAATTTCAGATTTTGCGAAGCAACATACACCACCTTTAGGTCTGAAATTTTGGAGCAGTTGATAACCTGGAAAATTAAATCTAGATGTGTCAGATGTGGATGTTACTTGAGTCTCTGTCAAAAAAAGGAGAGTAGGGGATTCTGCTTGAAGAAATTGGTGTACAGAATTGATGTTAGAGTAAAGTCCCCTTATATTACTAAAGAAATAGCTGTACTGACAAGCAGCTTTGGGACGTTGCAATGCTCTTGACACAGTCGCATGATGACGACCGGGAGGGCCCTGTGTCAATAACCCAACCCTGCCGGGGGTGGATATCCGAGGGACCACCAGGTTTGCTCTTAACAATTGTACTGCCATATTTATAAGGTAAGTGTATGGTGTTACATGTATGATATGTAGTGGGAAGAGTAGTATTTTATGGATAGAGGATAGCGATGTAGGGCAATGTCGTGAAGTTGGATGTGTATGTTATATAAAGAGGGTTTTCCTGATACCCCTGATGTGTGAGGCAGAAAGATATGTATCCAGCTACCAAGGCCTGGGAGAGAAAATGGAATTCAGGCTATTCCCTGAGTCTCCCGAAACCTTGGCGGTAGTACTTCCCTGGGCGGGGCTGCCTACCCCTACTACCTACTTATGGGTTATTCTGTTAAATATCGATGTCTACAGCTCCAACTTCCTTATAGCCTGAAACTAGCAAGTGGTTAATTAACTACTTGCAAGTTTCAGGCTATAAGGAAGTTGGAGCCGTGAAAATGGATATTAAACAAAAATGCAATAATTATGAAAGTTTCTGATGGATAAATGAGATGTTGAATTGGGTTTTATGTATTTATAAATTTACTACGACCGTATTTTAGCAGTAAATTCTGTTAAATATCGTTGTCTACAGCTCCAACTTCCTTATAGCCTGAAACTCGCAAGTGGTCAATTCGTGTTTATTTTGTGTTATTGTTTTATTACCATTTGTATTATTCTTGTATTTTGGTTTTATTATTTGTTTTTTTGTTCTTTTTCTTCTTGTTCTTGTTCTTCTTCTGTTCCTTCTCTTTTGTTATGCTGTTTATAATTTTTCTTCTCTCTCTCTCTCTCTCTCTCTCTCTCTCTCTCTCTCTCTCTTCCCGTTGGAGACACGCAGACTACGAGGTCAGCTCATTAAAGTATTTAAATTACTTAATGGGTTTGACAATGTGGATTATAGCAATATGTTTAGCCTCAATATGAATACAAAACGCAACCATGGCTGGAAATTAGAATTGAAAAGGTTCAGCACTAGTATTTGTGGAAACATTTTCACATATAAGATCTGTTCTACCTGGAACAAACTTCCCTTCGAAGTTGTAAATAGTTCTTCAGTAGAGCAGTTCAAGAAGAGAGTAGATAGTATTTTGCACACTCTGTAAAGAGTGTAGTGCACTAAACAGTATCTCTCTCTTGCCACTTCGAGTATCTCCTCGGAATGGACCGCAAGGTTTCTGAGATACTAAATATTCCTTGTAACTCCTTGTAGCTATCTCTCTCTCTCTCTCCCTCTCTTTCTTCTAATTCAAGTGTATACAATTGTTAAGAGACCATAACAGCATTCGTCTCAGCAATCGATCTCTCAAATTACCTTACACAAAAGGTAATCGTTATACTTTGTAGTAACCCTTGAATTCGCATAAATATAGTCGACTATTAAATTAATGGAGCTGGTTACCTAGAAACGACATAAACTTTGACCAATAGTTCACAATTCGCCTTGCCAGACTTTCTTCGAACTATGAAATGCCCACCCAGACCTCCTTCAAGCTAAATTTGTATATTTTTCGATAGAATATTCCGATTTCTTCCAAGTTACAGGCTCCATGTGGGTGTCTCAGAAAAATATCGAGGGTGAAATATGGGGTGTTGCGTAATATTATCGCCAAACTAATGAGGTGAAACGTCTTAAAGTTTCCAAAATAATTAAGCAAAATATAGGAGGTACATTTTCTGCACTGAACTAACTTCAGGTTGTTCCAAATAGTGTTATCATCCCCCTACCTCCCGTTATCATATATCTCCCCTCCCATCCCCTCCTCCCTCCCTCCCACCCTCCTCCATCCCATATCTCCCTCCCCCTCCTCTCCCCTCCCCTCACCCCTCCCTCCATCTAGACACAGGATACCAATACTTTCATGTTGTTGTTTTGTTCTGTATGCATGTATGTAAATTATTGATATAGGCCTATATATATATAGTATTACAATATAGACTGGGGGGAAGAAAGCCCAAGCATCTTCACCCTTTTGAGTCTCCGTGTATGTACAGTCGCGCTAATAAGTGATGTCTCGGCACCAATTATGTTTTGATCAATAATTGGTATCAGCAATATTTACACATGATTTATTCTTTTTGAGTGAGATATACAACCATGTTCCTTCACTTTCCCACCTTATTCAACATCTGACAGACATTAATACAGCACTGAGCAAGCCAAACGTAATGACAGCTGGGACATGACTTATTAGCGCGACTGTACATACCTGTATGCAACATTTGTATATCCTGTATGTATACGAATTTAATAAAATAATCAAATACAAAAAAAATCCTCCATCCCATATCTCCCTCCCCCTCCTCTCCCCTCACCTCGTCTCCCTCCCATATCTTTCTCCCCTTCCATATCTCCCTCCCTTCCCATCCCTCCCTTTCTCCTCCCTCACATATCTTTCTGCCCTTCCATATCTTCCTCCTCTCCCCTTCCCTCCCTACCTCCCATATCTCCCTCCCCTCCCTTCCCCTCTCTTCCTCCTCCCTCCCATATCTCCCTCCCCTCCCTCCCATCCTCTCCTCTCCCCTCCCCCCACCTCTCCCCTACCCTTCCCTTCCCTCTTCAAACACTCAATAATCCATAAACACACACACACACACACACACACACACACACACACACACACACACAGCCCTAATATTAACCCGTACACACACACACTAAGGGACTCTGCGTCACTGGCTGGGGGTCAAAAGAAGCCGGGACCCCAGCCTGACAAGTGGGTGCCGCTTAACCCTTTGAGTACCAGCGACGTGTTTTATTGTTTATTCTAGCTAAATTTAGACAATATTAAGCAGCTTGGAAAGGATCTGTGGTAGTAAAAAGGGTTGAGTGAGATAGTTTGAAGCCTTATATATTGCTAGAGGTCCTTCCTAAACTGAATAAAAACGTCTAGTAGCTGCCAGAATAGGATGAAAAGATCGCCTCTGGTACTGTATGGGTTAAGGGGGGACGGGCGTATTCATTTGTTTATTTAGTTATCCTTTTTTTTTTTTTTTTTTTTTAGTTTCCTCCCTAGACCTCATCAAGCTTTTAAAAAAAAAAAAAAAAAAACACCCTTCAAGATTAATTTGTATATTTTTTATTGAAAAATGGCCCGGTCTACTACTATATTACAGGCTGCTAGCTGAAAATGTATATATTATGTTTTATTTTTTGGGTGATACGGTATTTTTATATAATTTATGTCCTGATCAAGATGCTATCCCTCACCAGGAAAAAAATTGTCACCTAAATTTTATGAAAGGTGTTAGTATAGGTCTAGCGAGGAAACTATAAAATTAATATATAAACATATAAATTGACCAAAAAGTAACCACTACCCCCTTAACCCTATGGTTGTCGACGTATTACTGTCCTAGGCTGACGAGTCCCATCCACCCATCAAGCAACATACATATTTCATTGCCAAAGAAATTTCCCAAATATGATGTATAGTTGGACATTTGTGTTTGTAAGAATATAAACACCATATGAGGAGGAGCACTTTATTGACAACGTTTCGCAGATAACTTCTTCAGGTCACTCGGACCCAGTGCCCTGAAGAAGCTATCTGCGAAACGTTGTCAATAAAGTGCTCCTCCTCATATGGTGTTTATATTCATTCTGTCAACTTTTTAAAGTTATTTCAACATTGTGTTTGTAAATCTAATATTTCCAGGAGGATGGATGTGCTGAAGCCGTTCCGAACATTGAACACAAGCCTCCATGTTATGAGAGTGTTGGGCGGCTTCCCTTACACCTGGCGCGGCGAGAATAAGGGCCCAACTCCTGCCAACACCAAGAAGGCATGTGTCAAGTGTTGCATCTCGGGAAGTAACGAGATCATCTACTTCCCTCGCAACCTGGTGAGAAGGAAGTTACTGGTGCTCTGGTCATGGCTGGTTGTGACTGCCCTCATGGTCCTCATCATTTACACACTCTGCAACGTCCTCCCGCACCACACGATGCACAAGACGTTCACTCTTAAGGTGACCCAGACTGCCTCGGATTTTCTCATGGGCTACACCACCATCCTCCTCCTCCTTATTTTTCTCAAGAGGAGTTCTCTAGTTGTGCGACTCGTCAACCAACTCGATTCAATCCTGGAGCTTGAGTTCTTGAAATATTCGGAGCCAGTTGGCTGTTGCTTTTTCGTGATATTTTTTGTATACTGCATGTGTACAGTTATTGATGAACTTAGTTCCATTGGAAGTGTTATTTCTATTGTAATCCATTTGTCGCAGAATGGTACACCGTTGACTGGAGCTGACCGTCCCTGGATCAATGTTGGCTACACCCTAACTATAGCAACCCTCAACTTGCTCGTCCCCATGGTTATGCTTCTCTTCTTCTCTTTCACCTACATCATTGCTATGGGATACAATGATGCCCTGGCTAAGCTGACATTGATTAGTAGCGTCCCGGTGTTACAAGATGGCAGCACCAACAAACCACATGAATGTCGGCTAACAATTAGTTGGCCTCTGGAAAACGAGGTGGATCTAACCTCGAAGGCCTTCAAAGTAAGAAATGCTCGCGACACACCCCAAAACACCCTCGATGGGATAACTACTTTGCTTTTTAACCTTCATCAATTCCAGCAAAATATCAATTCGTTTTTCACCTTTCCCATATGTGTGGTGGCCGGAAAAAGCTTGTCGTTCATTCCGTTGTCTATATTCTACATCTCGTCCTTGTCACTCCTGGTGGGGAACTATAATATTGCTCGCTATGGGAACGACCTCTGCCTTGACGTCACCTGCTTGATCCTCATCTTCAGCATTCCAGATCGTGTCACTGTTAAGGTGGGTCCAGGTGTCTGTTTTTTTATCTAAAATAAGTCCAAATGTATCTTTCATAAAAGTTTTAGTTACATTTTGAAATAACTTTTTTTCTCTATCTCTTATATCTATCTCTCTCTCTCTCTATATATATATATATATATATATATATAATTTAAAAACACTAGTCGAAGTACCTGCTCCCCATGCCAGTTAATGAGTAGTCCCGATATCTCGAGAGGGCTACACTATGATAACAAACTCTATGGGGATCCCACACACCCATAGCACTGATAGCGTCGATGTTTCTTCTTCTTTTCCTTGTTTTTGTTTTGTATTATGAGCTAGAAGCCTACTTTGGGAGCCCATGAGTACCCCAGCCAAGTCTCATCTTCTTAGTCCCAAAGGGTGGGGGTTTAGAGAAACATAAACGGACACACAAACACACTATTCCCCCCCCCCCCCCCCCTTCAGTACCGGTGACGTCTTTATTGGATTTCAGCATTATTTAGACGATTTTATAAAGCTTAGGCTCTGTCTCGAGTCGGCCACCCCCAATACAAAAAAGGGTATGTGCCAGAGTATATAGATAGATAGAGAGATAGAGAGGAAAGACATATGGTAGCTATAAGGATTAATTGAGATAGTCTGTATAGCCTTGTAATGGGTAGACGTCCTTCCTAAGTTGAATATAATCATCAAATAGTTGCCAGAATGTTGATATAAAGGGTGTCACCGGTACTGAATGAGATACAACTATACTATGTGTCCTTTCATCATGGTAAATTGAATACCTTAGCAGCTAATTTGTCGATACTTAATGGAAACAATATGAAACCACTATGTCTCTGCGTCATTTTAAGACCAAGTTTATATAATTAGCACCATAGTTCACTCCAATATATCTTCAAAATAACTGAGAAATCTTGAAGGGAACGTTACAATTTACCGTCAGTTGAAAAGAAACAGAGTATAAATAAGAAAGCCCCTTTCCCCAGGTTAGGTGAAGGTATTGAGGAATAAGCTTTTACAATGGCACCTCTTATCTACTTTCTACTTTTCCTATTGTTCTGAAGAGTATAGAGAGGGGAGAAGGAGTGTTGGAGTGGCTTTGTTATGTGTGTTATTAGTCTGTATAGTGTTGAGAGGGGAGAAGGAGTGTTGGAGAGAGAGGAAGCTGTTGGAGTGGCTTTGTTATGTGCGTTATTAGTCTGCATAGTGTTGAGAGGGGAGGAGTGTTGGAGAGAGAGGAAGCTGTTGGAGTGGCTTTGTCATGTGTAATAATAGTCTGTATAGTGTTGAGAGGGGAGAAGGGGTGTTGGAGAGAGAGGAAGCTGTTGGAGTGGCTTTGTTATGTGTGTTATTAGTCTGTATAGTGTTGAGAGGGGAGAAGGAGTGTTGGAGAGAGAGGAAGCTGTTGGAGTGGCTTTGTCATGTGTAATAATAGTCTGTATAGTGTTGAGAGGGGAGAAGGGGTGTTGGAGAGAGAGGAAGCTGTTGGAGTGGCTTTATTATGTGTGTTATTAGTCTGTATAGTGTTGAGAGGGGAGAAGGAGTGTTGGAGAGAGAGGAAGCTGTTGGAGTGGCTTTGTCATGTGTAATAATAGTCTGTATAGTGTTGAGAGGGGAGAAAGGGTGTTGGAGAGAGAGGAAGCTGTTGGAGTGGCTTTATTATGTGTGTTATTAGTCTGTATGCATCGTCGAGCCCTTGTCTAACCAAGTCTCCTTATTGTGTCCACAGAGGGAAGCACTGAGGGACTCGATCCTGGCTCAACGAATGTCTAAAACCAACCTTGACGACCACCAGGTAAACTTATTATAGTCATATTTTATTGTTTTTTTCTATACATGAGTTGGAATCTTAGTCTACAGTTTTATATGTGTGTACAATCGGGGGTATTAAGTGTTGTCATAGATTCTAGTGATTTTCGCTCAAAAGGTGTTATTGGTATCTTTATAGTTACTGGGAACAGTGCTTATCCCTCAGAGTATTAGTCAGTGTCCGAAACTTTGTGAAATATCTGACAACACTTATTAACTTGGACTGTACAGTACTGTATGTATGTATATATGCTCAGGCTAACACCCCATTGCTGAAGGTGACCGACAGACACAACATTCAAAGTTCCCATTCTCCGGGTCCGGGACCACTTTCGCGTTCCCTCGCCCGCCCCTCTGTCTCGTCGAGTAGGAGAATTATACAAGGGGAGAAGGATTTCCAGCCCCATGTCCCCAGAAGGAAAAGTAGGACAGTAAAAGAGACGAACAGCTAAGGTTGGGTAGAGGATGCCAAACCTCACTCTGGATAGGACCAGCCCTCACCCAGTTTAATAATAAAAATAATAATGATATAATAATAATTTGATCATAAAAATATTGTTTAATGGTATACTAAAGAAAAAAATTAACCCCTTCTATACCGGAGACGTCCTTTTAACTTGATTCTGGCTACTATTAGACGATTAAATTCAGTTTAAAAAGTGCCTTCAGCAATTAACAGGCAATTAGAACTATCTCACTATGCCATTTTTAACTACCACAGATCTTTCTTAAACTGCACAAAATCGTCAAAATATTGCTATAATTGAAGTTAAGGGGGCAATGGTCGGTTTGTTTGGCTATTAATTCATGTATTCATTTATTTTTTAATTTCCTCGCTAGACCTCCATCAAGCTTAGAAATACACCCCCATAGACCCTCCTTCAAGATAAATTTGTACATTTTTCGGTAGAAAAATTACCCGGCCGAAGGCCGGTTTCTCCTAAAATTACAGGCTCGCTATCGTTCGCCAGGAAAAAATCAACACATTAATGGCACGAAAGGTCTTAATATTGACAAAGAAATGGGGCGAAAGGTCTTAAAATCGACAAACTAATGGAAGGAACGTCTTAAAATCTCAAAACTAATATGCTAAACACGAGGGAGAAGGGGGTCCAGAAAAAGCGAGTAGTGCCCCCTTAAACATCGCCGGTACAGAAGGGGTTAAGGCGTCATAATATTATTATAACGTCAATATTTGTTTGGGCTATTAATTAATCGTGGTAAAAATATGTGTCTACTTAGTAAAAGATATTTAATCAATGTGTGTGTGTGTGAGCAAATGAATGTGTGTGAGAGAGAGAGAGGTTGGGATTTAAGATAGGTACCATTTCAACGCATGCACCTTTAGCCTGGAAAAGCATTATTCAGCCTATTAAAAGGTCCTTAATGTAACCTAAAAAAAAAAAGAGAGAGAGAGAGAAAATGAACTAATAATATAATATAATGTTTATTTCCACTGAAAAGTGGTTATTCTGCTCATAAATTACACTAACAGAGAGAGAGAGAGAGAGATGCAGAGACAGTAGTTCCCATATTTCTCCATTAAATATCGATACATTAGCTGCTAAGGGATTCAATTTACCTTCAGATGAAATTAAACATAGAATAGTTGTATCTCATTCAGTACCGGTGACATCCTTTATATTAACATTCTGACAACTATTTGATGATGATATTCAACTTAGGAAGGACGTCTACCCATTACGAGGCTACAGACTATCTCAATTAATCCTTATAGCTACCATAATGTCTTTCCTATCTATCTAAAGCCGGTATCACACGAGAGCTTTTATAGTCAACATTCGATGATCAACATTTGTCTGGCAACATCTCTGGATTATTTCACACTGGTATTGGAAACTAGACTGATGATAGATGAATTTAGGTAACAGAAAAATATTAAATGTTGACCTCGTAAGCTGCCAGACCAGCGTTGAGGATAAATGTTGAGTGAAAAAGTGATCGTGTGATACCGGCTTAATTGACTGATGTGTGTGTTTTGTTCCCTGGTGTAGCTATGCCGGCTGTTGGATCTGTTGGGGGCCTTCCCGGACTTCAGTATGGGACGGTACTTTGTGGTGGGCAAAGGACGACTTGTTACGGTCAGTTGCAAAATATATATATATTTCCCTTTTGCCTCCTGTTCTATAATGACATCATAAGTACTTCTTCCCAATCCTACTGTAGCCTACTGTTGTTGTTGTTGCTGTTCCCCAGGCTGTCTGGCCGAACAGCCCCAAGGTCCCGAGCAAGGCCAAAACCATAAACGAGTGCCCCCACAAAATTCCCTCCCTGCTTACCACTAATAAAGCCCGGGTGACCGAAGCCACTCCAAGGCGGGGAGCTGAGGAGGGTGCGAAAACGCCCAGGAAACCAAAGCCCCACCAAAGGCCATGTGCCCCTCAGCAATTATGAAGGGAAAGTTGAGGGCAAAGGAAAAATGTGACGCTTTGGCTCCGTCTGCATACTGTACTTCTCTATGGCTATGGCACTCGTTGAAATGTCTGACCAATCAATTTACCACTTGCGAGTTTCAGGCTACAAGGAAGTTGGAGCTGTAGACATCGATATTTAGCAGAATTACCAGCTAAAATACGGTCGTAGTACATTCATAAATGCATAAAACCCAATTCAACATACCTTTTATCCATCAGAAACCCACACTATTTTTATATTTCTGTTTAATATCGATGTATACGGCTCCAACTTCCTTATAGCCGGAAACTCGCAATTGGCCAATTCACCACACTCTCTCCTGTGTTTTAGTTTAATATCCAGTATTCGATAAATGGATATTAATCATAGTCATGTGCTGTGCTTATAACTGTCTTGATGGTGTAATGGTCAGAGCGACAGTCTGAGCGTATAAGTTCTGTATGAGGTATCCCGGGTTCGAATCCTGGGAGGATCACATGCTTTCATTAATTATCATTTGGGGCTTATATTGGTGTTAAGAACGATGTTAAAAATATTTCAAGGTGAATATGTGAAGGAGGGGCACACCTTATGGTTATAATTGTAAGCTACAGTTGCCAAAACAAAAACCTTGTACAGTGGCGCTAATAAGTCATGTCTCAACTGTCGTTACGTTTGGCTCTTTCTGTTCTGTATTAATGTCTGTCAGATGTTGAATAGGGTGAGTAAGTGTAGGAGCAGGTTTGTATATATCACTCGACAGGGAAAAATCATGTTGAGATTTCGCTGATACCAATTATTGATCAAAACATTCCTGGTGCCGAGACATTACTTATTAGGGCCAATGTACATGAACTACGAAGTGAGTATACATATTCATTGCCCCCACATGTGTAACTGTGTGTGTGAGTGTGTGGTGTTGTGGTTTTTGTTGTCTTTTTACGTTTGAAGCAGAATTTAAGCTAAAGGAAGTAGGTAAACCATAAATTCACTACAATAACACTATATATTAATCCCATTTCGGTGATCAAACACAGTCAAATCTTCCCAGAATTTGTACCAGATATATTTCAATGCAACTGTACCAGGTGTTAGTGAGTTGGACCTATAATTAGTCAGTATAATTAGGGTTGGGTGTGAGAGGGATCTGCCTTGTGTGGACCAATCGGCTTTCTGCAGACTCCCATTTTCTTATGTTCTTATGTTATTGTTGCAGATGGTTGGTGTGGTGGCGACGTACCTGGTGATCCTGCTACAGTTCAACACTACTGAGAGGGATCAGGAGGGATCACTAGCACTGCTGCACCAGGACAATACCACCATTTAACCTCCTGGGCCCCAAGTGATTTTATAAAATAGTGCACTCCAGGACCAGCCACTTGTAATTTGTTTTTGTTTTCCTGAAAACACATGGGATGGGTTAGTAATAAAGGAAAAACAACATAGAACCTCTCACCTAGGTCATTTGGGGGTCCTGGGAGGCGGGGAAAGTCACAATTAACATGGGGTGATGGGTAGGCAATATACTGGAAAATCACTCCCGTGCGCGCCCACACGCACGTGGCTGGACTTGGGGGTTAACAAATCTGAACCCTCTAGGTGCAATAGGACAAGAGTATTAAAGGCGGACGCAACCGTTGCGTTGCTGGTATACTGTAGGCAACGCATAACGTGCGTCCCGGGGTCGAAGGGGTTAATATACCTCTATGATATTCTCTCTTCATCTTAACTGAGCAAGAAATTGCCATGTCTCTATAATGATTTCTAAGGTGTGATCTGATTTTTATAATGGATTCAATAGACTATATCGTGAATTATGTTATGTAAATAGACTCTTAACCCTCACTGTACCAGCGGCGGCGTATCGACGTCAGTAATAAAGTCATTTGTCAGTACCAGCAACGGAAGATCGCCGTCAGTACTATGCGGTAGTTGTAACTGCCCGTATCGAGCGGTAGACTACCAGGTACCATGAGTTGTACGCACTGCTTTGAGACCTTGGCAACACTTCTCAGCTTATATTCAAGGTCTCACAGCCTAGCTGGCTCAGTATTTCTCCAACTTTTGAGGTGAAATGGTATTCTCTCTCGATTCTGAAGCCATTTTGACCTCATTGCCTGGTACTGGGGGGTACATTTAAGGTAATACCCTCTGGTACAGTAGGGGTTAAAAGACTTTAACCCAGAGACTACGATGGTCCTTCTGGAAGCACGGTATTCAAACATGTGTAAAAACAACCTTTCAAATACTGTGTCAGTGCTGGGAAATGTCTCAAAATTGGGTGACACATAGACAGTATACTGACATCTCTCCATACCACATCCTCCTCCACTCCTTCCCCCCTTTATACCCCACCTTTATACCCTCCCTCCCTCAACTTGACTTTTTATTTTGCACAGGTTTTAGCAGCTCATGGGTTAAGGGGGGTCACCTTCTTTTTTTCTCTCCTTTTCTCTCTTTTTCTGGGTTGTATCCATTCGGTTCCATTAAGCCAACTGCTTTAAGACGTTTGTCCCCATCCAGGTGTCGATTTCATCCTGGCGAGCGATAGCTAGCCAGCATTGTATGGAAAAATCCGGCTTCGTGGGAGAAATTTCTCTATTGAAAAATTTACAAATTTAGCCTACGTCCAAAAACATTATAAAAAATATGCTTGCTCGCTACCGCTCGCCAGGATATAATCAACACCTGGAGGGGGATAAACGTCTTAAAGCAGTTGGCTAAATGAAGCCGAATGGATATAACCCAGAGAGAGAGAAACAAAAATAGGTGGGCCCCCTTTAATATATACATGCATGTATGAACCCTGGTCACCTAAAGATGGCTGTGAAAACGGAGAGGATATTATAAAGCCGGTATCACACAAGCATTTTTCCCTCAACATTTATCGCTGGTCTGGCAGCTTATGAGATGAACATTTCAAATATTTCTGTCACCTAAATTCATCTACCATCAGTCTAGTTTCCGATACCATTGTAAAATATTCCAGAAATGTTGCCAGAAAAATGTTGAACATCGAATGTTGACTATAAAAGTTCTCGTGTGATACCGGCTTAAGTTTGAATTACACTAGAAAACAGCTGACTTGGGAAACTTGGGATATAAGGAATTTCGAGCTATAGACATCAATACGTAGCAAAAACTAAAAAATTAAATACGAGTTTGTTTTGGAAATTATGGTGAATGTGTTTAAATTTACTTTGATATGAACTACAAGCATATTTTAACTTGTATCTCTGTTACCCCATGCAGTACCAGTGACATCCTTTTCATTATATTCTGGCAACTATTTGACAGTTTTATTCAGTTTTTGGGACAGTAGGCTACCGGTACTTCAGTAAAAGAGTACTTTTCTCGAGCCAAGGCCCATGGATAGTATTCCTGCAGCATTCACCTGCAACCAGGACCAGCTACACCCACCAGCCTGTCACAAGAAGAAAAATGGATCCGCTGCGACAAGACTTATCTCTGTACGACTGTATGACTCACCTGTAGAAATAAAGACACATCCCTATCCCTTACCTGCTAGCCCCGGGAAATCCTTAACACCTTACGAGCGGCCTATGCGGTTTATTTATGTGTACCGCACAGCGGGGTGTTTTTAGCCAAAATAGGGCTGTTTACGTGATCATTTTCATGCCTAAATAAGACCCAGAACGTAAAACAAGTACCTATCCCTGAAAGGGCATAAACAGAGCTTTCGAATGACACCATAACGATCCTTGTATGATGGATAGTTTTCTTGCAATAACCGTGCAACGCGAGTGCAAAAAGCAGGTAATTCGGTACTTTCAGTACATAATTGAGTATGTAGCGAGTGAGAGAGGGAGGAGGGAGCTGAGATTTGTGTCAGTAGGTTCGCCGCGGTGGTCTGGAGCAGTCATACGCTCGCTAGTCTCCTGCCACCACTTGTCTCTCTCTCTCAGCCACATTACGTGCTGAAATTGCCACTCGACCTATGTCGAGCGCCGCCACATAGTCCAGCTTTATTTAACTCGACTTATGTTGCTCGCCGCTAAATAAGGGTTAAGCTCGGTTCACACATGCACGAATTAACGTCACGTCCGTCCCCGACCAAGAAAATAGGCAGGACGGCATCAATCTGGAGGCCCCATGTTCCGTTCCAACGTTCCAACTGTTCCAACGGTTTTTTTCCGCCGTTCTCATCCCGTTATATTCGTCGTCTAGACGCCGCCAGGCTGCGCCTAGACGACGATTGCTCCCGTGTGTGTCCCCTGGGTGTCCCCGACATAACAATTTTTCTGGCAGTTGCCCCGACCCATACGGACCATTTTATGCATGCATAAAAAGGACGCCGCCCAGGCACGGCGAATTAAGGGTCGGGGACAGACGGGACGTTAATTTGTGCATGTGTGAACCGAGCTTTATGGTTTTGAACTATGGAGTTATCATAGTATTTGCTGTTCCCTGCATCGAGATCCATATTTAACGTAAAAAGATAATACAGTACACACACTATCCCTTTGCCACTTGTTTAAAGATATTTATACCTTAAATTACGTTGACGACTCCGCCAGTGTTGACTAAGACATATTTACCTTTAACTCATGAGCTGCGCAGCTATGGTATTTGAAAGTGCCTGCCATGCTAAGGTATTTTGGTTCATTCCTGACAAAAATTGTCAATTTACTATATACATGATTAATACTTATCCATATGCGCCTATTTTACTTTTAATATGAACATATGAACATTGGAAAGCAATAAAACAAGTGGTAACAGCAATTGACTGGTGAAAATCGTATATTTTTAGCCCCGCGGTCGTAATCTGACCTTGACCGGCGAGAGAGAGACACCCTCCTTCACTTGTCTCGCATGGTACTAAGAGACAAGGGGAGCCCTCAGACTGGCTTAGAGGGTCGGAGATACACTCCCCCATCCTCCCCCCTCTCTCCGATCCGTCTTCGCACGATAATACTCAATAAATATCGGGAATTATAGGGAAAACACCGGATAATTGAGGAGGGAAGAGGGGGAAAAAGGAGGGGAAGGGGGGGGGGGGGACACATGTGTAGTAGTAGAAATTAATGAAGGGGAATTATCTCCTAATCACAAATTGCTTTGTTTTGAGTGCCACTGGGATGTTTTGATTTTTTTTTTTTTATGCCTTGGATCTTAAGTCTGGCCACATTCGCCCAGTAGAACCTCTTAACCCGGGAGCTGCGGGGAGACTCTTAAGAGTTCCCCCGGCGCACTGCGGGGAGACTCTTAAGAGTCAGAGAAAAAAAAAATCAACTTTTGACATCGAAAAAAAAATATTTTTATATATTTTTTTTTTTTTTTTTTGGCCCCTGGGCCATGCAAAATCTCAGTCCTCTACCTCTCCTCCTTCCCCACTTTCCTCCTCTCCTTCAGTTATCACCTATTTTCCCTGTTATTCCCTTATTCTGAGGTATATTTTCGTGCTAACATTAGAAATCCGATTGGAGGGTGTGGTCATCACTGATAGCAAGCGAGTGCAAGAGAGAGAGAGAGTATCGATCGACTGTGTCTCAGTGGCCTTGGGGGAAATTGGCGGGAAAGCAGATTGCCTCACCCATACATTATACAACTCGCGGGCTATATCTCCGATTTTGACCATCCAAACGCTGTTTTCACTCGTTTTATTGTTGTTTCAGGTTAATACCTTTATAATCAACCCATAATAGGCGCATATGGATAAGTATTAATGCTATTAATGGCACAATGAATATTTTAGTGACGGAAACACCTCAAATACGTCAGCACAGGGGGACGTTTCCAATTACCCCCATGCGCACTTCAGAGGTTAAGAGTCTGGCCGTAGTCCCTGGGTTAATTAGTGTAAAAGCCTCCTACACCCACCACTCGCTACACAGTCAGATACTATGTAACGCCCATCAAACATCTTCTATATCTCTCATGGGTTCTATCTTATACAGTATATTGTACACAGTACACTTCACTGTAGCGTCTATTATAGTGTCATTTTACTATCTCTAGCATCACTAGCCTTATAAATAAACTCAAATAAACTGTATATGCATATCTGTTCTAGATCTAAGTACCTTGGGTAGAGAAGCAAGTTCTGTAAATGAGTGAACAGATAGCTTTGAACTTCCATTATACTCCTACTTTTACTTGAATACTGCAACACCTTCGATCCACACACTCACAACAGTAATAAATTAGAAGCCAACAAAATAAAGCGGCAAGATGGATCAGGCACACTTCATAGGTCACTTTGCAGTATTTACAGTATTCAAGACATTAAATGAGACACATTTGCAACAAGAAAACAAATACACAGACAACAAATGCTATACAAAATCACAAACAACCTAGTAAACATATATATATATATATAGACAAAGACATATTTACACCCTACAAATATACAATCCACAAGAGGCAGCCACAACCGAAAATACCACACATGGCCTACCAGGAGAGCACCGACATATTTGGGTAGCATACTAATTTTTCCGCGGCATCCAAGAGTGGAATTACCTTCCATCTCATAATTATATAGTTATCAGTCCACTCTTGATAGTTTTAAAGCTAGGATCATCAAACATATTGTTCTCCTTATCCTCATCCTTCCCATTAGTCCCATAACTCCCAGCACAACCCCCGCATATCATGCTGCCCGTGTGCAGCCCTCTGCGGGTCCCCAAGCTAAATCCTGCTGATTATCTCCCTAATTGTGCTAGAGTAACTGAACAAAAAGCAATAGCCTACAATGCATACACAAGATCAAAAACACATGAAGCCTTTAATTACTTTAGAAACATCAGAAATCATGCCAAAACTGTATTAAACCTAACTAAATCAAACTTTCTCCATAAGCAGGCAAATAAACTTCTAAATAATCCAAATGATAACAAAATATTTTGGTCTACTCTTAACTCATTCAAATCCAACTTCACTACTGCTTCATCCATTCCACCATTAAAATCTCCGACTGGCAATCTTGTAAGTGACCCACGAGGTAAAGCTAACCTTCTTGCAGATATTTTCTCCACCAACTCAACCTTAGATGAAATAAATCAAGATGTCCCTGTACTTAATTTTAATTCACCTGAAATTCCCTCACTTAAGATCCACACCAGACATGTCAAAACTATTTTGCAGAATCTCTCAGTAGATAAGGCTCCTGGTCCAGATGAAATTCCTCCAATAGTACTTAAGAATTGCTCCTTGGTGCTCGCTCCTGTATTGGCAAAAATTTTTCCGTCTGTGTACTCATACCTCATGCTTCCCAGTACCCTGGAAAGAAGCAAACATCCATCCAGTTCCTAAAAAAGGTGCCTCTTCAGATCCATCAAACTACAGACCAATAGCTATAACTTCCACTCTTGGCAAAGTTTTTGAAATTATATTAAATAATCACATAATTAAGCATCTGGAGAATAATAAATTAATCAGTGATAGGCAATATGGTTTTAGACGATGTCGATCAACTGCAGACATTCTTTGCCTTCTTACGCATCAAATCAACCAAGCTACAGACCAACATGGTGAAACACATACAATAGCACTGGATATATCAAAGGCATTTGATAGAGTCTGGCATCAATCCTTATTGTCGAAGATGTCACACTACGGCCTTGCATCATTAGTTCCACTAATTTCTTCTTATCTTCATAACAGA
Organism: Paralithodes platypus; assembly: GCA_032716605.1. Taxonomy (NCBI): domain Eukaryota; kingdom Metazoa; phylum Arthropoda; class Malacostraca; order Decapoda; family Lithodidae; genus Paralithodes; species Paralithodes platypus. Next base: position 35,505,352 of record CM064532.1, on the reverse strand, counting down.
AAAATACGTGTAATGGTAGATGGCCTTTATTCTCAATTTCACTCAATAAATGCTGGTGTTCCCCAGGGATCAGTTTTGGCCCCAACTCTGTTCCTCATTCATATCAATGATCTCATATCTACCACTCATAATCCAATACATTCCTACGCAGATGACTCAACACTCCACAGTTCCTTCACATTTACCAATTCTTTCACCCAACCCGATCTTATAAATTCAAAAATAAACACTGCAATTTCTCTGAACCAGGACCTTTCTAGAATTAATGAATGGGGACAAGAGAATCTAGTTTCCTTTAATGCACAGAAAACCAAGTACATTCAATTTTCTAACCGACAGAATCTCACTGACTCCCATATATTTTTTAATGATGTAAATATTCCCACTTCCCCTAGTATTGACATTCTCGGTGTAACATTAGCTACTAACTTGAGCTGGACACATTATGTTAGAAGCATTGCTAAGAATGCCTCTAAAAAACTGGGACTCCTGTACAGAGTTCGAGAATTCTTCACTGACGAGCAGTTGGCCGTAATATATAAAAGTCATGTGCGCTCTCAGATGGATTACTGTTCACCTCTGTGGGGTGGAAGTGGAGTGGTTGCATTGAGGCAGTTGGACAAAATTCAAAATAAAGCTATTAGATTAATCAATAACCCTGCAATCACACAGGACCTTCCTACATTAGCCATACGAAGAAACGTTGCATCCCTTGCATTATTCTACAGATATTTTCACAGCAATTGTTCCGAGGAACTTGCTTCAATTGTGCCGCCTCTCCACATCTTTCCCCGTAGAACTAGGGCAGCTGAGAGCACCCATGAATTTACACTTTCTCCTCCACAATGCAGAACTTCTGCTTATCAGAATTCATTTATCCCCAGAGCTACTACTCTTTGGAATTCACTTCCCTCGAATTGCTTTCCACAAACTTACAATCAACAAATGTTTAAATCCAGTTGTTACAAACATTTTATGAATGGAGGATGCCTTTAGGCACATGGACCTTTTTGTTTTATCTGTGTTTTTCCTTCCTCCGTTCATTGTCTCTTAAAAAAAAAAAAAAAAATTCTAATCCTAATTCAAAAATCACCCTTCTCAGCCCCTGCAAATTATGTTGCCCGAGAGTGGCCCTTTGTGGGTCCCACTATAGGTCCTACAGCTTAAAGAGGGCAGGGTCCAAACGCGCCATGATCCCCGAAGAGGTGGACACGAATGAATCGCCCCCATGCACCTCTGTCCTCTATTCTTAGGTAGTTATAAGATTGATGAATTGTAGGGGATAGCCTAATGGTGTTTGGCAAGAACAAATAGGGATGTAAGAAAGAAGGGGTCTGCCATGTATGGGCCAATAGGCCTGCAGATTTCCATTTATCTTATGTTCTTAGGCGCGAATGTAAAGGAATAGAGGCTGCAGTCATGGCTAGAGATCCTATATAGTTAGTTACCCGGTACTATAGGATCTCTATACTCTGTTTCATATCATCCAACGGTAAATTGAATCCCTTAACAACTGGTTTTTCGAATAACGGAGAAATAAGAAACCACATGTCCCTGCATCATATTAAGACCAATTTTATATATTTGGCACCATATTTCACTACACAATCTTCAAAATAACTAAGAAATCTTGATGGGAATGTTTCAATTTACCGTCAGTTGAAAAGAACAGAGTAGGCTACAGTCACTTTGCTCAAACAAGACATTAAACTAGACTCCCTTGTAATAAGAATTCAAAATATACACAGACAACAAATATGTTTTACAAAATCACAATCTAGTGGACATGGACAAAAATACATATTTACACCCTACAAACATACGATTTACGAGATGCAGCCACAGCTCAAAATACCACACATATCAGGCAAGCACGGACATATTCAGACATTCATTTTTCCCCCACAGCATCCAAGAGTGGAATCACCTCTCATCTCACATAGTTAATTAATAGCCCCACTCTTGATTCCTTTAGAAATAGGATCACTAATCATTATCTCCCTAATCCTTGACCCGATCCTATCCCTTGTTCCTATATTCCCTGCACAACACCCGCATATCATGCTGCCCGGGACCCTCTGCGGCCGCCAGTCTGCGGGTCCCCCTGACAAGATGACAAGATGGGAGGCCACATGTTTGCTGCATCCTTCCAAACTCGTCATCTGCGCATGCGCGGCCTTTTCCCTAATATTTTTATTTTGTTATTTAGGCTCAACTGTTAGGTTAGGTTAAGATAATATAGAAGTATAAAGGAAAACAAAATCGCCTAAGATTCTCACGCATGCGCAGAGGACAGGATTTGGAAGGATTTGGTGCTGAAAACATGGCCTCACGACAAGATGATATGTCCATGACCATGGCCTCCCCCCACAAACCAAAGATTCACGACAGGGTTTATAAGTGTTTTCCTTCATTTTTCAATAACAAGGACGTTTCGCTGAATCCGGGTTTCACCGATTTGTCTACACGTGTCTACCCCTCTTAATTTTCTTAAAACGCCTGTGCAGTAGCCTAATCTGGGGAGACAGTAGACACCGCAACCGGCAACCCTCCAAGCAAACTGCACAATTAGGCCTAAACAATACGAAGAAGAAGTCTAGCCTACACGTGAGCATTTTAGCCTGTTTACGGTATTATTTCATGAGTGAGATCTCAAACATTTTGAAGTTCTGATGTGCTTAGGCTAGCCTATAGGCTATACTGTATAGCCTAGGCTATCTAGCCCCACGTTTTCAATCACCAGCCTTTGAGAACAATTGCAAATAGGCCTAGGCCTACGCTAGGCTTTTTTTATGGGTTGAAGCCTGAAGGGCCGGAGGATTCACAGGGTGTCAAACGACGCTGTTTTTTTTAGTGATAACGCAATGAACTTTTTGTATAATGATAACAGAAACTCCCCCCCCCCCAAAAAAAAAAAGGTAGGCTAGGCTAAATTGACACAATTTTGGTCTCCATATTTTCCATCTTGATTGTTTTTTTTATTGCAGGAAATACTGTGGTTTAATGTTATTTTAATACCACGAATTTTGTTGATATATTTGAAGATAAATAATGAATCTATATGCTCTAAAGATCATAAGAAAATTTGTTTTAACCCTCGGCAAAACCTAATAAAAAAGTATGGTACTAAAATGTCTTTTTCGTAACAAGGTTGTTAATACGGTACTTTCAGTCATCGATAGCTCTAAAGATCATATGAAAATGTGTTAAACCAACGGAAAAACCTAATTTAAAAGTATGGTACTAAAATTTAATTTTCGTAACAAGGTTGTCAATACGGTACTTTCCCGTTATCAATGTACAATCAAGCTGAAGATTGCAGAGTAAACTCCATAGACTTCATCGACTTTTCTTTCACCTTCGTATAATCGACAGCCAATTTTTTATATTTTTATTAAGGGATTAGTACTCAATCAGCGGGGGTGTGGGGGCGGCAGCCCCCACCCATAATACTAGGTTAGGTTAGGTAAGGTTGTTAGGTTAGGCTAATGTCTTCAAATCACTATCGGGGAGCGAGCGTGTCTCAACATTGATAGATAGGCCTAATGGGGAAAATAGGTTTTCCCGAGATTTCTAATTAATTACAAACACTATATATTGATGCAAATGACCAATTTTGTTTATAAAAACCACTCGGAAAATTTGTGGTATTAAAATAACATTTTTCCAATACTGTTTTAGACTGATTAGACACCTAAATTCTCAAAAAAAAAATCTGGGGGGCATGCCCCCGGACCCCCCTAGAGCTCGCGCCTTCGCCGCGCTATAATGATAACAAAATAATAAACCATAATGATAACACAATTCATATTTGGTGGATTGACACCCTGGATCCGAAGACCCCTTTTCACCCTGTCGCGTAACCTATTTTACTGTCAGGCGAAACAGAGGCAAGGGGTGTGAGGACTGAGGAGACCCAAACGATCTCCACAGCCGAGAATCGAACTCGGTCCTCCTGGTTAGAGACCGAGCGCTCTACCAATGTCGCTAGACTCGCTACTGGTGCTGATTAAATAAGAATTTGGTCACATCCCTACTCTAGGCAGTAAAATTCAAGACAGCTAGAGCCGCCTTATTTACCAAGTTTCTGTATATTTTTTCCAAGGAATAGCCTAGGCTAGGCCTAGTGTTTTATTGTTGTTTTTCATGGTTGGAGTGGAGGATTTGCATTAACTTACCCACTATTCATTAATCTGAAGATACTCCGTCAAATGGTGCCATTTATTGGGTGATGGATGTCGAACTGCAAAAGGTGCCAGACGAGCCCATCCTCGCAAGGGAGCGAGCTGTCGCTTCAAACAGTCTACTGCACCAAATCACCACCCATAACGAGGGGCGTCGCGCTCCTTGGTGCCGCTAGAAGAGTGGCGAACACATCATAAGGTTACTTTTTAAGGTATCATAAGGTAATCGCGCTTTTACAGTAGGTAAGGGAAATTGTGGGGAGGCCATGCACGCTTCCAAAATGTACAAATATTATATTAGATTAGATTAGGCTAACCTAGTCCTAACTTAACCTAACCTATCCTAACCCTAATATAGGCTAATATAATAAAATATTGTTTTTGTGAGTACGGTATCCTAACGTTCAAGCCATTTATTGTGTGAATCGCACATACCGCATCTTTCAAAGCAAGAAGAAGAGGACCCAGGTCGAAGGATTCATTGGGTGCAATGCTTTGTTTACGTTTGGGACATTATTTTTGTGTTATTTTTCGGTGTAGGCTAATCGGGTTTTTTCAAGTGTCGATAACGAAATTCCTCCATGTGGACTATCCTATAATGAGAAAAATATGGCGAGTATTGGTCCCTATTTTCTCTAATAAATTATTTCTAATAGCCTAGGGCGGCGAAAGAGGTCTTGAATATTCAGGGTGTCAATCCACAAAATATGAATTGTGTTATCATTATGGTTTATTATTTTGTTATCATTATAGCGCGACGGAGCGGCGAAGGCGCGAGCTCTAGGGGGTTCGGGGGTATGCCCCCCGTGATTTTTTTGAGAATTTAGGTGTCTAAAACAGTATTTCCTGCAATCTAAAAGTAATCAAGATGGAAAATATGGAGACCAAAATTAGGCTATGTCAATTTACCTTTTTTGTTTATTAAAAGAAAAAAAGGTTGGGGGAGTTTCTGTTATCATTATACAAAAAGTTCATTTGCGTTATCACTCAAAAAAACAGCGTCGTTTGACGCTGGTCCCAGTAGGCTAGCTTACACCAGTAAAAGTAAAGGGACAATATAGCCTAGGCCTAAAAAGTTTATGTGGTAATTATAGGGAATAGCCTAGGCTCGCACCCTTATTTTTCATGTTTTTTCCTCCAGAATTTGAGAAATAAAGTGTTTTCATGGTCTTGGTTATAGGCTAGGCCTAATTCCAATGTGACCCTGTGGGATACAAGAATCAAGGGTATTTATCAAAGAAACTGGCCAACTTTTATTTTGTGGTTTTTTGTTTTGGTTTTAGCAAGGCCTAGCCTAGTTTTCATCATTATACAGGTACAGTGGTTGTCATTAATTAGAATCTCCGGAAAAAACGTTTTCAATTACAGTACTGTGAAAAAGTTAATATTTACCTCCTGTTATCTACAGCCAAAGCTGAAGATTGCGGAGTCAATACCGTAGACTTCATTAAAGTTTTTTTTGGCGACCGTCAATCTTTTATTAATTAAATACCAAACCAGCGGGGGTGTGGGGGCGGTAGCCCCCACCTAATATACTAGGTTAGGTTAGGTAAGGTTGTTAGGTTAGGCTAATATTACCCCTTATTTTCGTCTTTTACCCCTCAATTTCCCTGTAATTCATAGCCCTCCCCACTATCGGGGCCGTATCAAGATTGTTGGATAATGGGGAAAACGTTTCTTCCGGATATTCTATTAATGACAACCACTGTATAATGATGAGAACTAGCTAGGCTAAAACCAAAAAAAAAAATCACGAAATAAAAGTTGGCCAGTTTCCTTGATATTTTCCGAATCTAGGGAATTTATCAGTATAACTCCATTAATTGGTCACCAATTATTTTGACATATTTGAAGACAGATATGGAATCTTTATGCTCTAAGCATCATATGAAAATTAGTTTCAACCCTCGGCAAAACCTATTAAAAAAAAACGGTAACAACATGTCTACCTACCGTAAAACGGTTGTCAATACTCTCTTATAGACGGCGCGGCTTTCAGCAACGCCATTTTTTCGTGAACTGGAGAGCTCTATCCTTCAACTTTTGTAATACTATCACGCCATCTGCCAATCCTCATTGGAAATACTGAGTTCCATTTCCTAACTCCTGCGCAATACAATACGTCACGAGACACTTCTGGATTCTTATTGGTTTTTATTTCTGACCACGTCATTAAACTCATAGATTCCATCACGCATACAACCAGCAACCTATCAGGTGAGTTTATTGACCTTGATTACGTCATTGCACTGAACCAATCACAGATACACACCTTCATTTAAGTCTCTCCTCACTTTAGTCATGGACGGCGCTTGTAATGGTTGTTCACCCCTCCCACATTCAGTGATTATTGACACTACAAGGAACAATAGTGCAGCCCTTAAGGTTTTTACTGACCATGGTTGTTTCCTGCAAACTCTGCTCAAACGAATGTTACTATTATGAACCGGCAGACCAGTGGCGATGCGGTCAATATTGGTTTTTAAATAAAACCACTACTCGTCGTAACTCCTCGTCGAAAACGTGGACGCATCTCTTCCCCACCTACTCCCTCCACATCTCAATAAGGTATGCAATTACGCTTTCATATTTTCGCGGGTTTAAAAACGGCGAAAACATAATTATTTAAGCAAAACTTGGCTCGTGTTTTAAGGTATTTCCGTAATTGTTTAATCGAAGTCCTCTTTTTTTTCTAGTTATTAAAAACGTATTCTATGGTGTATTATATGATATATAGAAGCAATAGAACTGTTCAAATGACCTGGGAAGTGTATATTAAACCAAATACAAAACTTTGAATAATGAGGTAAGAGATATGTGTGTTTTATCACTTTTCATCCCAAGACCAGCGGGGGTCTGGGGGCAGCAGCCCCCAGGATGCCCAGGTTACCTGAGGTTAGGTTAGGTTAGGTTAGGTTAATGACCAGCTATGTAAATACAGTAGTGAACATTTGGTTTAGTCTGTGCTCAAAAATCCATTTTCTTTAGCAGGCCATACACTAAACAACTACCCCCTTTTCACAGACAAATACACAAACAATCTGTCAAAGATGCAAATAGCGGGGGTGTGGGGGCGGCAGCCCCCACCCATACTACTAGGATAGGTTAGGTAAGGTTGTTTGGTTAGGCTAATGTCCTTTCAAAGGGGTATAGGCTTGTAAACACTATGATAGCTTAATTAACATGAGCCAAAAATCGAAATTAGGTTAGTGTAATTTGTTTACTCTTAAAACTCGCAAAATCAGAGCCAACTTTTCCCAAAACTTGGCTCGGGTTTTCCAAAATTCGGGTTTTATGGCTTTGCAATTTCGGGAAACCTGAGCCAAATTTCTAAATGAGGTTACTGTCAATTGTTTGTCTACAAACTCGCAAAATCCGAGCCAGCTTTGGCCAAAACCTGGCTCGGGTATTCCAAAATTCGGGTTTTATGGCTTTGCAATTTTGGGAAACCTGAGCCAAATTTCTAAATTAGGTTACTGTCATTTGTTTGTTTACAAACTCGCAAAATCCGAGCCAGCTTTAGCCAACACCTGGATCGGGTTTTCCAAAATTCGGGTTTTATGGGTTTGCAATTTTGGGAAACCTGAGCCAAATTTCTAAATGAGGTTACTGTCATTTTGTTGTCTACAAACTCGCAAAATCCGAGCCAGCTTTGGCCAAAACTTGGCTCGGGTTTTCGAAATATTGGGTTTTAGGCCTTTGAAATACCTTCAAACCCGAGCCAAGTTTTGCTTGAATACGTTTGTATCGCCGTTTTGCGCATTTAACCCCTCATTTTCCCTGTACTTCATAGCCCTCCCCACTATCGGGCGGCGTGTCTTAAAATCGTTGTATAATGGGGTAAACGGTTTCGCCGAGGATTCTAATTATTTCTAAACACTATATATTGATGAAAACTAACTGGGAAAAATAAAAAAATCCATGGGAAAATTGGTGACCAATAAATGGAGTTTTTCCAATTTATCTAGTTTTACACTGGGTCGAAACCATCGATATATTATTTAGATATATGTTAGTTAGGTCATGTACTTCATTGCCATATATGTCCACCCCATCGGTAATTCATTATAAAAAAATCCCTAAATCTCGCATGGCTCACCCGATCTCCATTTTCTGTTGCGCTGGTGCGGGACGGCCACCCCTCTCGCTCCACCACCTTCTTTCATTTATGCCACACCTGCGCAGTAGTGTTTCACACCTGCCAATAACAATCAATCTGACAATCAGGTTACATGCCTCAACCACTCACAACCACCCACGCCCCCCCCCCCCCCCCCCGTGCCTGTGATTTCACCACTCAAGTCATGGCTTCCGTCTGCGATGGTTGTACACCTTCCTTTTTTTATATTATTGAGAAGTGTTTAAGAAAAAACGAGCCAAGTTTAGATATCTTAAAATCCCATGGTGTGTTGCCCTCCAAAGTAGATTGTGTTAAGTGTGGACGCCCCTGTACTCTAAGAGAACAAGTTAACCCCAAAACAGGCAAAAAGACACTTGTCTGGCGCTGCCACCACGACGACGACCACGACGATGAATGAGGTACCTTAGTTTCCCATTAGTATATGTTATCTAGAATGTTTTCTAGTGTAGCACTAGGTAATAGGTAAGGGTTAGTCTTGTATTCAATGTACTAGGACATAGGTGGTAGGTAAGGGTTAGTTGGACAATATTTACGACTTAGACCGTCGGCGAGACAGGTTAGTTATCGGTTAGGTTAGGCTAATGTTGAAAATACTAAAATGCGACGGTCCTCGGTATTAAACAACACTGTATATCAAAGAAAACATATAAAAACAACAAAATATTACCTGAAAAACTCGTAACTGGTTGGTGATAAATTTTTACCAACGCCTTCTTTATGCAGTATAATCGATATTTACCCCCTGCTGGCAACATAAATGACGATTTCAATAATTCATGGGGGGGGGGGGGGGTGATGGGGGCAAAGCCCCCCCTCAACCCATCGTGTATCCCGCATTGGAATTATAACTAAGATCATGAAAACACTCATTTCTCAAAATCTGGAGGAAAAAACATGAAAAAATAAGGTCAATATACAGGAGGCGCTACAATATAGGTAGCAAAATTATAATGGTAGTTTTGGGTTCCTATCATCATATGCTTCATTTCTATATACTTTTTATCCCCGGGAAAAAAACAAAAAATCTTGGGTTTTTTATGTTTTTCTTGGATTTTTTTTTTTTATTTTTTTTATTAACCTAACCAAAAAACCTAACCTAACCTAACCTAAATATATTTGGGGGCTATTAGGTTAGGTTAGGTTAGGTTTTTTGGTTAGGTTAATGACCAAAACAAAAAAACCCAAGAAAATAAATGAAAAATCCCAAGATTTTTTTTTTTTTCCCGGGGATAAAAAGTATATAGAAATGAAGCATATGATGATAGGAACCCAAAACTACCATTAGAATTTTGCTACCTATATTGTAGCGCCTCCTGTATATTGACCAAAAATAAAGATGCGAGCCTATTCCCTATAGGCTAATTACCAAATCGGGTTTTATGCGTTTGCAATTTTGGAAAACCAGAGCCAAATTTCGAAATAGGTTAATGTCTTTTTACAATCTAAAACATTGCAACATTAGAGCTAATTTTTGCCAAAAGTTGGCTTGGGATTTCAAAATATCGGATTTTATTCTTTTGCAATTTTTGAAAACCCGAGCCAAATTTCGAAATTAGTTTACTGTCTTTTTAGACTGACAAATTGCAAAATTCGAGCCAACTTTTGCCAAAAGTTGGCTCGGGTTTTCGAAATCTCGGGTTTTGTGGGTTGCAAATTCCTTAAAACCCAAGTCAAGTTTTGCTACAATACGCTATTATCGCCTTTTTACGTTTTTAACCCCTCATTTTCCCTGAACTTCATAGCCCTCCCCACTATCGGGGGCCGTGTCTTAAGATTGATGGATAATAGCTTTTTTGCATTTTCCGATGGGGTTCATAAAAAAACACACCTAAAAACCCCCAAAACAAGGAAAACAAATAAAAAATACTTGTCAAAATCGTCCCCGGTGTAATACTTGATATTTACCGAATCAAGATGGGTTGAGGGGGGGCTCTGCCCCCCCCCCCCCCCCCTTCATGAATTATTGAAATCGTCATCTATGTTGCCAGCATGGGGTAAATATCGATTATACTGCATAAAGAAGGCATTTGTAAACAGTGAGGATGTCAGAAAGAGCTCCGAGATTGATTAGAATGGGCGTTTTTTCTATTAATATCGGGTTTTATAAATGTGATCAAAATTATTCTCCCACAGTGGATTATACATAATTACAGTTACTCAGTAGTCTAGGCCTAAGCTAGGCTATGCCTAAAATATCAGGAGTTTTTCTGCAGAATTAGGCTAGGCTACTCTAGCCTAATTTGACACTTGAAAAGCCGATGAATGTGAAATAACTGAATATCCTATCAAAATTAGGCTAGGCTATGCCTGCAGCCTACTTTATATGTAAATAATTTATTAGAGACAATGTAGGTCTATGGAATTCTTAGGGAAGGATGTTGTATCCGGGCGTTCGGTTGTCATGTTTACATCTAGGTCAATCGCTTGCGGTTAAGTTCCTGTCTATTTTGATGGCTATTTATTCTGTTATTTGTCCCCTGCTGGCAACATATATGATGATGACTGTATATGACAATAAGTCATCCTTGCCAATCCTTATACTGTACTCATGTATAAACTTAATCCACTAAGCTATGGGAGAATAATTTTGATCACGTTTATAAAACCCGATATTACTGGAAAAAAACGCTAAGTCCCATCACTCTCAGAGCTCTCTCAGACCGTGTCGGACGTCCTCGCTGTTTACAAACGTCTGCCTTATGGAGTACTGGTATAATCAATATTTACCTCCTGCTGGCAACATAGATAATGATTTTAATTATGAGTAAGTTATGGGGGGGATGAGAGGGCAAAGCCCCCCATCAACCCATCTTGTATCCCACCCTGGAATTATAACTAGAACCATGAAAACACTAATTTATCAAAATCTGGAGGGAAAAAACATGAAAAATAAGGGTGCGAGCCTTTTCCCGGTAAGATTTTACGGTGTGACAGTTACAAGCCCCATCGATGTTTGTGTAGCCTATAGGTATGTTATATAATAGTCTTCAGTCCTATACAGTATATGTGCTTCCCTTCGCAAATGTATTATAAGGGAGATATAGGGTAAAACACAGAGTCTTGTCTGCATAATGACAAGTCCTGTTTTACGGGATTTCTGCTTTATAGATTTTACTCCATCCACATCAAAATAACGTCAAGGTTAGTTTCTATCCACGTATTACTTTTAGGTTAGGTTTCTTAATTCTTAGTTAGGTTCATGACAAGGGATCAGCTGGTAGGTATGGGATAAACTAGGGACACATACTAGCTGGTAGGTAAGGGTTATTCTTGTATCCAACGTTCTAGGTTAGGTTACTGTTTTTTTTTACCTCAAAAAATCGCTAAACTCGAGCCAAATTTTGGCAAATATTGGCTCGGGTTTTCAAATTTTGGGGTTTAATGGGTTTCAAAAAATATGAAAACTCGAGCCAACTTTCAAAATTCGGTCAATATACAGGAGGCGCTACAATATAGGTAGCAAAATTCTAATGGTAGTTTTGGGTTCCTATCATCATATGCTTCATTTCTATATACTTTTTATCCCCGGGATTTTTTTTTTTTTTTTTTTTTTTTTTTTTATTGGATTTTTATTTATTTTTTTATTAACCTAACCTAACCTACCCTAAATGCATTTGGGGGCTATTAGGTTAGGTTAGGTTAGGTTTTTTGGTTAGGTTAATGACCAAAACAAAAAATCCCAAGAAAATAAATGAAAAATCCCAAGATTTGTTTTGTTTTCCCCGGGGATAAAAAGTATATAGAAATGAAGCATATGATGATAGGAACCCAAAACTACCATTAGAATTTTGCTACCTATATTGTAGCGCCTCCTGTATATTGACCCAAAATTCAATTACTGTTTTTTTTTACTTTGAAAAATGCCAAAAGCCGAGCCTACTTTTTTCCCCAATTTTTGGGGTTTTTGTACTCTGAAAAATGCCAAAATCCGAGCCAACTTTTGCCAAAACTTGGCTCGGATTTTCACATTTTAACGTTTTCTTACTTTTCTATATTGTATTTTCAGAGTTCTTCCCATATTACCCCTATTTTTCCCCTTTTACCCCGCAATTTCCCTGATCTTCATAGCACTCCCCACTAGTGGGGGCCGTGTTTTTAGATTGTTGGATAATGGGTAAATACTCATTTGCTGCAGTCCTTGGTATAAAACAACACTGTATATCAAAGAAAAAATGCAAAAAAAAAAAAAAAAACACATGCTGAAACTTGTGACTGTCACACCGTATCAATTTACCCTTTTCCCTATAATTACTCCAGCTGTTGTTTGCCCCCTGCCGGTAATACTGTATGTACCGTAATAGTCTAGAACTGTTGGTCACATGGTGCCAATAATCAGCAGCAGCCAATTTATCACCTCTATTTATTCGCCATAAACGTAATTGGAATACAACGTACAGTACGGTACTTCCGTTGCACTAGGCCTAGTCCATTATTTAGTGATTTAGTCCATATTTAATAAATTATGAAATGGCGTCTAGGCCTATAGGCTATTTATTATTCAAACCATCTAATCTAAAGTACCGTACTCAGTTCAGTTAATCTGCAGGTCAGGACGCTATATGCCTTTTCATCGGCGCCTCCCTTAATTTATTATTATTATTTTATTTTTATTTTATTTACTGTAGTCAACTACTGTACAGTACTGTATATACTTTTTGTTTTCAGATACGATACGAAAGCATAGGATGGTTCTGTCATCATAATGGTGAAACGAAAGATTGACAACCGAATCCGCGTCCTTATTGAAAATGGAGGCATCTTGGGCCATAGATCAATGGTGGTTCTGGTGGGAGACAAGGGCCGGGATCAGGTAACTGAGTGTTAAGCCAGTATCACACGAGCGCTTTTTCCCTCGACATTTATCCTCAACACTGGTCTGGCAGCTTAGGACATTTGACCCCTTCCTTACCGGTAACCTGTTTTTCATCTTATTCTGGTTACTATTAGACAATTGTATTAACTTTTAAAAGGGCCTCCAGCATTTAACAGGCTTTGAACTATCTCACTTAACTCTTTTTACTACCACAGATCCTTCACTGCATAAAATTGTCAAAATGTACCTATTATATCATTTAAAAGACGTCGCTGGTACAGAAGGGGTTAATATATTTTGGTCACCTAAATTCATCTACCATCAGTCTAGTTTCCGGTATCAGTGCAATTAACACTGGTCTGGCAGCTTATGAGGTCATCATTTAATATATTTCGGTCACCTAAATTCATCCACCATCAGTCTAGTTTCCGATACCAGTGCAAAATATTCCAGAAATGTTGCCAGAAAAATGTTGATCATCGCATGTTGACTATAAAAGCTCTCGTGTGATACCAGCTTTAGCCTACTGTTATGCATTACTGTATTCTATATGCAAGTCTTTAATTATTTCTATTTATCTATCTACAGTATTTATGTTTACATTTGATAAGTTCTTTTGTCTTTATACTGTGTCGTCCCAGTTTTGGTTTGTTTATTTTGCAAGTTTTACATTATATTTACAACATACCTATTCTATGTATTGTATTGTAGTTATTATTATTAGTTTCTTATATGCTGCACATAAGCCAACAGTATTTATATCCCTTAGACGGGTTGCCCACCAAGGCTGACAAATCTCATTCACCCAGATTTATATAAAGTTGTCTCCCCTACATGGGTAGCAGGCCAAGGCTGACAAATTCCTATCCATAACAATGATAGGCTAGTCATCAGAAAAGTTAGACCATCAAATTTGTAAGAAAAATAGTACTGTTAGTGTATTAGAGAGTTATTTTACTGTTGAAAGAGTAAAACATATAAAGTGCAAGATATGCATACAGTAAACCCCCGATATTTCGGACTCTTTTTACTCGGAAACCCGCACTTCTCGGAATGGCATAGGCCTCTCGGAAATGTCTCTTTATTTCTCGGCATTTCCGAGTTGGACGGAATTTGTGTCCGGCTTACAATGTTCTTCACTCGGTTTTAAGCTATTTTAGGATGAATTGAAACCTTTGCCTTTTAATTATTGTGTTAATATTAATTACTATGTACTGTACTGTCCCTGAAAACATAATAAGGTTCGTATTTGTCATTAACCCTTCCCGCCCGGTTGTCATTTTAAAAGGACACCGCGGCAGATGGGCAGAAACCCGGGTGTCCTTATAAAATCCGTAAGCTTGAAAGCCGCGTGTCCGACGTATGTAAACAAAGCCTGTCGGAGGCGACGCACGCACCTCTGGCAGCAAGCAGACGTTGGAGCTTTGTTGTTGTGTGGTCTGCAAAGACAGATTCAGTCTTGAAAAGTGTGTCACATTGCTAAAATCGCGCCAAATGCGCTCCACGGAAATCATCATCACAACTGAACCAGTTGACTTAGAGAGCTCTACTTAATGCCAGTCTACAGATTGGAAACCACAGTATGTTTAGAATTGCGTGGGAATTTTTTAGCAGTTAAAATAACAAAGATACGGTAGCCTAGGCGTAGACGTATTTCAGCCATATCGCCCAGGTCTCAACAACGTCCTTAGGATAGCGAGCACGTGCCAGAGGGGTTAATAAGATGAATTTCACATGTAATAAAAAAACAAAAAACAAAAAATTATCTCAAGTTTCTCTGGTGATGCGGACTTTCCTCTTCTAATTCTGAATTTTCCCTCTCTTAAGTCGGACTTCGGACATCTCGGAAAATCGGGCGTCTCGGAAGTGGTCTCCCCCCAATTAGTCCGAGATAGTGAGGGTTTACTGTACTTTCATTACTCTTATACCTGTTAACAGTCCTATACTTTAGGGGTACAGTAAAAGTCCTGTAATCCGTATGGCAGCTGACCGACAGTGCTTCGGATTAGTGGATTATTCGGACTGTTGGGAGGGACCCCTGAAAACACTATAAATACGCTCATGATTAATAAATAAAGACATGATATGGTATATACCGGCGTATAAGACACATTTCTAAGCCTTAAATAAACCCTCCAAAACCATGGGTGGTCTTATACGACTAATATACTTTCAATGTAAGTGAATTTGGAGCGCCGAGATTCATCAGCTGATTTTCCGAGTGACTTCTATCGTCGAAATACGATAATTTAATCATTAGTACTATATATCTCTTATATACTTACCTTAATTCTTTATAATATTTCATAATAAACTTATATCAAACGTGTTATAAGTTCAAATGGAAAATCAGTGTACCGGTATCATTACCGAAACACATGTGTGTGTGTTATTGTCGAGTGAGTGTGTGTGTGTTCTTGTTCTTGTGTGGCTATATCGACCGCCACTGATATACGGTACCGGTATGCAATAAATGTTATTATAATTATGCTCTATGGAATTGAATTTCATTTTACCAAATACTCTTAATAATAGTAAAAGCCAAAGCAAACTCCATTAAACTGTAACTTTATTGAAGGCAGTAGATTGTTGGCCAGCCTAGCAACAACAACAACAACAACTTGTGTGGTGATGGGCTGGTCTATCAGAGTGAGAACTGAGCGATCTCTGCCATACCCATAGCTTACTCTGACTGTTCCTTTAACTTATATATTTTCTAGATCTCAAGTGACGGCGTCTTTTCCGTGGATTGACCTCCCAATCTACCAAGATTGGAAGCCAAAGCGTCACATTTTTCCCTTGCCCCTTAACTTTCTCTTCATAATTGCTGAGGGGCACAGGGCCCTGGGTGGGGCTTTGGTTTCCCGGGCGTTTCCGCACCCTCCTCAGCTCCCCGCCATGGAGTGGCTTCGGTCACCCAGGCTTTATTGTGGTCGGCAGGGAGGGTTCTGTGGGGGCGCTCGGTTATGGCCTTGGAATTGCTCGGGGCCTTGGGGCTGTTCGGCCAGGCAGCTTGGGGAACAACAACAACAACAACAACTTGTAGCCACACTTGCAGACAACACGTGTTGATATTGTTCAACTAAAGATCGGCGGCATTGTTTTTGTGTCAAATAAATGGCATTTCATAGTACCAATGGACTTAATTGGATAGGTTGTTTTATTACTTAGCAGTAATGCTTAGAAGTGTTGAGTAGTCATCACTAAGGAGTTACGAGCACTATGAGGTCCGAAAATAGAGTGGAATTAGCGAATGTGACCACCCATCAGAGCACTGGTAAACGGAAAATGGCTCAGTCAGCCGCCTTTAAATATTTGGACCATTGGGATTTTCGGACTATCCGTGTTCGGATTACAGGACTTTTACTGTACTTATTACCGAAACTACCACTAATTATTTCTCAATATTTGAAGGCTAGTATAGAATAAGGATGTTGCAAGATCATATTAAAATGTGTTTTAATCTCCGGAGATACATTTTATGTGCACTATTCTGTATAAAGTACTGTAAAAACAAAAAACTTTCCCTATTGATAGCAGTGAAACTCTTATTAAGCTGTTAAAATAGATGCTGATTTCAATCGTCATGGGGGGGGGGGAAGCCCCCCCCTCAACCCATCCTGTATCCAAAGGCAAAACAAATTGTATATTTACTCTGAAAATTACTTGCATCTGAGTGTTTAACCCTTGGAATCCAGGAGGCCTCATATGAGGCAAAATGCGCGGCTAAAAAGTCGCCGATATAATCATCAGAACTCGGCAACCACGCAATGTAGCGATGTCATCTCAACGGCAGTCTACAGACTAGAAAACGTTCTACAATTTGCAAAACAATTTACTGCTCTAGGTGGTCTCAATCAGTAGCTACTGAATTATGATGTTTGAAAATACCAAACTTCATATGAGGCCCCCCGGATCCCAAGGGTTAAAGATCGTTGGATAATGAGAGAAATAATATTTAACGGGGATTGTAACTAATTTCAACTACTGTATAATGTTGCAAACTACCTAAAACCAAAAAGAAAAACCATGAAAAAATTAGTGGTAGTTTCGGTTAGGGATGTACCGATACCAAAATTTTGACCGATACCGATACCTGTGCACCAGGAAAGTCTGTAAGACTGTTGTCCATGATCATGTAATTTTCTCCTTTATCAGCTTTGTTATTAAACTTAGGTAACATGTTACTAAAATCAACACTTGTATTATGTATATATGGGTAAAAACTTAAAAGTTACTAAAAACTAGAACAAGATGATACGGATTTAATGAAACATCTCGTGCAGGGATTTCAAATTTAATAAATGAATATATTACATAATAGTGATTATTTCTAAAAAAATAAAAACCTAAAGTCCACTTTAGGTTTACAGGCCCACACTACAGTAATCTCTCGGCCAGTGATACTTAAGGGGAGATGGGTTTGCTTTTCTAGACCCCCTTCCTTCTCCCTTGTGTTTAGCCCCATAAGTTTTCATGTTATAAGACGTTCGGACCATTAGTTTGGCTATTTTAACACCTTTTGCCCCATTTCGTTGTCAATTTTAAGACCTTCCGTGCCATTTAGGTGTCGATTAAATTTTCTTGGCAGGCGATAGCGAGCCTGTAATTATAAGAGTAACCGACCTTCAGCCGGGACATTTTTCTACTGAAAAATGTACAAAAAAAATCTAGAAAGGGGGTCTAGGCGGTGTTTTTCTAAGCTTGATGGAGGTCTAGCGAGGAAAGTTAATAAATAAATTAATTAATAGACTAAAAAAACAGCCACTAGCCCCTTAAGAAGTACCACTACTGTACTTACGGTATAGCCTTGATAGCTTGATATTGGAATATAGTATTTATTTTGAGATTTGAAACCAATTTAATGACTTATAGCTCATAGGGTTCATTAACTCTTTCATGTACGGTACGTGTGGACGCGGGGGTTGCCGATTATCAATCAGAAATACTGTAGAGTTCTCTCAATTTTATAATTACCTCTCCAAAATTAGTTTTCTGCCCAGAGCTAACTCAAAGACAACTGCAGAGGTTGAAGTAAATAAACTAAAGGTTTCTAAACACCCCTGATGGTCACAAATGCTTTAAAGTATCCTAGAATAGGCTCAAATCACGTCCCTGTGCATAAAAGGGTTAAAATAGAAGGGCTATAGTAGATCTATGAAAATGGTAACCATAATGATCATAACAAAAATTTCAGGTTGTGTTTTTGCACCATATGCTGTCCAAGTCCAGTTTAAAACAAGCTAGTGTTCTGTGGTGCTACAAGAAAGAATTAACCTTCTCCTCACACCGACGGAAACGGATGAAGCAGCTCAAGGCCAAACTGCGAACAGGACAGGCCGAGTTGAATGAAGACGACCCCTTTGAGATGTTCGTCTCCATGACCGACATCCGCTACTGCTTCTACAAAGAGACGCACAAGATTCTTGGCAACACTTACAAGATGTGTGTCTTACAGGTATTATACAGTACAGTACACTGTTTAATTTGTAGAATAGCAGGATCCGGTGCTGGTAATAATAATAATAATCACAGTCTGTGTTGGAGTTTATCAGGGTTCAGTGTTAAGCCCCCTCCTCTTTATTATGGTCCTGGAGGCAATGTCAAGATATTTTTAGATCCGGACTCCTGTGGGAACCGTTTTATGCTGACGATTTAGTCCTAATAGCTGACAATGTGCAGGATACTGAGGCCAAATTCAGAAGATGGAGAGAGGGCATGGCGTCCAAGGATTTAAGAGTCGATATTAACAAACCCAAGGTTATGCATTGTAGATTGAGATGGGGCAATGTGGAAAAGAAAGGTACATACCCATGTGCAGTGTGTGGAAAGGGTGTGGGCGCTAAATCGATTCGGTGTAGCATCTGTCAATGTTGCGTGCACCATGGGAGTAAGTGCTGTCTATCTATCTATCTATCTATCTATATGCTCAGGCCCAATCCCCATTTTGGGGGTAGCCGACTCAAGACAGAGCAAGAACAGGGAAAACACAAAAACAACATAAAACAAAAAATAAACACAGATAAAAAACACAAACTCTCACACATCCAGGTCACCCAGGAGAAGACCCAGAGACCAGGGTTACCAAGGTCGCTCCAGCACTCCCCCGGCCCCTGGCCACCAGGAGAGGTTCCGATCTCGGCAGGCAGACATGCAGCGGAGCCAAAGCGACAAGCCCTCCCACCACACTTCCAGGCACACCCTTCATATTAATCGTCTCCCCGGGCCAGGCGCCTGATGGACTATTATCTAGTCCAACTTGCGCCCGACCCCTTACTCCAAATGACCACGTGTTCACTCAACTATTCACAAGCATTCTCCATTCACTCCTGTCCACCACCACTTCCCCTGCCTGATCTATAGTCATTCCTCTATCATCCAAAGCCTTTCTTACAGTGTCTCTCCATCTCAATGGGGGTCTTCCTGCCCTTCTATCTCCCCTTGTACCTGACTCACATATTCTCATATAAGTGCTGTAGTAGATTAAAAAGACCCCTGCCGAAGAATAAGTCAGAAATCGAGAAATTTGAGTGCGTAGTGTGCAAGGGCGAGCTTGTTCTAAGTGATGATCCTGTGGCTATGAATTTTGGAAATGAGTCATTGGAGCTGGTGAACAAGTTTTGTTACCTAGGAGATACCATCTCTGCCGGTGGTGGGGCCGAGGCTGCCACTGTCGCTAGAATTAGATGTGGCTGGGGGAAGTTCAGAGAACTGCTGCCAATTCTGACCATGAAAAGAATGCCTCTCCCCCTGAAGGGAAAGGTGTATGCCTCATGTGTTAGAATTGCAATGACGTATGCCTCAGAAACATGGGCCGTTAAAGTAGAGGATGTCAACAGAATGGAACGTAATGAGATGAGAATGTTGAGATGGATGTGTGGGGCCAGGCTGCAGGATAGAATAACAAATGATGAGTTGAGGAGACGTTTAGGTATGAAGAGTATTAGCGAGGAGATGCGTACAAGTAGACTGGGATGGTAGGGGCTTGTGGAGAGAATGGATTAACAAAATTGGGTAAAAAGATGCAGGTCTGATTGTGGAGGGAGCTCCTGATTGATGTAAGTTTTAAATTTCCTGTCTTCATTATTTGACTTCAATATCTATTTCACTTATCCCTACTAACCTAAGATGTTCATTCATAATCATTCTTAGGGGTCGATGATTTGAACGGACTATACTGTATATGGTAGCTACAGGTTTTTTTTGCGACGCCGTAATTCCCGAGAAGAGGTAGCCATGAACATTAGGCGTTTATCACGAATCCTTAGGCCAAGTTGCCCGGGCTTGACATCTACCAGAATCATTTTGACAGTGATGTCTCGATCCGCCAACCCTTTGATCAGCAGCCGACACTCTACTGACTATGCCACGGCTCGCATGATTTGAATAGACTATCCATTTTTTAGTAATTTCACCCCAATACCAAGCACCTCCAATGAAATTAATGAAATATATGATAGCTACAGTTACTACAGCTATAAATGTTCCCCCTCAGGATTTTGAAGCCCTGACGCCGAACACCCTGTGCCGGACCCTGGAGACAGTGGAAGGAGGGGGCATGGTGGTACTCCTCCTACAGAGTCTTACATCACTCAAACAACTCTACACCCTCACCATGGATGTACACGCTCGATACCGCACACAGGCGCACCAACACGTGGTTCCCAGATTCAATGAGAGGTAATGGCAACGGTACAGTATAATAGGCCTGCGCCAAAATTCTATGAGAGGTACTATGCTGTGTTTCATATCATCTGACGATAAATTAAATCACTTAGCAGCTCATTTCTGGAAACTTAATGGAAAAATATGTAACCACTATGTGTCTGCATCATATTAAAACCAAGTTTATATAATGAGCACCATATTTCACTATAAAATCATCAAAATAACTGATAAATCTTAATGGGAACTTTGCAATTTACTGCCAGTTGAAAAGAAACAGAGTATAGTAATGTTATCTCTGAATGTAATAATCAAATGTATTAATCTCACTCCTAACACCAAACACCTTCCAATGAAATTAATGAAAGCATATGATCCACCCGGGATTTGAACCTGGGTTACCACATGCAGATCTTAAACACCCAAACCATTACACCATCAAGACAGAGATAGTCACAGTTCATGGTACAGTATAGTGTTGCGATTAGTTTTGTTGTGAGGTACTGTAGTTACATTCTAATCGGTAGGAGAATGTGAGAACATTTACAAATTCTGTATGTGTAGGATTATGTATGTACTGTATGTATATACTCAGCCTCAGGCACATACCCCATAGCTGGGTGTGTCAGACTCGAGACAGAGCCCAAACAGAAACAATCAAATGAAACTGTTCGGCCAGGCAGCCTAGGGAACGACTACCACTACAAAAAAATATATAATTCACACTCATCTAGGTTACCCAGGAGAAGACCCAGAGACCAAGGATCTTGAGGGGTCTCCAGCAAAAAGATTTCCAGGTTTTGGATTGTTTGTTTTGCAAGTTTTACCATTTTCATTACCCTAAGATCAAGGACCACTCGCATACAATACATAGGCCTACATACATACCGGTATGTATGACCACTCACACCATACAGGATTTAGTTACTACCCACTGCCACACCCTACTTGCATACAGCACATGGCTAGACACCACCCTTTACTGCAGTTCTACCATCCACCCTGTACATAGCGATTTTATTAGTTCATTTGCCTTTATATTGTCTCGTCCTCGTTTTGGTTTGTGTAATTTGCAAGTTTTACATTATTATTTTATCCACATTTACCATAAACCCTTGAGGATAAGAGACAGAAGTGACTTATTATATATTTTCAGATTCATCCTGTCCCTTCCGTCGTGCTCATCGTGTGTGGTTGTAGACGACCAACTGCGAGTGTTACCTATCTCCTCCCACCTGCGGGACCTCCAGCCACTACCCCCACCCCCCACCTTGGGTCCCCTCACACCACAGGACCAGGAGCTGAAGGATCTCAAGGACTCACTGAAGGATAATCCACCTGTCGGCCTGCTTGTTGATCTCTGCAAAACACTTGACCAGGTTTGTTGTTATTGCTGTTCCCCAGGCTGTCTGGCCAAACACCCCCAAAGTCCCGAGCAAGGCCAAGGCCATAAACGAGCGCCCCTCACAATACCCTCCCTGCTTACCACTAATAAAGCCCGGGTGACCGAAGCCACTCCAAGGCGGGGAGCTGAGGAGGGTGCGGAAATGCCCGGGAAACCAAAGCCCCACCCAAGGCCCTGTGCCCCTCAGCAATTACGAAGGGAAAGTTGAGGGGCAAAGGAAAAATGTGACGCTTTGGGTCGCAATCTGCCAACCTCTAGGTTGGCAGTAGGGAGGTCAATCTACGGAAGAGACGCCGTCACTTGAGATCTAGAAAATAGATAAGTAAATGGAACAGTCAGAGTAAGCTATGGGTATGACAGAGATCGCTCAGCTCTCACTCTGATAGACCAGCCCATCACCACATAACTAGAACCCAATCCTCTCAGCATCAGCTAGGAATAAAATAATCACAGGGGCCCACTGGGAAATTACTCTGTTGGCCCATCGGGAATTTTCCCGGTTTCCCGGCGGGACAGTCCGACCCTGAAAACTGATTATAATAATACAAAAAAAAAGACTGGGATCAAATAATTAAATGTTCTGATATAACATGGTTCTGTCTCAAGTCGGCCATCCCCAATATAAAAAAAAAATAATATTAATAAATATAAAAATGGAGTATGTGCCAGAGTGCCATGTTCACCTTTCCTTATAAGATGTACTAATATTTCTCATATATTTTCAGGCTAAGTCAGTGCTACAGTTTGTGGTGGCAGTGACAGAGAAGACATTG
This sequence comes from Paralithodes platypus, assembly GCA_032716605.1. Lineage (NCBI taxonomy): Eukaryota > Metazoa > Arthropoda > Malacostraca > Decapoda > Lithodidae > Paralithodes > Paralithodes platypus. The sequence goes on along the minus strand of CM064532.1, from coordinate 35,482,371 downwards.
AGGACAACAGTTACACTCACCGCTGCCAGAGGACGGGGAAAATCTGCTGCACTTGGTATTGCTATGGGTAGGTACCGCTAATATATAATGTAAAACTTTCAAAATAAACAAACCAAAATGGGGACGACACAATATAAAGGCAAAAGAACATATCAGAACGTCCTGAACTTCCCAAATTGACTAATTCCATGAGTGTGACGAGAGTATGTTAATATATGTGCGACTAATTTGCCTGGGAACCAAAGTCACTTACTCATATACTGTACAGTAGTCGATGCTGTGGCTAAGAATGCTATTTTAATGATCCCTCGCCAGCCCCACCTTCCGTTAGGTGATTGGCTGTCCTTACTCAAGCCTTCTATTCTTTGCACATGGCAATCTCATTGGGATGCTCTACCCTGCAATAATAAACTCCGTGCAATCAAACCTTCTGTCCGTCCTTGGCCCTCGTCTTCCAGGTCTCACAGGTGTGAGGAAGTTTTACTAACTAGACTTAGGATAGGCCATTCCCGGCTGACTCACGGTTATTTGATGTCCACTCCCCGCACTCCGCCCCCTACCTGCTCCTCCTGTCATTCCCCTCTAACTGTTCGTCACATCTTTGACTGCCCAGATACTGCCCGTCTGCGTACGGTTTGTTTTGGTACTAAATCATTCACTGACCTTTTATCCGATTCTCCGTCATTTTCCTTTCCCCCTATCGTCCGTTTTTTGCGTCGCCTTAAGCTCCTTTCAGTAATCTGATCCAATCCTTCGGGCCAGACCTATGAGAGTTCCGTATGGAGCTCAGTGATCTGGTTAATCTGATCTACATAACTAACTAACTGTACAATAGTGATGTATATTCTATGTGGTGGTTTTGTGTTCTTTTATTTCAAAATTGTTATTTCCATATAGTGATTTTGATTAGTTCCTTTGTCTTTATATTAGACGTGATTTTCCGGTCCCGTCGCAAGACCACCGTCTCAACCGAGCCGTCGCAAGATCATCACAAGACGGGAAAAACAACACAGGCTTGCTCCAAGCCAGCGCACCATTTTACAAATATATAGGCTAGGCTATACAACTTCCATTTCATCGGAATAACATTCACCGCCAATTTAATTATCATAAGGATTATATAAATGCAATTCTGATGTGAAAAAACAATCGGTAGGCTAAATAGCATAGGCCTAGTCACAGCTGGGGTTGCTTGTTTCGTGGACAAAATCTAACCAAGCGTACTGTCCGACATTAATTTATTATCAACAATTGGATATTCGTTACTGTGGGCTCTTATTAGCGATTTTGATAATTTAATTTGACTTTATATTGTCCTTGTCCCAATTTTGGTTTGTTTAGTTTGCAAGTTTTACATTTTAATTACTCTACTTCCTAATAGAGTTTACATTTAACATGTAGTTTCTTTATTCATGCAGAGTTTAGTAAAATTTGCCAGAACGTCCCGGACTTCCCAAACTTGACTACTTCCTTTAACGTGACGATAGTGCGTTGTTATATGTGCGATTAGTTTGCTTGGGAAACAGATTAACTTGCTCATGTAGTAATGTACACCCTATGTGGTGGATTGTGTTCTTTTAATAATTTTCATTTTAGTAAGCGTTGTTTCCACATAGCGATTTTGATAATTTAATTTGACTTTATATTGTCCTTGTCCCAATTTTGGTTTGTTTAGTTTGCAAGTTTTACATTTTAATAGGCAAGTAAATTATAAGATCATGTTTGGATAAACAAATATACCGAAATAAATTAGAATGAAGAAACAGTAAGTTGAGTGAGATGTTTCAGCTTGCCGTCAACCCAGCTCCGGAGCTCTCTTGCCGTCGCAAGAGAATATTGGTGTCTCGCTTGCTAAAGGTGGCCTTGCGACGGGACCGGAAAAACAGTTTTTCGGGTAGATCTTGAGACGGGACCGGAAAAACACCCCTAAAGTGTCGTTCCTGTTTTGGTTTGTTTATTTTGTAAATTTTCATTATAATTTACTATATTCTATTTTATTTATTTATTTACTTTTTTCTGATTTTCTTTTGCTCACAAGTAAGACTAGATAAGGGCAGATTGTCCAAAGAAATACAATACATGAAAGTTGAGTGAGAGGGAGAGCTGGGTGTAGAGAATCATCAATGGTGTAGGAGAAGGTAATGGAAACAATATATTGGAGAAGAACTTCCACAAAGTGGAAAGAACATTTTGGCACGGGCAAAAGGACGAAATACTCTAAAATGGCCATCCTTTAGTGGGGGGTCAATACATTAGGCTACCATAGCACAGTTGGAATGTATGTACATGCTCAGATTAATATGCAGGATTCGAAACTGCATAATTCTTTAACTGTCTTGATAGCGTCATGCATAAATGCGCGGACGTTCGGTGTGAGTATCCTAGGTTCGAGTCCTTGGAGTGCCACATGTATTTGTTAATTTCATTAATTGAGTTTAGAAGTAAAGTTGGTTGGTGAAAAAATATGAATAATTCTAATTTCAATTGTAAAGGTTTTATTGTTAAAAAAAAAACATTAGGCACAATATCAATACGCAGTAGGCTACCGGAATATTTTTTTGTTTTTTGTACAAAGAGAAATGATACCCTTTTTCTGGTCATTTCGATTATACAGTACAGTCCTGCATAGTGCGAGAAATTAGTCGATGTAAGGCCTCGCACCATTTGAAATTCACGGTCAGTAATTGAATAATAGATCCTAATCCTCTGCTGCATGTCTGCCTGCTGAGACCCGAACTTCACCGGGAGGTCGGGGGTCCGGGGAGTGATGGAGTGCCCTTAGTTGTTGTCGTTCCCCTAAGCTGCCTGGCCGAACAGCCCCATATGTCGGGAGGTCGGGGGAGTGCTGGAGTGCCCTTAGTAATCCCTGGTCTGTGGGTCTTCTCCTGGGACACCTAGATGTGTGTGAATTTGTGTTGTTTTTTCTTATGTCGTGTTCAGGCTCTTGTCTTAAGTCAGCCACCCATAAAAAAAAAATATATATATATATACTGTATATATATACCGGTATATATATATATATATATATATATATATATATATATATATGTATATATGTATATATTATTATGTTCCCTCCACCAACCGACTTTACTTCTAAACTCAATTAATTAAATCAACAAATACATGTGGCACTCCAGGGATTCGAACCTAGGATGCTCATAAAAGGGGGTATATGCCTGAGTGTATAGATAAGTAAACCTCTCGATTGTACCCCTATAATTGTACTCATTCACATCCAAGAGATAGTGTGTTAAGTAATATATACTTTTACTTGTTACAGCGGGCGCGGTGGCATTCGGGTACTCCAACATCTTTGTGACGTCCCCGAGCCCCGAGAACTTGACCACCCTCTTCCAGTTCTTGTTGAAGGGTCTGGGGTCCCTGGGTTATGAGGAGCACCTACACTACCAGGTCCTGCGATCCTCCGACCCACAGTTCGCTAAGTGTATCGTACGGGTCATCATCACTCGGGATAGACATCAGGTTATTCAGGTATGGTAGCGTTAATAAGTAATTTTTTTTTTTTTACCCTGATCGGGCTCTGTCTCGAGTCGGCCACCCCCAGCTAAAAAAAAAAAATGCCCCCCTTTCTTTATTGGGGGTGGCCGACTCGAGACAGCTAGAGTTATACAGTACTTTCTCAATTAGAAATTGGTGAAGTCTATAAATATTGATGAGTGGGTTAGCCCTCCAGCCCCGGCTATGTATTATATATATATTCCTCAAAACCCGGGTGTTTTGGCCGAAAAACGTCTAGGCTAGGCTACCGTATATTTGTTAATCAGACTGCTTCCCGCATTCCCGCGCATCCCCAAGCGTAGCTGTGTTATTTACCTGTAGAATGGCATTAAGTAGAGCTCTCTAAGTCAACTGGTTGAGCTGTGATGATGATTTCATTGGAGATAACTTTATGGCCAAAACAGCCACTTTACACTACTATTCGATACTTAACAACAACATACAGGCACACACGAACAAGCGACGCTCTCCTTCTTGTGGCCGGAGATGCGGGGCGTCGGTCCAGCCGGCTGTTGTTTACATGCGTCGGACCGACGCCTCGCACACGAAGCTCACAGGCTTTCAACCACAGGGCGTTCAAGAGGCCTTCCGGGTACCTGTTATATGCTTTTTTATGGGCGTTCAAGAGCCCTTCCGTGGTGAGAGGGTTAAATACTACGGCATCCGACTATACCATAAGTTTTCTCCATCTCTATTTATTCTTTCCCTATGATTGATATTCAGTATGCAAAGGTGAGCTTGTATTCAATGACCGGCTAGAGAGTGTTAACTTTGGCAATGAGGCACTGGAGATGGTGAACAAGTTTTGCTAATTGGGAGATACCATCTCTGCTGGTGGTGGGGCTGAGGCCACCACTATCACCAGCATAAGATGCGGCTGGGGAAAGTTTAGAAAACTTTTGCCTCTACTCACCATGAGAAGACTCCCTCTCTCTTTGAAGGGAAAGGTGTACGCTTCATGTGTTAGAAGCGCAATGACATATTCTTCAGAAACGTGGCCTGTCAAAGCGGACGATATCAATAGAATGGAACACAATGAGATGAGAATGATGAGATGGGCGTGTGGTGCCAAACTGCAAAATAGGATATCCAATAAGGAGCTAAGGAGAAGGTTAGGTATCAAGAGTATCAGTGATGAGATGCATACCAGTACTAGCAGGCTTGGATGGTTTGGACATGTGGAAAGGATGGATGAACAAAGCTGGGTGGAAAGATGCAAGTCCATGAATGTGGAGGGAGCTGCACCAAGGGGCTGACCAAGAAAGAAGTGGGATCGGACCTTGCAGTCTGATCTTAAATCAAAGAACCTGACAAGTGACAGGGCTGCCTGGAGCACCGCCATTAGGACGTGAGACCAGAACCGCGCTTCGTGTGGAGCACTCGGTCTTTAAATTTGTGTATGTATGTATGTTCAAAAATTTCATCCAATGTTGATATCAATTCCCCTTCAGCCGTTTACTTGGTAGTAGCTTCAACCTTACCCGCATTAGTAGTATATATATATTACATTAGATTACCTATATTATAGCTATACTAGAATGTTTCTCATTACTGTATTCCATTATTTTTTATGTACTGCGCTATGTATGTGTTAACTGTGTTGGTGGTGTAATGGTTTAGATGCTTATGTTCTGGGTGTGGTGTCCCGAGTTCAAATCCTGGGAGGATCATAAGCTTTCATTAGTTTATTCTAGTGCATTGTGGTTTGTAATGGAGGATTAATGTTAAGAACTGGGTGTTCCTTAATTTTTCAGTACATCGCCCCGGGTGAGAGCGAGTGTGTGAGTCAGGCCGAGTTGGTTGTGATTGACGAGGCGGCGGCCATCCCCCTGCCACTGGTACAGAAACTACTAGGCCCCTACCTGGTGTTCCTGTCCTCTACTGTCTCGGGCTACGAGGGCACCGGACGCTCTCTCTCACTCAAGCTGATTGATCAACTGCGCACTCAAGCCAAGGACGGGAGCAAAGAGGGGAAGACTTCAGAATTGGGGAGAGTTTTGCACGAGGTGAGATTAGTGGGCCAAGAGATTATTTGAGTAATAGATAGTTCATTCAACGAGAATATTGATTAAAGATATTGTTAATTTTGAATCTCTTATATATACTTTTGCCTACATAGATTGCTATGTTTTGTGTTGGTTCTATTTCATAATACAGTCTGGCCTTCCAATACGCGAGAATATGGGCGACACGCGAGGGCGCGGAATGAAAATTCGCATATTAGCAATAGAGTATTATATGGGAATAAATCGATATGGGCGGCACTGACTCCAAGTTGTCTACTTTAGGCCTATTTATCTCCGTCAATTGCCACAAAAGGTACATATATGTATACATAAACATCCAAATCATAAGAAAATATAACAATAATAATAAACTCACCTTAAAATTAACAGTAACTGTAGATATGAAGGGTGGGGGCTCCGAGGCAGGCCCCCTCCGAGGCAGGGCGAGTTCAGCTAATGTGCCCCGGCCCCGGCCCCAGCCCCGGCCCCAGCCCCGGCCCCAGCCCCGGCCCCAGCCCCGGCCCCAGCCCCGGCATCATCATCGTCCGACGAACTATCCCTGCCATCTAGCACTCTGTTGAGGGCCAGGCGCCTTTGTTCCACCTGAACCTCCCTCATGAAGCCACCAAAATCATCGTCGGGCATGTCAACCTGAGCAGCCGAGCCTGCCGAGGTCGAAGGTTGGGGTTCGTCATCATCTTCATGTTGAGGTTCTTGGCGGGCAAGGAATCTTGTCATTAAAGTTTGTCTCCTCTTGTTGACTTCCTGATGATGTTTGTCAGAATAAAAGCGGAAAACACTGTCAACGCCCAGCAGGACTTCATGTGTTCTCACAGGGCACTGCTCCACCGACCGAAATCCTAACTTGAGTTGGTCAACTAAAGCCAAGATTTCGCTCAGTTTACCTACAGACAGATCCATGTTAGCAGGTGCAGGGGCTGGTTCAACGTCGTTGTTCGGTTGTCGTGCTTGATGTGCTTGATCTTCGGCATCAATCTGCTCAATTGTGTCACCTTGAGTCTGTTGTTCACCTGCCTCAATAACCTCACGAATCTCCTCGGCTGTCACTGCCCCGAAACCAGCCACTGCGCGGGCCGCTTGAACTGCCTCTGCCTCTGCCTCGGTGACTGACTGGACTTTGTTGGCCTTGGGAGCACATAAATGAGGAGTAAGTGCTCGCCAGGCATGATTAATTGTGGCATCATTTATATCAGCCCATGCTAGAAGAAGGAAGTCGATTGCGTATTTGATGGTAAAAACACGCCAGAAGTGTGTCACGGTCATCTCTGCCTCTGCCTGGGGTGCCTCTTCTGCCGCTGCCTGGGGTGCCTCTGCCTGGGGTGCCTGCTCCTCATCAGACGATGATGCGAACTCCTGCTGCATAGCCAAAATCTCTTCATTGCTCTCTGTCTTCTGGCGTAGATAATTGTAGAGTCGTGTCTGGTAAAAGAGCTTCACATTCGATATGACTTCTTGGTCCAGTGGCTGTATGAGAGATGTTGTTTTTGGTGGCATGAAAACAATCTGTACGTCGGGATGTAGAGTCTCTAAATAGTGTGGGTGGCAAGGGGCGTTGTCCATCAATAACAGGGCCTTGAAAGGTAGGCCTAGTTGTTGGCATTTGAGGCGGGCGTCAGGAACAAATTGCTTGACAAGCCAGTCAGACATAATGGCACTAGTCATCCACCCATTAGCGCTCTTGTACCAATAAGTTCCAGTGTCATTCATGTCGCGCAGGTTCTTGTAACATCTAGGGTGGGCAGCTGTGTGCACCACTACAGGCCGCATCTTGTGGCTGCCGGAAAGGTTCACAGTGAACCTTGACTTGTCTATCTTGCGGCCCTTTGCCTGTTTCACAGATTTGGCAAGATATGTAGATTTTGGCATACACTTGTATTGCAAGCCACTTTCATCCACATTATAAATCTGATCCTTTGTGTAGCCACCATCCTCGATTATGGTCTTCAACACCCCAGGAAATGTGTTGGCTGCCACCACATCTGCAGACCCACGTTCTCCGGACACCTTGATGTTCCTTAGGTCCTTCCGTTTCATGAAGCCATGGAGCCAACCGTTGGATGCCTTAAAATTAAAATTCTGGCCAGACTTTGTCCTAGCACTTGCGGTGGTGTAGAAGAGTTTAGCCTGCTGTTTGATATAGGCCTTATCCACCGGGATTTGCTCACGGTGTTTGCGGGCTAGGAATGCTGCCAGGTATCGCTCCATGACCACCATAGCTGGATTGTTGCTCCTGCAACGTTGGTCCATCATGGCAGCACCATAGGACTTCACGATGGTGTTGATCTTTTCTCGGTTAGCCCAGATCGTTCTAACTGTCGATTCCGCTAAACCCATTGCTCGACCGATGGCTGAGTTTCCTTCTCCTTTTCCTTTTCTTTTGATGACCTCCAGCTTCATCTGGTGGGTGATAAGTTTGTTCTTGCGAGGGGCATGATGATGGGGGCAAAAAACTATATCACTGCACACGAGTCGGACTGCTGTTGCGCGAGCGTGGACTGAGGGTAGACTGGCGTATCCCACAATGCCCTGCCCTGGCGTCCCTGCGCAGATGGATGCGCGGAATGGTGGGGGGCCTCGCGTATTAGCTGAACTCCCCGGAATTGCCCTTATATCGGCCCCGGATTCGCGTTTTAAAGGTACATCACGCGTTTTGAAAGTTTTGGGTATGATTCGACCCCCTCCTCGCGTATAAGGTGAATCGCGTATTAAAAGCTCGCGTATTCGCAGGTCAGACTGTACAGTATTATGTATTACCGGTATACAGTATCATTCTAATAAAATAAAAATAATAATAATTTGCTAAATCTTCAATGCGTTATTTCCACATAGATGGCAAAGCAGCTTAGATGATTTTATGCTATAACCATCCTTTAGCAGGAAATGCTCAGAATAAGTAAAAATAGGTAAGGTATGAGGAACCCAGCACTGTTACCAATTCTTAATGAGTTTTAGAGTTGATAACAGAGCAATAACAGTACAATGTCATGTTAATTTTCTTGTATTCTCTTTCATATTATTCCAATATTAACACTAAATGAACGTTGTTTGACACCCTGGTGATGCATGGTAGCCTCTATCAGCTTTACAGTTTCTTACAGTTTTTTACAGTAGATCCTCTGGAAAAAGGCAAACTAGGCCTGTATATCCAGCTCAGTGCCAGTACTTGCACTGCTGCAGTCGTTCAGCCTCTGTAGCAGTTATGGTGATTTCTTGTTACTGCCTTATTGTAGCACGGTTAAGGCTGGTGTGGTGCGGATTCTCCAGGTGCAAGTGCTTCAGGGGGACTTTGTCGAGTCTTGCTGAGACACTGTTAGCTCTATACCAACATTGGCCACTGTGATGACATGATGGGGCTGTGTTGTGGCAAGTCTTTATTGTACTGTACTACAGTAAAGAGACTAAAACCACGCTCTCTGTGGATGAAGCGATCTTTAAACTTGTATGTATGTACAGTATTAATATTATTATTATTATTATTATTATTATTGTCTTCGTGGCGCAATGCATAAGTGTGTTGATATTCATTGTGAGCGTCCTGGGTTCGAATCCCCGGACTGCCACATGTGTTTGTTAATTTCATTAATCGAGTTTAGGAGTAAAGTTGGTTGGTGGAGAGAACATAATAATAATTATTATAATTATTACTTTATTGTTGTTATTATTATTCTATCTACCTATCTATTGCCGGACGCCTTACTCCCCTTACGAGGGTGGCCATACACAGAATGCCCCCAAGCGGACTTATTCCCTGTGAGAGGGACAACCCGAGCCAGTTTAGTAAAGGACTTACAGGATTGACCACTCAATTTAGGATCCGTCCGACTCCGAGGCCCTCTGTGTATCTTGGCACTATTTTTCTAGTGGTGTTCGGCTAATCCATCCACTAACCTGCCTTACCCTTAGGTAAGCAGTACGGATTTGTATCAGGGTTACTCCCCTAGACAGGTTGCCAACCAAGGCTGACGAGTCCCATCCACCCGGATTTGTATAAGGTTGTCTCCCCTAGATGAGTTGCCGACCAAGGCTAACGAGTCCCATCCACCCATCTCATTAGCCAGATAGCAAGTTTGCAGGTGTTTTTACCTGGGATCAGGTACTTAGGCCTGATCTCAACATACAAAACTCGATGACAGAGGTAGCCCAAAACAGGGTTGCCTGGAATGCTACCATAATTATTATTATTATTATTATTATTATTATTATTATTATTCTTATTATTATTCCAGGTGAGCCTTGAAGAGTCTATCCGGTACAAGAACGGAGACCCAGTTGAGTCTTGGCTACATCACCTGTTATGTCTGGAAGCATCACTACCTTCCCTGCCTCCCTCATTGCCACCTCCATCACAGTGTCAACTCTTCTATGTTAACAGAGATACCCTCTTTGGTTATCATAAGGTGGGTGCTCTACTTAATTTAGAATTAACCCCTTAAAGCCGGTATCACACGAGAGCTTTTATAGTCCACATTCGATCATCAACATTTTTCTGGCAATATTTCTGGAATATTTAGCAACAGTATCGGACACTAAACTGGTGATAGATGAATTTAGGCAACCGAAAAAATATATATGTTGACCACATAAGCTGCCAGACCAGTGTTGAGGATAAATGTTGAGTGAAAAAGCGCTTGTGTGATACCGGCTTTAGTCAAACAACTGAAAGAATTAAAAGTGTTCCCTTATTATAATATAAAACTTGCAAAATAAACAACCCAAAACAGGGACGACACAAGATAAATGCAAAAGATATAATAATATATACCCAGGCACATACCCAATAGCTGGAGGTGGCCGACTCGAGACAGAGCTCGAACTGAAACAACATATAAAGTTCCAATTCTTAGGGTCCGGGACCACTTTCGCGTTCCCTCGCACCTTTCTCTGTCTCGTCTAGTGGGTAAATTTTTCAAGGGGAGGAGGATTCCTAGCTTTCTGCCCCCAAAGTAGGAAAATTAGTATAGGAAAAGAAACTGGTAGAATTGGCTGATGTTGGGTAGAGGATGCCAAACCTCACTCAGGCCAAGACCAGCCAAAAATCTCATAAGCCAGATAGCAAGTTTGCAGGTGTTTTTACCTGGGATCAGGTACTTAGGTCTGATCTCAACATACAAAACTCGATGACAGAGGTAGCCCAAAACAGGGTTGCCTGGAATGCTACCATTTAGGACGTAAGACTGTAACTACATCCTCGGGATGAAGCGATCTTTAAACTTGCATGCATAGGTTCTTCATAAGCTGAACAAGATCATTGAATGTCAGCCACAATGAAATATAAATGATACCTTCATAATGAAAAGGTTAAATCAAATTCTTGTATTATTGACAGGTATCAGAAAAGTTCCTGAGCCAGGTGACGGGTTTACTGGTGTCGTCTCACTACCGCAACACCCCGGATGACCTACAGATACTGTCTGATGCACCGGCACATCACCTCTTTGTTCTTCTGCCCGCCCAGGATGTCACCAAGGGAGAGACACTACCCTCTGTGCTCTGTGTTGTTCAGGTAATGTATATATTTATATTTTATTAATTTCATCCCAACACCAAGCACCTCCAATTAAATTAAAATGTAAAACTTGCAAACTAAACAAACCAAAACTGGGACAAAGACAATATAAAGTCAAATTAACTTATCAAATTCGCTATGTGGAAACAACGCTTAATAATGAGAGCATATAATTATGTAATCCACCGGTATTCGAACCTGGGTTATCACACACATATTTTTAAATACTGTACTCTAACCATTACACCATCTTCAAGACGGTTAAAGGTTTATGCACTGTATACTGTATATATTATATACAGGTTGTCAAACGAAAGAAGAGTACATTAATTATAGTCTTTATTATTGTATATGTAAGGACAAAATATGTCTTTGGAAGTAATACAATGGCTATAACAATCCTATATCATGTTAATTTCCTTGTATTCCTTCCCATATTCATCCAATTCTTAAACAAAATTGCTTCGGTATCCTAGGCTGAGTGTTCAGGGACTTTTGCAGGGAACTGTACAGTTCTGTTTGATTGTAGCCAACACTTCCGATTTTGACTTTTGAGACAACTGAAGGGAGCAGGTTTTAACCCTTCCTCCCCGGGCTGTCTTAGCTAATGACGGTCGCCCCTACCCGGGCGATATGGCCGAAAAACGTCTAGGCCTAGGCTACCGTATTTATGTTTATTTTCACTGCTAGAACTTTCCCACTCATCTATAATCGTAGTGCGGTTTTCAATCTGTATTTTGGCATTGAGTAGAGCTCTGTAAGTCCACTGGTTCAGTTGTGATGATGATTTCAGTGGAGCCAATATTGCAGAGATGTTGCCAATATGGGGCTTTTTAGACACTAATTTCGTCATGACGTCAGAACAATAACATTGAGGAGTCTTCTCCTTCTTGTTTTCGGAGGAGCGGTGACGAACGCTTGGGTTTGTTGACATACGTCGTACGCACGGCGTTCGGACCAAGCTTAATTAGGCTATTAAGCTCATGCCTTAGATAAGGCATACCGGGTAGCGGCCCTTCTTTCGTGCTGTCCTTACCTAAGGCAGCCCGGGTATAGAGCTTCACAGACCTCAGAACACTTTGAGTCACTTTCTGATCAGGATTTTTAATATGGTTTAGTACAGGGGCGTGTGAGGCTAGGAATCCTCCTCGCCTTGTAAAATTCTAGACGAGACAGAGAATGGGGCGAGGGAATGCGAAAGTGCTCCCGAACCCTAAGAATTGGAACTTTAAATGTTGTTTCTGTTCAGGCTCTGTCTCGAGTCGGCCACCCCCAGCTATGGGGTATGTGCCCGAGTATATACATACTTACAGGGGTTGCTACTTTGCCAAAATTGTGATTGCTGGCAGGTAGTCAAAGTGTTTTGGGTGGAGTCCTGTGGCGGCGTGGAAAAAGGGCGCGCACTAATCAGAGGAAGAGAGTGAATGATACGCCGTTTTTTTCCTGAGGGGGTCGCAGCTGCCTTGGGTGGCACGAGTTGCTGATGTCTCCCTTCAATTCCATTGCTTAGTGGCATATCAGGTACTGGTATCAAAGTTAAGTACAGTAATGAGACTCTTAACTGCTGCCATGTTAAATAATTGTTGTTGCTTGAACTACAGGTGAACTGCACCACACTTCTCTTGATTGTGGTGCACTATCGAGTTACGAGCGCTAGTGAATTCCTCTGGAAGAACTGGCGCTTACGAGAAATAAAAGACCAGATTATTATTATTATTACTATTACATATTTTAGGACTTAAAATTGTAAAAATTTCAAAATAAACAAACCTAAACTGGGATGAGACAATATGAAGGCAAAAGAACTAATTCAAGATAAGCTATTGATGAATGGTGGAGCCAGTGTGGCTAAGCGGTACCGCACTTAACTTGTGTGTGGAGGGTCCCGGGATCACTCCCCGGCCAGAGCGCCTAAGGTTTACTGACCTACGGGCATGGCTTTCCATACCCATAGTTCAATAGTTCCACTGACGGACATTAGAGGTGCGGTAGACCAGTGTCGCATGTACACATGTATATGCTAGCACCTGATCAGCATGGGTGAGCTGATTACATTGGTTACAGACTACATTCACATCCACATCCACACCCAACAGTACAGTAACATTCAACATGCACTTCAGACAATACATATAACCTTACCAAGCCGGAATAAGCCACCGAGGTGAGGCACAAAGGCTGTCATCGTCCTCTTGGGGATAGGTCGGTCCTGCAGTGGATCATAATAGGCTGATGAAGTTGATGATGATGATTGATGAATAGTAATATCAGATTCATGTTGATTCTGATTGTAATAGGTCAACTCATCCCGGGATGGTCAAGTGTAGTAAGGCTCCAAGCATTAACCGCCCAGGCAAGAGTACGTCAGAGTTCGAATACCCCAATCAATTTAATCCCACCTTCTAACCTTTGTATAAAAACTCACTTGGCTAATCTAACTTACTACCTAAGAACCTATCCTAATCTAACCTATGGCAAGAGAGTAAGTTGAGTGACCACCAATTCTAAAGCCGGTATCACACGAGAGCTTTTATAGTCAACATTCGATGGTCAACATTTCTGGAATATTTTGCACTGGTATAAAAAACTAGACTGATGATAGATGAATTTAGGTAACCAAAATATTATAAATGTTGACCTCATAAGCTGCCAGACCAATGTTGAGGGAAGAAGCACTTATGGGATTCATATTTTTACACCAACCAATTTTACTTCTAAACTCAATTAATTAAATCAACAAATTCATGTGATACTCCAAGGACTCGAACCTAGGATACTAACTTCTAAACTCAATTCATTAAATCAACAAATTCATGGGGTACTCCAAGGACTCGAACCTAGGATACTAACACCAAAATTTCGCGCATTTATGCATTACGCTATCAAGACAGCTTAACCAATCCCCAACATCATTCTCCAACAGGTAGCGCTGGAGGGCCGCATCTCCCAACAGTCTGTGGTGTCAGCACTGGCTCAGGGAGAGAAGCCAGCTGGTGACCTAATACCTTGGACCGTCAGTAACCAGTACCAGGACCAAACATTCCCTCAAATGTCCGGTGCCAGGATCGTCCGCATTGCCACACACCCGGATCTACAAGGGGTAGGTTACTTTCATCCCAAGTGGCGTTCTTTACTTACCGGTACTTACTGTATATACTGTACAGTATATATATACTTTACTTACCGGTACTTACTGTATATACTGTACAGTATATACTTTACTTACCGGTACTTACTGTATATATACAGTATTACTATACTTACCGGTACTTACTGTATATACTGTACAGTATATATATACTTTACTTACCGGTACTTACTGTATATACTGTACAGTATATATATACTTTACTTACCGGTACTTACTGTATATACTGTACAGTATATATATACTTACCGGTACTTACTGTATATACTGTACAGTATATATATACTTTACTTACCGGTACTTACTGTATATACTGTACAGTATATATACTTTACTTACCGGTACTTACTGTATATACTGTACAGTATATATATACTTTACTTACCGGTACTTACTGTATATACTGTACAGTATATATATACTTTACTTACCGGTACTTACTGTATATACTGTACAGTATATATATACTTTACTTACCGGTACTTACTGTATATACTGTACAGTATATATATACTTTACTTACCGGTACTTACTGTATATACTGTACAGTATATATATACTTTACTTACCGGTACTTACTGTATATACTGTACAGTATATATATACTTTACTTACCGGTACTTACTGTATATACTGTACAGTATATATATACTTTACTTACCGGTACTTACTGTATATACTGTACAGTATATATATACTTTACTTACCGGTACTTACTGTATATACTGTACAGTATATATATACTTTACTTACCGGTACTTACTGTATATACTGTACAGTATATATATACTTTACTTACCGGTACTTACTGTATATACTGTACAGTATATATATACTTTACTTACCGGTACTTACTGTATATACTGTACAGTATATATATACTTTACTTACCGGTACTTACTGTATATACTGTACAGTATATATATACTTTACTTACCGGTACTTACTGTATATACTGTACAGTATATATATACTTTACTTACCGGTACTTACTGTATATACTGTACAGTATATATATACTTTACTTACCGGTACTTACTGTATATACTGTACAGTATATATATACTTTACTTACCGGTACTTACTGTATATACTGTACAGTATATATATACTTACCGGTACTTACTGTATATACTGTACAGTATATATATACTTTACTTACCGGTACTTACTGTATATACTGTACAGTATATATATACTTACCGGTACTTACTGTATATACTGTACAGTATATATTATATACTTTTAATCAACTACCTGTATTAACTTTTTCAACTTTTTAGAATTTTAGCTATTCAAATTTAATTAGCGATCTATTTACCGGAACGTGGTTGACTCTTGAAGTTAAAGTGAAATAAAACTACCAATATAATATTGAACAAATTTTTTTCACTTCTGAGTACTTGCAGACACTTCAAAGTAAAAATTCAAATTTTCTTTGTTTTTTTTTTACTCTGTCTCACACAATGATTGGAAATTCATATCCCTTTGCCTCACAACAATTTCTTGTTTTCTTGGCAGTTTTCTTACTGAGTTTTGGACAAATCTGTGAGAGTACTGTACCAGGATATTGGTACTTTGTCAAAGAATTGAGATAGCTTACAGTTTTGACAGGTGTATCTCAAGCTGATGATTATGGTTACTCTCTAATGTTCTATCTATATACTCAAGCTGATGCCCCATTTTTTTTTTTTTTTTTTTTTTTTTTTTTTTAATGTTAGCCAAAATGAACTAATAAATGATGTCATGGTATTGAAAGGTTTTATAATATCCCTAAATGTGTTGTCAACCAGCGTGGATACGGGAGCCGTGCAGTGACAGCAGTGGAGGAATACTACAGACAGGCAGCGGGCCAGGCGGACTTCACTATCACACCCACAGAGGAAGCCCGCATTGACAGGCTGGTCAAAGATGAACAGGTACGTTGTCTGGTTGTCAAGGCTTCCAGGACAACTCAACCTGTAGACCATTTCAACCAGTAGATGCCAACAAGTACTAATTTAACCAGGGTCAATTTTTATCCATAACTTAACCCTTTCAGGGTCGGGGGTTGCTGTTTAGTATTCAGAAATATAATTTTAATAATATAATTACCTCTCCAAATTTAGTTTTCTGCCCACAATTCACTCGAAGACAACTGCAGTGATTGACGTAATTAAACTAAAGGTTTCTAAACACCCCTGATGGTCACAAAGGTTTTAAAGTATCCCCAAAAGGATGCAATAGTTTCCTGGTGCGCGAAAGAGTTAATCAGACCTAACACTATTTTTAACATCATTCTTTACACCAATAGCACCCCAAATTAAATTTATGAAAGCATGTGATTCTCCCAGGATTCGAACCTAGGATATCACATGCAGTTGAGTTGGCAATGAATAAGATCTACATGTTGAAATTCTCTACTGGTCGATGTTGTGAAAGTGATAGGGAACATATTCAGGCAATCCTAACTTAATTCAGTGTCACCCTGTAGATGCATTCCCCGATATTCCACATGTTAGTTTATTGTATGGTACCTGTACTGTAGTGGTGGTGGGGCCGAGGCTGCCACTGTCGCTAGAATTAGATGTGGCTGGGGGAAGTTCAGAGAACTGCTGCCAATTCTGACCATAAAAAGAATGCCTCTCCCACTGAAGGGAAAGGTGTATGCCTCGTGTTAGAAGCGCAATGACGTATGCCTCAGAAACATGGGCCGTTAAAGTAGAGGATGTCAACAGAATGGAACGTAATGAGATGAGAATGGTGAGATGGATGTGTGGGGCCAGGCTGCAGAATAGAATAACAAATGTTGAGCTGAGGAGACGTTTAGGTATAAAGAGTATTAGCGAGGTGATGCGTACAAGTAGACTGGGATGGTATGGACATGTGGAGAGAATGGATGAACAAAATTGGGTGAAAAAATGCAGGTCTGTGATTGTGGAGGGAGCTGCACCAAGGGGTGGACCGAGGAAGACCTGGGATTGGACTATACGTGCCGATCTCAAATCCAAAAACTTGACAAGTGAAGCAGCCCTTAACAGGGTTGCCTGGAACGCTGCCATTAGGACAAAAGACTGAAACTGCACGTATATGTGGAGCACTCAGTCTTAAAAATGTTATGTATGTATGTACTTAGCTATACTGTACTTGATTTCATTTCATCTGACGGTTAATTGAATCCCTTAGCAACTGATTTCTTGATCTATCTATCTATTTATAGATAGATCAAGAAATCAGTTGCTAAGGGATTCAATTAACCGTCAGATGAAATGAAACCAAGTACTGTATAGCTAAGTATACAATATACAGTACAGTTACCATACAATATACTACTTAATGGAGACAAGTGGGGTGAAAAGATGCAAGTCTGTGAACGTGGAGGGAGCTAAGAAAGACGTGGGATCAGACCATACAGTCTGATCTTGAATTAAAAAACCTGACAAATGAGGCAGCTTTGAACAGGGCTGCTTGGAGTGCCGCCATTGGGAAGTGAGACTGGAACCTTACTATGTGGGGAGCACTTGGTCTTTAAAATTATGTATTTATATGTACTGTACTGTATGTATAATCTAATTTATTAATCTCACTCCCAACACCAAACACCTCCCAATGAAATTAATGAAAGCATATGATCCACCCGGAATTCGAACCTGTCTTACCACATACAGATCTTAAACACTCAAACCATGTATGATATTCATATTTTATTAAGTGTTGTTTCCACATAGCGATTTTGATTAGTTCCTTTGCATTTATCTTGTGTCGTCCCTGTTTTGGTTTGTTTATTTGGAAGTTTTACATTATATTTCATGCATTTTTTAAATTCCTCAGGTTGGTTTACTGGAGGAGAAGCTTGGACCCAACCCCCAGCCACTACCACTGCTACAGAGTCTATCAGAGCGACTCCCAGAAGCCTTGCACTACCTCGGGGTATCCTACGGTGTCACCCACAGACTTCTCACATTCTGGAAACGTGCTGGATTCACTCCGGTTTATCTTGGGTAAGTTATGGACCTTGGTGACCCTGGTCTCTGGGTCTTCTCCTGGATGACCTAGATGTGTGTGAATTTGTATTTTGTTTTTGTGTGTTCATTGTTTTCTGTTGTGTTTTGTGTTGTCCCTATTCTTGCTCTGTCTACCGGTGACGTCCTTAAAACTTTGTTGTGGCTACTATTAGACAATTTTATCCAATTTCAAAAGGCCCTCCAGCAAGTAACAGGCTTCGAACTATCTCACTTAACCCTATTTACTACCACAGATTAATCATAAACTGCACAAAATTGTCTTAGTATTTTAAATTAAAATTTAAAACTTGCAAACTAAACAAACCAAAACTTGGACGAACACAGTACAAAGACAAAAGAACTTATCAAAATCTCTATGTGGAGACAACGCTTTAGCAAAATAATATTATGAAATAAAAGAACACAATCCACCACATAGGGTCTACATGAGAAAGTTAATCTGTTTCTCAAGCAAACTAATGGCACATTTAACAACGCACTATCGTCACGTTCAAGGAATTAGTCAATTTGGGAAGTCCGGGACATTCTGGTAAATTTTACTATATGAGTGAAAGTGGTTTAGGGTGGTAGCAGGGACGCCAGCTGACGGATAACCCAAGAACATGGAGGTAATTAATTCATATTTACTCTTTCACTCTTTAAATCTGGGGGAGACACTCATTACATGCAGCTTTGCCTTTTGTCTCCTTCTTACTCATAGGAAAACAAAATGTTACCCCCTTAGGCATTTGTATCTGGCAGTAGATAGATCTCTTCTTGATTTGATTTAATTCTCTCTTGCTTTCTTGTTCTCCTTTTGATCTAATCCTTCAGGCCAGCCCTATGGGAGCTCTTTTGGGGAGCTCAGTTGTCTGGTTAAACTTCTCACATAAAACAAAAAGTAGATAGATCCCTCCTCAGGACCTCATGCTGAGGAGAAATTCCCTCCTAAAACAGTGTTCTTAATTGTCCTTTTCCTCACAGCCAGGTGGCTAACAACACAACAGGCGAACACACCCTGGTGATGCTGAAAGCTTTAACTGAAGACGGTAAACAGGGTGGTGGTGGAGGAGGCTGGCTGGGGGAACTATGGCAAGACTTTAGGAAACGACTTATATACCTCCTGCCAGGACCCTTCAAGACTTACGACTGCAAGTTTGCCCTGGCTGCCCTTACTAACAATGTTCACAAGAAAAAGGCACGAGGTGAGTACCGTACAGTACAAGTCTTCCTCACTATCCAATGCCCCAATGTACGATATTATTATAGGTTTTTAGATGGGGGCAGGAGGCTAGGAATCCTCCTTCCCTTGAAAAAATTCTCCAACAGTACTCAACAAGATAAAGAAAGGGGCGAGGGAACGCGAAAGTGGTCCCGGACCCTAAGAATTGGAAATTTAAATGTTTCTGTTTGGACTCTGTCTCGAGTCGGCCACCCCCAGCAATGGTATATATATATATATATACCAATATAGAAAAAAAAAAAATGGGGTATGTGCCTGAGTATATACATACATACATTTTAGATGTTTGTGTTTGAGTTTTGGCTGGTCCGAGAATGCATTCCCATTTACCCCTTTAGGGTTTGCTACAAGTTTTTTTCTATTTAAGATCGGGTTTTGAGGAACGTAACCCAATTGTAAATTGAAGGAGACCTGTACTGTAAAGTCTGCATCATATGCTTGGCTTGGCATTGCTGCAGTGTTCATATCTACTGTATATCTTTGCTCTTTGGAACCTGTAGTGTACAATCGGCCTAATAAGTGATGTCTCGGCACTAAGTATATTTTGATCATTAATTGGTTCTTGTTCTCTCTTGAGTCGGCCACCCCCAAAAAAGAAAAAAGGAAAAGAGTGAAAAAGAAAAGAAAAAATAGGAAAAGTGGGAATTGGGCCTGAGTAAATAGATAGATCAGCAATATCTAAAAGTCGGGGCTGTTCAGCCAGGCAGCTTAAGGAACGACAACAACAACAACAACTATATTTATTCGTTTTTTGAGTGAAATATACAAACATGTTCCTACCCATACCCACCCTATTCAACATCTGACAAACGTTAATACAGCACAGAGAGAGACAAATGTAATGACAGGTGAGACATAACTTATTAGCACCACCATACATACTTTACCAGCGTGAAGTACCCATTGTGGTCCACCTTTGTTGAACTTTATAAATAATTATTATGTTCTCTCCACTAACCAACTTTACTCCTAAACTCGATTAATGAAATTAACAAACACATGTGGCAGTCCAGGGATTCGAACCCAGGACGCTCACACCGAAATAATAGATCTTCTCCTGGGTGACCTAGATATTTGTGTTTTGTTTTTGTGTGTTCATTATTTTTCTTTTGTGTTACGTTGTCCCTGTTTGGACTCTGTCTCGAGTCGGCCACCCCCAGATAAAAAATAAAAAAATAATAAAACAAAAAACAAAAACAAATAAAAATTGAAAAAATGGGGAATGGGCCTGAGTAAATAGATAGAGAGATAGATAAATAGTACTGCAGTGCCAATAGTCAGGCCTCCAGTCACTTTAGCTCATATAAACTTGCTTGTGTGATGCCGTTTTATTTGTACTGTACCAGGTTCATGTCTAAGCAACTGCATGTATATAATCTGGCTTTTACCCATTTTTTTTTTTTTTTTTTTTTTTTATATGGGGTGGCCGACTCGAGACAGAGCCCGAACAGGGACATCACAATACATCGTAAAAAAAAAAAAAAAGGCAAAACACCAAATCACACACATCCCCTAATACATTGCACTTTTAGCTTTCATTCCGAGATTTCTCGTCTACCACATACTGTACTGTATTTCTCGTCTACCACATACTGTACTGTATTTCTCGTCTACCACATACTGTACTGTATTTCTCGTCTACCACATACTGTACTGTATTTCTCGTCTACCACATACTGTACTGTATTTCTCGTCTACCACATACTGTACTGTATTTCTCGTCTACCACATACTGTACTGTATTTCTCGTCTACCACATACTGTACTGTATTTCTCGTCTACCACATACTGTACTGTATTTCTCGTCTACCACATACTGTACTGTATTTCCCATTGCTCCGAAAACTTTCCTTCCTTCACATACTCTCTGTTTTACCTCCATTCTTGCTTATCCAGCCTCACATCTAGATTCACCCTACGATCACCCCTATTACACACCATCACTTTACTTTTATTGACGTTCTCTCTGCTTTACCTCCATTCCTGCGTATCGCTCCTCCTAGATATTTAAAACACTCTACTTGTTCAACTGTACATTTTATAATCATCGTTGCAGTTCCGGGTGTTGCTGAGTTATCGTGGGAGGTGAGTGAGAGTGATGTGAGAAGACTGGAGTCCTACACCCGTCACCAATGTGAGGCACCCCTGGTAGCTGACCTCCTCCCAGCCCTGGCCAGACTATACTTCCTCAAGAAAATACCAGACTTCAAACTCAAGCCTGTCCAAGCTGTAAGTGATGGTTTAGTTTACATTATTGTTGTTAGACCTCTTTCAAAATGTATTTTATGTATAAGCTAAATTAACCATCACTAACATCAACAATGCTGTACACATACTCAATAAAACTATCCAAAACGCTGACAAGAAACACATTCCAAGAGGTAACAGAAAAAGACACAACCCCAACTTCACACCAGAAATTCAAAACCTCATCAGACAACGCGACATACTGAAACACTCCCCAGCACCCCACACACAAGACATCACACAACAAATTCAAGCACTCAACACCCAAACTAACAACAAAATACAAGAACAACAAAAACTAAATTGGAATAACTTCCTACAAACACTTGATCACAAACCACAAAAAAACCCCAAAAAAACTCTACAAAACACTAAACAGCATCACACTTTCCAACAGCAACACAACACAATCACATGCTGCAATCACAACAACAGACTCTACTCCTTCATGTAAACAACAAGCAAACACTCTCATCAATCACTTCTCACATGCATAAGGTGATGATTTTCGGTGTGAGCATCCTGGATTCGAATCCACGGACTGCCACATGTGTTTGTAAATTTCATTAATCGATTTTAGGAGTATAGTTGGTTGTTGGAAGGAACATAATAATGTCAGCCACCTAAAACCTCACAAAGACGACCGACGTGTCATCCGACGTAAGAGACAATTCCCCACAGACCCTGACTATACACCCTTCACCAGACAAAGCATATCATCAACAATCTCAAGCACTCACCCGCCTGTGGCCTAGACAACATAAGCAACATACACCTCAGACACCTGGGACCACAAGGCATACAAGCACTCACTAACATATCAAACTACAGCTATTCACACAACACAATACCAGACATTTGGAAGCATGGTATCATCATCACATTCCCCAAACCCAACAAAGACCCCACGCTACCCTCCTCGCACCGCCCCATCACACTCCTTTGCTCCCCCTCCAAAGTCATGGAACGCCTAGTATTACAACTAATTACACCTGACCTACCCCTAGCTCCAACACAACATGGCTTTAGGCCACTGCACTCCACAAACACTCTTCTCACAGACCTTACACAAAGAGCTTTCGACGGCATCAACTCAGCTAGACCACCACACAGATCACTATTAGCCACACTCGACATTAGTAAAGCCTTCGATGCCATCCCCCGCCACAACCTAACAAACAAAATCTATAACACAAACATGCACAACAACACAAAAAGGTGGCTGGCCAACTTCCTAGCAGGCAGATGTGCACACGTATCTTTTGCCGGTCAGTCATCTAAAATCAGAAACTTTGCAAACGGAGTCCCACAAGGATCCGTCCTATCGCCCGCACTTTTCAATCTGTACATGCACGATATAACTACACCCAATACGCCCCAAATAAACTTAGCCTCCTATGCAGATGACATAACACTCACATGCACACACCATGACCCAAAAAGAGCAACAGATCTCCTTCAACCCTATCTCAACACACTACATGGCTGGTGCACTACAAACAGACTTAATCCACCACAACCCTGCTCACAAGTTGGACAGGAGAACACGAATACATCCCTCAACTCACCATAAACAACACACCCCTAACACATACACACACACCCAAAATCCTAGGAGTAACATATGATACTCATATGACATTCAAACAGCACACCACAAACATTAAAAAGAAACTGACACCCAGACTTAACGCCCTCAGGTCACTTGCTCACACAAAATTTGGACACAACAAAGAAACTACCACCACAGTTTATAAACAATACATAAGATCAGTGATGGAATACGCAAGCCCAGCCTGGGCTTCTAACCTAGCTGAAACACATCATAAGACTTTACAGACTATTCAAAACAAAGCCCTGAAGATCATTACAGGCTGCACAGCTACTGCACCCACAGATCACCTACATCAAGAAACCAAAATCCTCAAAGTCAAAGACCATCTGGACATGAGAGGCACTCAATTCCTGGCAGGAGCCTCCACGAACCAAGACCACCCACTAAACTACATGGCAACACACCCACAGACACCAAGAAATATCAAAACAACACCCAGCACACAGTATCACACACAATTATTGTCCTCTCTCCCTCCCTGCCCACCCCGAACCAACTTCCAGAAGCACATCCATACTCATATCTCTCACCGATCCATCCACTCACTCACAGACAACACGCAGCTGCATGCACGACCTCCCGAAATCCATCCTTCCGAATCCTCCCTTCCTCGCGAGGACAGAGTCCACCTGGCCAGGCTGAGATGCGGACACCATCCAGCTCTCCTGAGCTATC
The DNA here is from genome assembly GCA_032716605.1 of Paralithodes platypus. Classification (NCBI taxonomy): domain Eukaryota; kingdom Metazoa; phylum Arthropoda; class Malacostraca; order Decapoda; family Lithodidae; genus Paralithodes; species Paralithodes platypus. The sequence goes on along the minus strand of CM064532.1, from coordinate 35,458,405 downwards.
AGAAGAGACTGGATGACTCCGTTGTCGACTCCTGCCCGGGATGTAACACAGCACCCCATACCATTAAACACATCATAGAAGACTGCATTTCACACAACCACTTACGCCAACAACACAATCTACACTCAATGAGAGCTCTGTGGGAAAGCCCGATCGTGGCCATGGCCTTCCTCAGGGACTCGGGGCTGTTCGGCCAGGCAGCTTAGGGAACAACAACAACAACAACAACCTATTATGATAACAAAAAAAGAAGAGGGGGAAAAAAAGGAAAAGAATAGAATAGATGATCAAACTATTCCTAGCATAAGCTACTCTACTCTAACTTACTTAATTTAATGTATCACCACCAGCTTTAAAAAAAAAAAAAAAAGTATGTTAGTTAGTTAGTTATGTAGAGCAGATTAACCAGACCACTGAGCTCCATACGGAACTCTCATAGGTCTGGCCAGACAAATAAGGTATGTGCCTGGCCAAGGTGGCCAAGTACAAAATACCTAGAACAAAACTCCAATTAATAATATGTTATATTAGGCCTATACTGATTTGCTAAATCTTCAACGTGTCTAAACATTAGACTTATTTATTTATTTATTTTTTTTCTAGGTGATTGAGGGAGGCAAAAGGCATAACTGCCTATAGCAAGTGCCTCCCCCATAGTTGAAAGAGTGACAGGGCCAAAATCAAGGGAAGTTCGAGCCAAAATGCCTGGACACACAGAGTTTGAAGCAATTTAAGTCGTAGGAAGAGGGAAAGACTGATTCTGGGAGAGAGTTCCAGAGCTCAGCTGTTGAGTAGAAGAAAGTTTGAGAGTAACATTTCACTCTTGGGTTGGAGAGTTTCACAGAGTAGGGGTGGGATTGAGTTGCAAGACGGGTACCACGTGCCCTACGTAAAGGAGGTGGTATGCACTGGCATATCTCTGAGGAACACTGATTATTATAGTAGCGATAGAATAGCGAGAGAGATGCAACATTGCGGCGGAGAGAGAGAGATTGCAGAGAGTTGGTGAGTGGACGGGAGTTAATGATACGAAAGGCCTTCCTTTCAATTTTGTCTAGGAGAGCGGTGTGAGAGGAACCTCCCCATACAAGTGAACAATACTCAATACAAGGGCGCACTATGCCCCTGTACAGAGCAAGAAGCTGTGCAGGGGAAAAGAACCCCCTAAGGCGGTTGAGCACACCCAGCTTCTGGGAGGCTGCCTTAGCAAGACTGGTAATATGGTCCTTCCAAATGAGAGCAGAAGAAAAAGAGACACCAAGAATATTGAGAGAAGATGAAGGGTTGATTTTTGTATTGTTGAAGAATAAGGGATAGTCCGCTGGGAGATCTTGACGGGTAGATAGATGGAGAAATTGGGTTTTGGAAGCATTAAGGTTAACAAGGTTTTCTCTGCCCCATGTGGAAATAGTATTTAGATCAGAATTTAAGAGTACTATGGCTTCATTACGTTTGTCGTTGAGGGATTGCTGGCTGGGGCGTTCTGAAAAACTAATGGAGTAGTGCAAGGTTGAGTCGTCTGCGTATGAATGGATAGGAATTAAGGTACAGTTAAGGAGATCATTTATAAAAATTAGAAAGAGAATAGGAGATAGGACAGAGCCCTGAGGAACACCGGAGTTTAAAGGGTGAGGAAGTGAACAATGGCCGTCCACAACCGCGGCTATGGAACGGCCGGAAAGGAAATTGGAGACAAAGGCACATATGGAGGGATAGAAACTGAAGGAGGGTAGTTTAGAAATTAAAGATTTATGCCAGACGCTATCGAAAGCTTTCGATATGTCTAGTGCAATAGAAAAATCTCACCGAAGTCCCGAAAGGAGGATGACCAAGAGTTAGTAAGATATGACTACCATAATGCAGTTAGGAATATGTACAGGTTTAGAATAATACGCAGTATTCGAGAATACATAATACAGTATATCGTAGGCTTGTGCATAAACCTTTAACTGTCTTGATAGCCTAATGCTTAGTGTGCGGAATTTCGGTGTGAGTATCCTATGTTCGAGTCCTTGGAGTACCACATGCATTCATTACTTTCATTGATTTCATTAGTTAGGATTATTTGTAAATTAATTGGTGAGTTGGTGAAAACAAATATGAATTTCCATATAGTGATTTTGATCAGTTCTTTTGTCTATATATTGTGCAGTTCCTGTTTTGTTTGTTTGTTTTGCAAGTTTTACAATATAATTTCCAAATCTTTGCAGGCTATACTGTGTGGTGTTGGAGTGCAGCGTAAGACAGCCCCAACAGTAGCCAAAGAACTTGGTGTGGAGCGATCTGTGGTCCAAGGTCAACTACACTCTCTCATAGCTGCCCTCACTGCACAAATGGTAGGTTCCCGTTTCAAGGTGTACAACCAGGGACATATGAGATGGAATACAGGATAATTAACCTAAAATTGTATTGTATGTAAAGTCAGGTCTCGATATACACGGTTAATATGTACCGTGTACTTGCAGTGTATATCAAAACCGTGTATTAGAAATAACAGGCCTTATAGAATTAATTCAATTCGTTCCAGCCACTTTCCCAAAGTCCCCTATTTGAGCCTTTAGCCTACCTTAAGCCGACATTATACCACCAACAAAAACAGATTTGCATGTCAGGCAGGCAATAACAGCATCAATAAGAACTGGTTTGGACCTTCTACTGACCTATTTGCGTGTCAAGTACGCAATATTCTGCAACGTAAACAAACCACTCTATGTTTTGTGTCTTCTGCTATAATCCGTGCGATGCGGAAATGTCCGGCGCCGACCCGGAGTTGCAGCAGGACCCCCGTCGCCCGCAAATTTCCACGTACAGTATATACTGTACACATTTTTTCCGTGTTGTGGCTGACTTTGGAATTTTTGGGGTTACCGTGTTCAAACGAATCTGTGTACAGTATACGAAACGTGTGTATATCGAGACCTGACTGTATTGTATGTACTCAGGCACATACCCCATAGCTGGGGGTGGCCGACTGTACACAGCCCGAACAGAGACAACACAACACAACACAACATAAAAAAAACAAATTCATTAATTCACACACATTTAGGTCGCCCAGGAGAAGACCCAGAGACCAGGGATCACTAAGGGCCTCCAGAACTCCCGGAGAGGTTCCGGTCTCAGTAGGCAGACATGCAGCGGAGCACACCACAATGGCCGCCCACCTCACATCCAGGCATGACCCTTCATATATACCGGCTCTGCGGGCCAGGCGCCTGACAGACTATTATCTAGTCCAACTGGCGCCCGACCCCGTCTCCCAACGACCGCGACCCCGAAAGGGGTTGAAATAGGGGAGCTATCCCCCTGCCAATGGCGGTTTTCTAGGGCCTTTCTTAGCTGATGCTGAGAGGATTGGGTTCTAGTCATGTGGTGATGGGCTGGTCTATCAGAGTGAGAACTGAGCGATCTCTGCCATACCCATAGCTTACTCTGACTGTTCCTTTTACTTATATATTTTCTAGATCTCAAGTGACGGCGTCTCTTCCGTGAATTGACCTCCTAATCTACCAAGATTGGAAGCCAAAGTGTCACATTTTTCCTTTGCCCCTCAACTTTCTCTTCATAATTGCTGAGGGGCACAGGGCCCTGGGTGTGGCTTTGGTTTTCCGGGCGTTTCCGCACCCGCCTCAGCTCCCCGCCATGGAGTGGCTTCGGTCACCCAGGCTTTATTGTGGTCAGCAGGGAGGATTCTGTAGGGGTGCTCGGTTATGGCCTTGCTCGGGGCCTTGGGGCTGTTCGGCCAGGCAGCTGGGGAACAACAACAACAACGACGACCGCGTTATCACTCATCTATTCACAAGCATTCTACATTCATTATTACTCACTACCACTTCTCTTGCCCTTTTTACAGTCATCTCTCTACCTTCCAACGCTTGTACTTACACCATCTCTCCATCTCAATGGAGGTCTTCCTCTCCATCTACCTCCCCTTGCATCTGACTCATATATTATCTTTGTAAGCCTTTCATCTTCCATTCGCTCAACATGTCCATTGTCCATACCAGCACAGCACCCTTGCTAATTCTTTAATGCGCTATTTCCGCATAGTGATTTTGTAAGTTCTTTTATCTTTATGTTGTGCATTCCTGTTTTGCAAGTTAACCCTTTGGCGCACGATGACTCGTCCAGAGTCATTAGGTATTTTTTTCCTAGGCGCACGATGACTCGTTAAGAGTCATTAACCCTCCAGCCCCGGCTATGTATTACTGTATATATATATTCCTCGAAACCCGGGTGTTTTGGCCGAAAAACGTCTAGGCTAGGCTACCATATATTCGTTAATCAGACTGCTTCCCGCATTCCCGCGCATCCCCAAGCGTAGCTGTGTTATTTACCTGTAGAATGGCATTAAGTAGAGCTCTCTAAGTCAACTGGTTGAGCTGTGATGATGATTTCATTGGAGATAACTTTATGGCCAAAACAGCCACTTTACACCACTTTTCGATACTTAACAACAACATACAGGCACACACGAACAAGCGACGCTCTCCTTCTTGTGGCCGGAGATGCGGGGCGTCGGTCCAGCCGGCTGTTGTTTACATGCGTCGGACCGACGCCTCGCACACGAAGCTCACAGGCTTTCAACCACTGGGCGTTCAAGAGGCCTTCCGGGTACCTGTTATATGCTTTTTTATGGGCGTTCAAGAGCCCTTCCGTGGTGAGAGGGTTAAACTTAAAAATATTCGCCAAAAATTAAGTTTTCGTCTGACGCGCGTCATATTTGGCATACATATTAAGTATTACGTCTAGTTCAATGGGTACAATTGACAACCCCCTCAGTTTAACTGTTTACTCACGGGTGGCTGGGAAGGGAGCAGAGTACAGCTCAGTCTGTTTCGATACTTTCACGTTTATTTGTGTATCTAAGTAACTATTAGGTTTATAGTAATTCTGAAGTTACCAGTGGAATCCTCATTAAATTCCGCTTCCATATATGTATGCAAATCCAAAATGTTGCGGGCAAAAGTTTGAGCTAGCGCGAGTTGGAGATAAGGTATTTACTTTTTTTTTTACAATTCTTATTTCGGAGTGCCCCAATGTGGTTGTTTTGTATTTATTCTATGTTTTTATTCGCTTATCTTCAAGTTCAATCAATAACGAAGCCGATGGTACCTCATTAATCCAAATACAAGGATTTTTTGGTGGATAAAAACGTCACAAACAAATTATCGTCGGGCACAAAACTGGCTCTGAGTGAGCTGAGATATACTTTGGGAGTGGGAAAAACTTTGATTGGAAACTATAGGTGCACCAAAGGGTTAACATTTTAATTATCATAATGTTCAAATGAAAATTCAAGTGAACTAATCAGGAGCAACTGGTTAGAGATGTACATTAAGCTGTCAAGTCAATTTGAATGTAGTATTCCACACTACTGTACTGTACTATACATACCGGTAAAAAAATGATCGTCTCAACTGCACCTCCAGCCCCATCCATTCATATACAGACGACTCTACCTTACACTTCAATTAGTTTTCCTGGGCGCCCCAGCAAACAATCCCTAAAAAATAACGTAATGAAGCCATAGAACACTTATCCGCTGATCTAACTACAATTTCCAATTGGGGCAGAGAAAACCTTGTTGCCTTTAATGTTTCCAAAACACAATATCTCCATCTGTCTACCCTAATATAATGGCCATAATAAACTGTCAAAATGCGTCATAATCTTCAAAGGGGTAAAAATATATATTTTTTTTTTCCACCATTACAGAGGAAACTAAGAGACCTTGCTGCTGAGAGGGACCAGAGGGCAGGTGAGAGCTACCAGCAAGATAATCAAGACACTGCTATGGACCTCACTGAGAGCATCAAGGAGAGTTATCAGGTTGGTGGCTCATGTCAACTTAACAAAATCAACGTTTGCGCCTAATCACGAACTTATATTGATGTATTTTTTACTTAATTTTATTGTATTAACTAACCTTACCAACGTAATGCTATACAATTATGTAAAAATAGATAAAAATAGAATCGTGACTAATAATAGATAATAATAATAATCTGTTTTTTTTTTTTCTCAAAAGCGCCAGCTTTTCTAAGGAATTCGTTAGTGCTCGCACATTAATACAGGTACAAGCTCTATCAACAAAAATAGTAGTCACTAAACTCTGTAGTTTTCTCTCACAGTGCCCCTGTCAAGATCTTAGCTTTTCAAAAAGAGAAAGGGCTTAAGCTGCGCCTTAAAAGATTCATCAGAGGTTAACCGTCTCATGGACAGCAGCAGTTTGTTATACAACCTAGGAGCCACGTAGGAAAACAACCGGTCGGAGAAGGATGACTGGTGTAAACTAAATGATGGTAAAACTGATATTCTCATCATCCGAGGAAATAGAAGAGCTGATGATATAGTAGGTGCCCTCTCCATCAATGTGGGTGGATCTCAGCTGCGACCGGCCAACTCTGTTCGAAATCTGGGTGTATATGTGAACTCCCGATTAGATTTCAAAGAGCATGTAAACCAGATAGTTAAAAGTTGTTACTTGCACATCAGAAATCTCTATTTGGTGAAGCCGTTTATAACCAGACGTTGCCTCCTGACGTTGGTTCACTCATTGGTCTTCTCTTGTGTTGATTATTGCAATGCCCTGTTGGTGGGTCTTCCAAATTATATTTTAAAGAAAGTTCAGTCTGTTCTTAACAGGGCCGCAAGACTCATTTTTGGTGTTCCACCTAGAACTCCTACTACATCTCTTCACATAGAACTGCACTGGCTGCCAGTAAGAGCAAGAATAGAATTTAAGTTGTGTTTGGTGACTTTTAAGGTTCTCAAATTTGGTGAGCCTAGGTACCTTGCGGAGCTGCTCAGGCACCCACCGGCACACCATGGTGTAGTTGTGTGTCATGACAATGACCCTTTTCGTCTTGATGAACCAAGGGCTTTCCAGCAGTCTTCTTTCTTTGAGAGGTCATTCTCCTACATGGCTCCGAGGTTGTATAACAGGTTGCCGCTGTCCATGAGACAACTAAGTTCTGTTGAATGCTTCAAGAGACAACTTAAACTTTTCTCTTTGAGAGAAGCTATGATCTTGAGAGAGGTGTCATGACAGATGGCTATAGAGTTTAGGCTATTTTGCCACTGCTAGTGATTGTAAAATGTGTGTTGTATATAAGCCTTCTTTTGATGCATTGATTTTGTTCTTTTTTCTTTCTCTTTCCGAGCGCTAGTGAATTCTTCGGAAAAATTGGCGCTTATGAGAAATAAGTAACATGCTTATTATTATTATTATTATTACAGCCCTCGGTTCTTCCAGACGAAAAGGCTCATCCTCACTTCGTAACAATACCCCAGAATGCACTGATGGACGCTTTAGCAATTCGGCAAGATAACTAGGATCACCAGAACTTTGAAAGTCAGGAGGCATAATTTAAATTCTACTCTTGCCTTAACCGGCAGCCAGTGCAACTCAATTAACTATGGGGTATTAGGAGTTCTCGGTGGAAGAGAATATAAGTCTTGCTGCCTTATTTAACACAGATTGAGCTTTCCTTAATAGATAATTAGGAAGACCAATCCATAGTGCATTACAATAACCAATATGAGAAAAAAACATGTGAACCAATGTCAAAAGACATGATCTGTCCAGAAACTGTCTCGCAGAGTATAGATTTCTGATGAGAAGGTTGCATTTCTTTACCACTCCATTAATATGTTCGGCGTAGTTTAATTTAGGGTCAAAATATACAGTACTCCCAAAATTCTAACCGAACCTACGGGGCGAAGCTGTGCTTCGCCAATGTCAAGAGTCAGGGTATTCTCAGCATTATTTACCCTTATTTTCTCTATCAACAGCCGCGAATGTAGAGGCATAGCGGCTGCGGCCCTGGGCTCCCTACTAGACATTGTTCACAGTCATGTTCCAATATAGCTGCTGGCTCTCTGGTTGCAGTCACACTCACTAGCCCCTTGAGCGCAGGGGAGAATGCCAGTCCAGATAATGTTTCAGGTGAATGGGGTTAACCCACTGTTTCACACCCTCTACAAATATTAGCAGAATAATATGCCCTTGAATTTCACTATAAATCATATTGTAGGCAACTTGTGTCATTATTGATTTAGTTACTTTATAAATGGGTATACTGTATTATTATTTTTATGATGATTATTATTGTATGTATGTATGTATGTATGTATGTACTCAGGCACATACCCCATTGCTGGGGGTGGCCGACACGAGACAGAGCCCGAACAGCAACATTAAAGTTACTATTCTCAGGGTCCGGGACCACTTTCGCTTTCCCTCGCCCGTTTCTCTGTCTCGTCGTTAGCCTTGGTCGGCAACTCATCTAGGGGAGACAACCTTATACAAATCCGGGTGGATGGGACTCGTCAGCCTTGGTTGGCAACCTGTCTAGGGGAGTAAACCTGATACAAATCCGTACTGCTTACCTAAGGGTAAGGCAGGTTAGTGGATGGATTAGCCCGAACACCACTGTAGAAAAATAGTGCTAACAAGATACACAGAGGGCCTCGGAGTTGGACGGATCCTAAATTGAGTGGTCAATCCTGTAAGTCCTTCACTAAACTGGCTCGGGTTGTCCCTCTCACAGGGAATAGGTCCGCTTGGGGGCATTATGTGTATGGCCACCCTCGTAAGGGGAGTAAGGCATCCGGCAATAGATAGATAGATAGATTATTACTATTATTAGGGGTTCGTCCCCTACGGGGAACCCCTATTGTAATCATTAAACCTGGAATTTCATCCAAATGTTTCTTACGCGCCGGTTTCGACGCAATAACTCCAGAACCGCTTTTTGGATCGGGATCAAACTTTCACAAGAGGTGCCTTTTTGTATTGGGCAACTTTTGATATGCTAAACATCCGGCATGGTGGCCAAACAGGTCCGTGGCAGCCGATTTCCCGAAAAATTTGATGCCTAAATACCGTCTCTCCCACTCACAGGAAACGACTGGGCTTTGGCATACGCACTCCCCTACTAATGCTCCACAAATTTTATAGAGAAGGTTTTGCTTTTGCACGTGGGTTTTTTTCCGGCAATCTTGAAAAAACCTCGAATTCCACTTAAAATTCCATATCTTGAAAACTACGCTGATGATCAGAGCCATGCTTGCGTAGTTGGGTGAGGCTCGCGATTCCGAACGTTTTGATACCAAAAAAATATAAATGGGTGGAATAATTTGGCCGCAGCATTGAAAACTGTCTATTCTTAAATTACTTTAAAACCGAATTCGCTACCACACACAAAGTTTACCGTCTACAGTCTATAGGCTTCCACGCATCCCCCAGTTTTGCTTAATAACATAATCTCTTTATTATTCAGTCCTAACTTTTGTTTTTTTATTGAACTCTCTCAAAACCGTTCGAGTCCCTACGAATTCCAGCAATTATTTAGCCAACCTATCTATACATACCTACCCTACCAAATAATAATGATAAATTCAAATTTATTTTTGGTAAATGACAGAGTATTGGCTAAGGTTTTTAACAATTCCTCCCTTTGCCAAATGCTTAGTTTAATAACAATGATATGGACCTTTAAAGTTTTGGCAATTGCCCGTGTGACTCCTATTTTAACCCTCCTAAAGTGTTACCACGAAATACCGCTAGATCCTTTCTCAAAAGTCGCTAGCATGTTGCTACATAGCCAAACAATGTTAGGATAATGCTGCAATTTCTAAAGAGTTTTGGTTTGTTTGTTTTGCAAATTTTACAATGTAGTATGACTAGAATGTCTGAAATTTTCAAATTATCCCTAGTAAATGTCTCTAGATATAAAAGAAATGGCTGCTAGATTGAAGTAAATAGCTCTACATTTAGCGGTAATATGTAGCTTTACAACTGGCACCACTGCAACCACCACCCAGTGTGTCTCCACAAAATACCGCTAGATCCTTTCTCAAAAGTCGCTAGCATGTTGCTACATAGTCAAACAATGTTAGAATAATGCTGCAATTTCTAAAGAGTTTTGGTTTGTTTGTTTTGCAAATTTTACAATGTAATATGACTAGAATGTCTGACATTTTTAAATTATCCCTAGTAAATCTCTCTAGATATGAAAAAATGGCTGCTAAATTGAAGTAAATAGCTCTACATCTAGAGGTAATATCTAGCGATACAACTGGCAACACTGCCTAAGTGTTACCCCAAAATACCGCTAGATCCTTTCTCAAAAGTCGCTAGCATGTTGCTACATAGTCAAACGATGGTAGAATAATGCTGCAATTTCTAAGGAGTTTTGATTTGTTTGTTTTGCAAATTTTACAATGTAATATAACTAGAATGTCTGAGATTTTCAAATTATTCCGAGTAAATATCTCTAGATATGAAAAAATGGGTACTAAACTGAAGTAAATATAGCTCTACATCTAGCGATAATATGTAGCGCTACAACTGGCAACACTGCCTACAACCACCTCTCATTGCCAATGATTATGCTCTGAGGTTTGTATTTGCTTATCTTATCCTGTGTATAAATGTAAACCTTACACATGTTTCTATTAAATAATGACATTAAACAGGATTCATGATTTAAATACAAGGCTAGATATTTATCGGAAGTACGTATTTACCTTCGGAAAGCTGAAATATAATGTTTACACATATGGGATAGGGAGGAGGGAGGGAGGTATAAGAGGTGGACCGATGGAAGGGAAGAGGACCCCGATATACGAGATACATAACTTCATATGCGCGTATTGATCACTTTCATGCTATTATGTATGCATACATAAGTAGCAGGACACACATGTCAAGAGTGAACACCAATAACTTAATCCATACACAGTAAAAAAGACGGAAATAATATCGTACATACGAAGTGATGGAATGGGTATGGGGGGAGTGTGTATGACAGTTCGTCGCTAGATAAGGGGTGTGTGCTTGTGTGATGGTCTTGTGTAGCTATGTGTGTGCTTGTTTGAGTGTTGCTTTAGGCTACGCATTAGTTATCTCTCTCTCTCTCTTATTTATCGCTGTCTTCCTTACGATTACGACATACTGTACTAGTGCATGAGAACAGGAAATAGGGAGCCTCGCTCTCTCTCACACAAGACTAAACGAATAGAGGCAGATCCCTTACACACCCAGTCTCTGTCGCTCGTTTGTAAGCACACCGGTACAAATGAGGCAGATCCCTTACAAGATGAACATGGGAATCTGCAGAGAGACAAGTGGCCCACAAAAGGCAGATCCCTTTCACATCCAACCCATTTCGTCCATATGACTATCCGATTTTATCTTGAAATTCTCTATTGTTCTTGATCCCACTATAGCACTAGGTAGCCTATTTCACACATCTACGACTCTGTTACGAGAGGCAGATCCCTTACACAGCCAATCTCTCTGATTTGCACACTGGTACAAAGGAGGCAGATCCTTACACATGCTACCAAGATGAAAATGGGAGTCTGCAGAGAGCCGATTGGCCCACACACGGCAGATTACTTTCACACCCAATCCATCTCGTCTTATCAAATTTTATGTTGAAGCTCTATTGTTATTGATCCCACTATAGCACTTGGTAGCCTATTCCACATATCGACAACTCTTTTACCAAGCGAATAGTCGAGGCAGATCCCTTACACTGCCAATCTCTCTCTCTTTCGCTCTTGTTTGTTTGCACACCGGTACAAATGAGGCAGATCCCTTACACATGCAACCAAGGTGAAAATGGGAGTCTGCAGAGAGACAAGTGGCCCACATAAGGCAGGTCCCTTTCACACTCAACCCATCTCATAAACGTTACCTGTTATTTACACTACTTACTATACACCCATGTTATCATATACCTGCAACCAAAACACAATTGTAAGAAATAGGAACATAAGAAAATGGGAGTCTGTAGAGAGCCAATTGGCCCACACAAGACAGATCCTTTTCACACCCAACCCATCTCATAAAAACACTCTAATTTATCTGTCTTCCTTACATTTATGACATCCTAGTCTCTCTCTCTCTCTCTCTCTCACAAATGAGAACATAAGAAAACCGGAGTCTGCAGAGAGTCGATTGGCCCACACATGTCAGATCCCTTTCACACCCAACCCATCCCGCGCTCTCTCTCTCTCTCTCTCTCTCTCATATTTATCGCTATCTTCCTTACGTTTACGACATCCTATTCTCTCCATACTCCCTCTCTCTCCTTCACAAATGAGAAAATAAAAAAAATAAGAAAACGGGAGTCTCCAGAGCCGATTGACCTATGCATGGCAGATCCCTTTCACACCCAACCCATCTCGTTCTATCTAATTTCAAGTTGAAGCTCTATTGTTCTTGATCCCATTATAGCACTCGGTAGCCTATTCCACATATCTACAACTCTGTTACTAAACGGATAGAGGCAGATCCCTTTTACAGCCAATCTCTCCCTCTCTCGCTCTTGTTTGTTTGCACAATCTACTCCTGTAGTTTCTCCATGCCCGATAAGTTAAATGATCTTTTGATATCTGTGACACAGCATTTGTATCCAACACAATACCCTGCTTGCAAAACCGTCGAACCCCGGACAATGTTGCTTGCAACTTTAATTATTATTATTATTATTATTATTATTATTATTATTATTATTATTATTATTATTATTATTATTATTATCATCATCATTATCATTATTAGTATTTTTCATTCTTCTTTTTTACTGTATAAATGAGTGTGTGTTTCCTGTTTATAGAAACTGAAGGCTAAGGAAGCTGACGATCGAGAGAAGGTGACCCAGCTGATCGACGTGACCCAGTTCCCCATCAAGGCCCGGGAGCAGGAGGTCAAGGGTCACACTGAAAGGTCAGTTATATACAGGGTCACACTCAATATTTAGGTCTCTATTACATTGATAAGTTGTTTTGTCTTTTTACTGTCTTCGTCCAAGTTGTGATTTGTTTATTTTGCAAGTTTTACATTACAGTATAACTTCTCTATTATCAGTATTTATTTGTCTTTCACTAAGCACAATTTACATCTGTATATACAGTAGGTATTTTGATAATGATTCCTGATTGCACTTTGTACTAGTTAGCCTCGATACACCAACACATTTGCTACTAGGGTGGCGTGGGAAACCAACCTAATGTCTCGTGTTGTGGTGTACAGATATGTGGATATTGTTAGTTTGTTGTTTTCAAAGTTTAATTTCCGATAAATTCAAATGCATTTATCCACATAGATTTTGTTTAGTGTGTTGTTGTTTCGATAGTTTTTTATTTTAAGGAGTTTGTTATATTAACCCCTTCAGACTCATATGACGCAGAGGTTGCCAGATTAGCAATAAGAAATAGAGTTCTCTCTTATAATTACCTCTCCAAAATTAGTTTTCTGCCCACAGCTAACTCAAAGACAACTGCAGAGGTTGAAGTAACTAAACTAAAGGTTTCTAAATACCCCTGATGGTAACAAAGGCTTTAAAGTATCCCTAATAGGCTCAAAATCGTGCATATGTCGGAGAGGGTTAATTTGAACAGTAACTTTTGAGTTTGTTTTCAAGTCTTATATTTTGCTTCAACTCCTATTACATATTGACACACCCTCTACTGGGTGTCCCAAAATCTATCTATCTATCTACTCAGGTACATACCTAATTTTTTTTTTCCTCTTTTCCCAAAAAATAGGTGTGCCAAACTTCAGGACTAGGATATATACAGTATAACAAATTCTAAGCATTTAAATTGTAAAGCTTGCAAAATAAACCAACCAAAACTTGAACAAAGACAAAATAAATTATGAAATATAAGAACACAATTCTATAAGGAAAATTCCAAATCTCAACCATTACATTGGCTGTTGAAAATGGTATTTTCCATGTCTAGCACATGTACTGTACATCCACACCGCATCGCTCTCTTACTTCCTCATTTGTCTGTCCGTCTTTCCACACGCACACATCTCAAGCACTATGACTTATTTCGACCCCTCTCACTCTTGATTTATATCTCCCTAACAACATCCAGCTGTGGTATAGACAGTAAAGCGTCGGCTGTTGATTAAATGGTTGGCGGATCGAGCCCGCATTGTCAAAATGTTATTGGTAGATGTCAAGCCCGGGCAACTTGACCTAGCGATTCGTGACAAACGCCTAATGTTCATGGCTACTCCTTCTCGGGAATTATGGCATCTAGCAAAAAAAAATCCATGCTTCACTCTGCTCACGTGCTCATGTAGTAATGTACACCCTATGTGGTGGTTTTGTGTTCTTTTATATCATAATTTATTTTGCTAAAGCGTTATTTGATTTGATAAGTTCTTTTGTCTTTATACAGTATTGTATCGTCCCTGTTTTGGTTTGTTTATTTTGCCAGTTTTACATTATATTAACATCAATCAATGTCTGGATCACAACTAAATAATAATAATAAGCATGTTACTTATTTCTCATAAGCGCCAATTTTTCCGAAGAATTCACTAGCGCTCGAAAAGAGAAAGAAAAAAGAACAAAAATCAATGCATCAAAAGAAGGCTCATATACAACACACATTTAACAATCACTAGCAGTGGCAAAATAGCCTAAACTCTATAGCCATCTGTCATGACACCTCTCTCAAGATCATAGCTTCTCTCAAAGAGAAAAGTCTTAAGTTGTCTCTTGAAGCATTCAACAGAACTCAGTTGTCTCATGGACAGCGGCAACCTGTTATACAACCTCGGAGCCATGTAGGAGAATGACCTCTCAAAGAAAGAAGACTGCTGGAAAGCCCTTGGTTCATCAAGACGAAAAGGGTCACTGTCATGACGCACAACTACACCATGGTGTGCCGGTGGGCGCCTGAGCAGCTCCGCAAGGTACCTAGGCTCACCAAATTTGAGAACCTTAAAAGTCACCAAACACAACTTAAATTCTATTCTTGCTCTTACTGGCAGCCAGTGCAGTTCTATGTGAAGAGATGTAGTAGGAGTTCTAGGTGGAACACCAAAAATTAGTCTTGCGGCCCTGTTAAGAACAGACTGAACTTTCTTCAAAATATAATTTGGAAGACCCACCAACAGGGCATTGCAATAATCAACACGAGAGAAGACCAATGAGTGAACCAACGTCAGGAGGCAACGTCTGGTTATAAACGGCTTCACCAAATAGAGATTTCTGATGTGCAAGTAACAACTTTTAACTATCTGGTTTACATGCTCTTTGAAATCTAATCGGGAGTTCACATATACACCCAGATTTCGAACAGAGTTGGCCGGTCGCAGCTGAGATCCACCCACATTGATGGAGAGGGCACCTACCATATCATCAGCTCTTCTATTTCCTCGGATGATGAGAATATCAGTTTTACCATCATTTAGTTTAAGTTTTCTCGCTCTCATCCACTTCTTGATATCAGACATCAACAATTCCATCTTACTCCGTATATCAACTATATTTGTGATTCTCACATAAATCTGGGTGTCATCTGCATAAAAGTGAAAGGTGACATTATGTGCACGAAGCAGAAGAGACAAACTGCTAATATAAATTATAAATAGGATAGGACCCAAAACTGATCCCTGCGGAACACCATACTGCAGGGGTGTCGAGTCCGAGACCACTTGATTTACCATCACACTCTGGGATCTACCTGACAAGTACGACCCAAGAAGCAAGAGAGCGGAGTCACGCACACCACAATCATAAAGATCACTCAATAACAACTCGTGATCCACTGTGTCAAAAGCCGCAGAGAGATCAAGCAAGACCAATAGTGAGGCCACACCATTGCAAATGTTCTCAACTAGATCATTATGTACTCTAATCAATGCTGTTTCAGTTGAATGATGCTGTCGGTAAGCAGACTGAAAAATTGGGATAGTTTCATTCTGCTGAAGTAGTGGTTGTAATTGGTCAAGTATTGCACGCTCTAATATCTTTGATATGAAGGACAGGTTGGAGACAGGACGATAGTTCAACATGTTCTCAACATCAAGTCCAGGTTTCTTTAGAGTAGGTCGGAGTAGTGCATGCTTTTCAGAATGTGGGAAGCTACCTTCAGAGAAGCACTTATTAATTATTTTGGAAATAAACTCAACTGTGTGATCATAGACTCTTGGTAGCTTGGAAACATTTATGGGATCCAACGGGCAAAATGTTTTATTGAGGTTTCTTATGTAGGACGAGATCATGTCCACCTCTACTGAGTGAAAGGATGAGAGGACATTATTAGGAATGTGTCGGGGTTGGAGTACAACTGAAAGTTCTTCACCAACAGAAGCATCATCCAGTTCCTGTCTTATGCGAGTTATCTTGCCAGCAAAAAATGCCACAAAGTTGGCAGCCAACTCGGCATCAGGTACAGAAGGTCTTAAGCTGACTCTTGTTTTTCCAAGTAACCTGTTTACAATTGAAGCCAACCTCCTCTGGTCGTTACCACACGAGTCAACTTTTCCCTGATAATACACTTTCTTTTCATCTTTGATTTTGTAGACCACAGCTCTTCTGGCTGACAGATATTGCAACCATGTAGAGTCTGTTTTATTTTTCCGCCATTCACGTTCAGCTCTTCTACGCGCTCTTCTGAGAAATTTAACTCGAGTGCTATACCAGGGCGAATCATCTCGTACTATGATTTTCTTCTCTACTTCTGGACAGTGATGATCGAACACTAATTTAAGTGCATTTCCATGTACCTCCACCAGCTCATCTGAAGTAAGGTTGGAAGTATCAATACTTCCCAAGTACTGTTTTACTTCACTGCTAGCCAAATTTAGGTCTGCATTTTTATAATTTCTAAATCTGATTACTTTTTCATGTAATGTGACTGCTTTACTTTCATGTTTACCTATCTATTCCTTGTCAATGCTTTCAACGTGCCTACAACCTCTCTTGCACTTCCTCCTCCAAACTTCCATCTTGGCTCATCACGCTACGCAATTACTAAAATGAGCTGACATTTTCCATTACCGGGCCATTTAACCTTACTTCACACCCTGTGATCTGGAAACAGATTAACTTGCTCATGTAGTGATGTACACTCTATGTAGTGGATTGTGTTCTATTATTTTGCTTAAGCGTTGTTTCCATAAATAAGTGCGCCAAAATGCTGAGAATTCAACGAAATAGCCGGGTTCAGGGTTGGCGGGAAGGTTTAAAAGGGCCGAACTCCGAGGGTTAAATGTTGTTTCTGTTTGGGCTCTGTCTCGAGTCAGCTACCCCCAGCTATGGGGTATGTGTTTGAGTATATACATACATACCATGGGAACATAACAAACACCTGCTTTAATTCATATTTTTTCACCAACCAACTTTACTTCTAAACTCAATTAATGAAATCAACAAATACATGTGGCACTCCAAGAACTCGAACCTAGGATACTCACACCAAAATTCAGATCAAAGCACTTGCCCTGTTCATCCTCTATGCACACTGCTGCGGTGCTGCCCTTGCACCCTCATACATACTTTTCACCGCTTCCAGACACTTTCCATCTGCTCCATAGATTTTTATTTTTATTGTTTTTTTTTTTATTTCATAATAATATTTTGCTAAATCTTCAATGCGTGATTTATATATAAAAAAATCCGCCGTTGGGGAGCCACCTTGTCGTGGTGGCGGGGCTCGAAGCGGGGTCGCTGTCATCCACTCTTCGGAGCAGGGATTACAGCGGCGTCGTGGACGAAGTACCCCCCCGTCGTCATTGGGATAAGCGGAACCTTTCGGTGACGGCGTTTTTCTGGTTCCCGATTTTGACCTCGCTTTGCGGAGGGTTTCCTCCTCCTTTTTCACTAAATTGTGCCGGCTAGGCTCAAGACGCCTTCCCTCGCTGAGTGGGGAGTTCTGGCTCCTACCCGTTTACAGGGGCAGTGGCAGCTAGCTCACTGCACGTGGGGGTTGGTACCGGGGGCGGCGGCGCGGTCGCCCGTGCTGTCGCTCCATGGACCGCCCATCAGTGAGGCCCGGTCTCGGTTTCCGGGGGTCCGGTCTACCTTCCTGGTGGGTTTCCTGGCTTCTGTCCGGCTGCCCTCCATTACGTACAGATTGGGGATGTTTGCAATTCATTTTGCCCTCAGTCCCAGTATAGCGGTTTTGCCTAAGCTAGGCCTCTCTGTGCGTAGTGGTGCTATCCCCCCTTGTCTAGGGGGGTAGGGTATGGGGATGAAACCCCCTAGGACCTGCCCCTGTTTGTGCCGTCGGTGTGGGGGTCGGGGCTTCCTGACTCGCGACGGGGGGCTCTGTTAGCTCTTCTGGTATGCTCTTTATTTTTGCTTTGTTTCTGGTTTTTCTTTTATTTTTCTTCCCCTTGGTTAGTTTTTCTTTCCTTTTTCCGACAAACCGAAATTAGAATAGTAAAAACAACTTGGGTCATCATGGTCCGTCCATGCAACCCCACTCCCCCGGAACAAGCTAAGGCGCACCCTGTCCCCGTCCCACGCGATCTCACGGACTCTCCACCTGACTCTTTCTCAACTCTCTGGGGCTTCCGCCCTAGACGCATCCGTACCTACTAGTACCGTACCAGCTCAAACCTCTGACTCTCTCCTCATTGACCGCTCTCCGGCGCCTTCCTCGGCTTCGACTTTGGTAGACGTGGAGTGTGTCGCCTCTCTTTCCGATTCTTCATTAGTTCAGCCTGCTCTTTCTTCTACAGCTTCCTCTTCCATATCCCTCCCCGCTCCGCCAGTTCAGACCTCTTCTCTTCCGTCGTTTGCTATCCCTTCTACTGCATCTGCCACTCTTCCTTCCTTGTCTTCTTCCTCCATTGCTTCCTCATCTCACATCGTCACTTTCGAACCATATTCTCCTTCTTTTTGTTCTTCTTCAGTTCCTTCTCCTTTGGTTCCATCTACTTCAGTTTCTTCTCCTTCAGTTTCTTCTTCTGCTCGCCCTCGTTCTTCTATTCTTCCTCTCTCCGATCTCTTTGCCCCTGCCGATTTTGTTAAATTCTTTTCTATCCCCGCCTCAGCCCCTCTTGCCGGAGATGACCTTCTGTTCCACCTCAGTCTCCTTCAGAAGGTGGGCAAGGATGTCACTTTCCACTCTCGTCATGATCATTCCCGACTAGTTACAGTGCAGAACGAGAGTCAGGCTGCTGCTATGGCGGCCTTTGCAGACCCCAACGGTACTCCCATCCCTGCTTTTAAAGACCTAAGAATGAACTCGTGCACAGGTACTGTCCTGATCCCTTCTTATATCCAACTCGGTGATCGGGACTTCAAAGATTGCGCCGACCTTATTGGGAAGGCCGTTGTTGCTCAAGACCATGTTGTAATTAATATTGTCTGTTACACCATCCAACCTCGCCACAATCGCCGCTACCCCTCTAATATTGCTAAAATAACGTTCGATGGTAATATTCTCCCTTCTCACGTTATTGTCGGTGGTACTCGCATCGACGTCTTAGAATCCCTTCCCCGCCCTCAGCAGTGCAAGGGTTGCTGGCGTTTTGGCCATCCCGTGAAATACTGTCGCTCTCTCAACCCCGACTACCCTACATGCCCGTACTGTGCGCAACCTGGCCATATTGCTGATGAATGCCCGTCTACGACCCCCTGCTGCCTCAACTGTAAAGACTCTCATCCTGCCTATTCCCATGATTGCCCCGTTTACAAATTCGAATCTGAAGTTACAATTCTTAAAGCAAAACCAGGCCTTACTCACTCTACTGCCCGTAAGGAAGCTCTTCGCCTGGGCTTCTCACCTCGTCCGATTTCTGCACTTATCTCTCACCCTCCCGTCTCTTCTTCCACTCCCTCCGTTCCGCTTCCCTTGTCCTCGTCCTCCTCTTCCTCTACTTCCTCTGTTCCGCTCTCTGTCTCTTCTTCCCTTACTTCTACGCCTTCGGTTTCTTCTGTCTCCACTATGGTACTCCTATTACTGTCTCTTCGTCTTCTATCCCTTTGTCTAACTCTTTCTCTGTGCTTGACTCTTCTACTCCTACTTCCGTTTCCACTCCTTCCACTTCCTCTACTCGCCCTCGCCCCTCTTCTTCTGGTTTGGCTCAACGCCCCGCCCGCCAGCAGTCCCATCCCAAGCCTTCCTCTAGTTCTTCTCCTCCTCCCTCGTCTCGTGGTTCCATTTCCTTCCGATCTCCTGTCTCTACCAAACGGATTTCCAAAGTTCCTTCCCGTACCTCCCGTTCTCCCTCTCCCCTTCTAAACGCAGGGACTTCCACCGTAATGTCCGGAG
Source organism: Paralithodes platypus (assembly GCA_032716605.1). Classification (NCBI taxonomy): domain Eukaryota; kingdom Metazoa; phylum Arthropoda; class Malacostraca; order Decapoda; family Lithodidae; genus Paralithodes; species Paralithodes platypus. The sequence goes on along the minus strand of CM064532.1, from coordinate 35,438,356 downwards.
TCCGAGTCCCGGTGAGAAGAAGAAAAAGAGGTTGCCTCCTTCCTCCTCCTCTCCATCTCTTTCTTCTTCTTCCTGCCTTCGCCCTCCCTCTGTCTTAAACATGTCCTTTGAGTCCATTCCCAAGATTCGAGACTTTCTCGATTCTTCTCGTCCCCCGCCTCTTACCGTTTCAGCTGACATTCATCCCGTCCCCTCTACACTACCCCTTACCCCTCAACCACCTCCTCCTTCCCCTGTCCCCTCCTCTTCCGTCTCTTCCCCTTCCCACCCTTCTTCTCTTCCTTCTGTCTCTCTTTCGTCCTCTGCCCTTCCCTCCTCTCACTCTGGCCCTCCTATTTCTTCTTCTCCTTCGCTGTCGAGCCTCCCTATGCCCCCCGGTTTTCGGTCCTCCCTCTGCCTCCTTCTCTTCTGTCCCATCCACCTCTTCATTGTTGTACATAAGTGTGTATTTTTCCCTTTATCATTATTTGTATTTATCTGTCTCCCCGTTCGCCCATCCGCCTCTTCATTGTTGTACATAAGTGTGTATTCTTCCCTTTCTTTTTTTGTTGGCTTTTGCCTCCTTTTAGTTCTCCACGTTATCCTCATTCACCTTTTCTTAGTTGTACATAAGTGTGTGTGTTTTACCTTTACTGTTATTTGTGTATATTTCTTTCCTTCTCTGTGTGTCCTTCCTCTTTTTCTGTGCGTTCTTATTTTCGGTGGCTTTTGCCTCCTTTTATGGTTTTCTTTTGTCTGTTTTCGTTGTTTTTTCGTCCTTTAGTCTCCTCTTAGTTTCTTTTTTCTTTTTGTTTTATTATGTCCATTTTGCAGTGGAATCTTCGTAGTATTCATGCTCAAAGGATTGACTTACGTTTTCTTCTTTCTCTTCACTCCCCTAAGGTTGTTTGTCTTCAGGAGACTCGTCTTTTCTCTCCTCCTGTTCCCTTTCCTCATTACTCTTTTTATAGTTCTCCCCACTCTCTCCATGATACTTGTCTTCTTATTCATCGTTCTGTCCCTTTTGAAGTGCTGTCCTTTTCTACTCATTTCCCTTGCACCTTTGCTAGAGTCTATCTTGACCGCAGGTTGACAGTGGTTTCTGTGTATTTGTCGCCTTTCTTCCCATCGATTTTACCGAATTCTCCGAGATTTTATCTAAGTTGCCCACTCCATTCTTAGTCCTTGGTGATTTTAATGGTCGGCACACCTTGTGGGGTGACACTGTTATTTCACCCCGGGGTCGTCGGCTTGAACCTTTTCTCTCGGACTGTAATCTTTTTATCCTTAATTCTGGTGCTCCTACTCATTTTGATGCTCGGACTCGTACGTTTTCCTGTATCGATCTTTCCCTGTGTTCCCCTTCAGTTTCACTTGATTTTCATTGGTCAGTTCTCGAGAATTCTCACAATTCCGACCATTTTCCCATTCTCTGACTACCTACTTTCCTACTCCTAGCTCCCCTCGTTGGTGCTTCCAGCGGGCGGACTGGTCTTCTTTCGCTTGCTTTACTGTTCCTTCTTTGCTTCCTCCTCCTTTCTCATCGGTCCATGTCATGCTCTCGTTTTTTCTGGATCTGGTTTTCAGTGCTGCTTTGACGTCCATTCCCCGGACGTCTCGCCCTTTCTCGTCTAAATGCGTCCCTTGGTGGTCTCCTGAGTGTTCCAGGGCCCTCCGGGTTAAACGGGCGGCTTGGAAAAGTTTTCGCCGTAAGCGTCTCACCCCTGCTTCTCAGGAGTCATTTTTTCTCTTTCGCCGTGCATCTGCTCTTTTCCGTCGTACTACCAAAGCCGCTAAACGCCGGAGTTGGGAGTCCTATGTTTCTTCTATTACGTCTCGCACTCCTGTCGCTTCGGTTTGGAAACGTATTCGTAAGATCTCTGGTAAACATCTTCCCTTCCATGCTCCAGTCCTCCGCATTGATGGTGTTTCGGTGGCAGACTCCGAAACAATTGCTAATCGATTGGGCTCGTACTTTAGCTCAGTTAGCAGTGGTTCTCACCTCTCTGCTGAGTTTCACTCGCTTAAAGTCGTTGCGGAAAGTACTCCAATTACTTTTAGTCTTTCCTCTGACGAATCCTATAATGCTCCTTTTTCCTCAACTGAGTTACGCACCGCTCTCCGTGCCTGTAAGAACACTTCTGAGGGTCCTGATGGTGTCCATTATCTCATGCTCAAACATCTTTCCTCGCAAGCTCTGGTCTTCTTGTTAGCTCTCTATAACAAGATTTGGTCTTCTGGTGTTTTCCCTCCCTCTTGGAATACTGCCCTGATCGTCCCTTTTCTTAAACCTGGCAAGTCTGGGTTCTCCCCACAGGACTATCGCCCAATTGTCCTTACCAGTTGCCTGTGTAAACTCTTTGAACGTATGATTAACGCTTGTCTCATGTGGATTCTTGAGTCGCGCCATTTGTTGTCTTCTTCCCAGTTCGGGTTCAGACGTGCTCGTAGTACGCTTGACCCCCTCATTCGCTTGGAATCTTATATCAGGACGGCGTTTGCTCGTCGTCAAACTGTCATTGCTGTTTTTTTCGATCTCGAAAAAGCCTATGATTCTAACTGGAAGTACCACATTTTGCGTCAGCTCCGTTCTTGTGGCATTTACGGTAATCTAGGAGTCTTTCTTCAGAATTTTCTTTCTTCTCGGTCCTTTCGTGTCAGAGTCGCTTCCCACTTCTCTCGTCTTTACCCTCAGTTGGAAGGTGTTCCTCAGGGTTGTGTCCTGAGTACCATCCTTTTTCTCATTGCTATCAACAGTATCGTGTCTTCTCTTCCTGTCGGGGTTCGGTCTTCCTTGTATGTCGACGACTTTGCGATTTACGCAGCCGACTCAGATATTGACGCTTAACATCTTCTTATCCAATCCGCTATTCTGGCTGTTTCTTCATGGGCAACCCGCCACGGGTTCCGTTTTTCCTCCTCCAAATCCTGCGCGATGTCCTTTACTCGTTGCCATTCTATTCCTCATCCTCCTCTTACTCTTTATGGTACTGCCCTCCCTTATCGTTCCTCTACTACTTTTTTGGGTCTTACTTTTGATTCTCGTCTTAATTGGTCCGCTCATGTTTCTTCTCTCAAGGTTGCTGCCTTACTCCGCCTCCGCCTTCTCCAGTCCTTGTCCCACCTCACTTGGGGTGCTGATCGAGCGCTTCTTCTTCGGCTTCATACGGTTCTTGTCCTCTCTAAGTTGGATTATGGCTGTCAAGTTTACTCTTCAGCCTCTGATTCTGTTCTCCATGCTCTTGATTCTGTTCATCACTCTGGTCTTCGTCTTGCCCTTGGTGCTTTTCGTTCCTCTCCTGTTGAAAGCCTCTATGCTGAGTCTGGTTTCCCTTCTCTTTATCGCCGTCGGGCTCTCCTGTCCCTTCGTTCTTACGCTCGCCTTCAACAATTCCCATCTTCACATCTTTCCCTTCCCCCTTCGGTCGTTGCTACTTTTTCGTCTCACCCCCGTCTTGGTTCTCCGTTTTCTGTCCGCATGCTCTCGCTGCTCGCATCGTGCTCTTTCCCTGTTTCTAACGTCCTCCCTTTCCGCTTTTGCTCTTTTCCCCCCTGGCTTTTCCCTCGTCCTTCGGTTTGCCCTTCCATCCTCCCTTGTTCCAAGTCCTCTACTTCTCCCCTCGTTCTTCAGTCTCGTTTCTTAGATCACCTCTCTCTTCACGCTACAACCACTCCTGTGTTTACTGATGGCTCTAAGACGTCGGTAGGTGTTGGGTTTGCCGTCCTTTTTCCCACTTGCTCGTATCAATATTCTTTGCCTCCCGTTGCCAGTATTTTAACTGCTGAACTTTATGCTATTTTTATTGCCCTCCGTTTTATGTGTTCCTTCCCCTCCTCGTCCTTTACTTTGTTCTCTGATTCTCTCAGTGCTCTACTTCTCTTACAGTCCTCCCCTGCTCTACATCCTTTAGTTCTTTCCATTCAGGAATGGCTTTTCCGCCTTTCCGTCCGCAAAAAGCTTGTACATTTTTGCTGGGTTCCCAGTCACGTTGGCGTTTGCGGTAATGAGCAGGTTGATTGCCTTGCTCGTTCTGCTGCCGTGCGGGGTACCCGCTCCTCACTTGCTGTCCCGGCCTCTGATTTCTTCCCTGCCTTGTCCAGGTTTCTTTGGTCGAGGTGGCAGACTCAGTGGTCCACTATCTCCGTTAATAAACTTTGTTCTGTCAAACCGTCCGTTTCTGGGTGGTCTGATCCCTCCCACCGTAATCGCCGATGGGAGACGGCTTTGGCCCGTCTCCGCATTGGCCACACCAGACTTACCCATTCGTTTTTAATGTCCCGTTCTCCTCCGACTCTTTGCTCGCGCTGTACCGTTCAGCTTTCTGTCTCCTATCTTTTCCTCGATTGCCCCTTATTTTCCGTTGCCCGCACGCGTTTCTTCCCTTTTCTGGCTTTCCTCCGCCGGCCCCCATGTCTTGCTGATTTTCTTTCTGAATCTCCCTTGTTTTCTATCTCCCGCATTATGTCTTTCCTTCATCATGTTCGAGTTCTCGATGATATTTAGTTAACTTCCTTCCCGTCTTTAAACATTTCGTGCCATATGGCCTTTGTCGCCTGGTGCGTTGACTTCATTAATGTTATGTTATATAACAAAAAATTGTCTTTATATTGTGAAGTTCCTGTTTTGGTTTGTTTGTTTTGCAAGTTTTACATTTTAGTCTCCATAGACCTACTAATTCTAATGAATAATATTCCTATACTGTATCAATATTCAGTTGGAGTAAACATACTTATTTTAAAGGTGGTGGTGCATGGGTTGAGATAAACATGGAATAATAATTGCAACATGCACATAATTATCTTGCAAAATGCAATGGCACTGAAATAATTATCAACAATAGTATAAAGGATTTTGTGGATTGTCTACACCGGACCTGTGACGTCATAGTGACATCACTCCTGGACTGGATGGTGGACTTACACTCCTATGATGTCACAGGTCCGGTGTAGACGATCCACAAAATCCTTTATACTATTGCTAATTATTTCAGTACCATTGCATTTTGCAAGATAATTATGTGCAGGTTGCAATTATTATTCCATGTTTATCTCAACCCATGCACCACCACCTTTAAAATTATTATTATCAACTATTTTTACCACAGCCTACTGGACTGCTGGTATCAAATGGCTTACATACTAAGGAGACATTATATTCATATTTGTTCACTTTATTTTCAGTAAAAAGAAGAAGCTGAAACTTGGAAATGAAGAGAAGAAGAAACAAAAAGCTGGGTAAAGGTATGCTAAATTGCAAATTGTAATAGTACAGTATTTTACAATTATTAAATGTTTACAAGTTTTACATATAATTTTTTTTTTTCCTGCTATAATACAGGTCTCCCTCACTATTCGATGCCCCAATTTACGATATACTTATTGGTTTTTAGGTGTTTGGGTTTGGGTTTTGGCTGGTCCCAGAACACATCCCCATTTACCCCATTAATTTTAGGGTTTGCTATATGATTTTTCTATTTACGATCGGGTTTTCAGGAACATAACCCAATCGTAAATCGAGGGAGACCTGTATGGAAGTTTATTTACAGCACCGTAGTACAGTTTTTACCACCATGCACTATCTGCTCAAGAGCTCTGGGCTAGGGTGGATGCCCTGATGATCAGGGACTTCAGTAAATAGTTGCCACAGATTGCTAGACTGCACTGTTCACCAACAGCACTGGCATCTACCAATAACACACACTGGCTGGCCCGAGACTCCAACCGTCAACCTCACACGAAAAGGGTTGAAATAGGGGAGCTATCCCCCCGCCAAAGGCGGCTTTCTAGGGCCTTTCCTAGCTGATGCTGAGAGGATTGGGTTCTAGTCATGTGGTGATGGGCTGGTCTATCAGAGTGAGAACTGAGCGATCTCTGCCATACCCATAGCTTACTCTGACTGTTCCTTTTACTTATATATTTTCTAGATCTCAAGTGATGGCGTCTCTTGCGTGGATTGACCTCCTAATCTACCAAGATTGGAAGCCAAAGTGTCACATCTTTCCTTTGCCCCTCAACTTTCTCTTCATAATTGCTGAGGGGCACAGGGCCCTGGGTGGGGCTTTGGTTTCCCGGGCGTTTCCGCACCCTCCTCAGCTCCCCGCCATGGAGTGGCTTCGGTCACCCAGGCTTTATTGTGGTTGGCAGGGAGGGTTCTGTGGGGGCGCTCGGTTATGGCCTTGGCCTTGCTCGGGGCCTTGGGGCTGTTCGGCCAGACAGCCTGAGGAACAGCAACAACAACAACAACAACAACAACAACAACCTCACACACAAGGATGATAAGCTGCTCTTGTAAACTATGAAGAGAATTGGTCCCAGAACGGATTTATAATAGGCTCCCATGTCCTCATTCTTTAATTTATATTTTTCCTTTTCCCACTTTCTCCATTTTCCTTCCTTCTCACTCCTGATCCTTCCTTCCTCAATTTCGTACCTCTATCTATCTATTGCCTGACGCCGTGATCCCCGAAGGGGTGGCCACGAACGAACCGCCCCCATGCACCTCTGTCCCCAGTCAGTCGACGCCCCTCCCCCCAACCAGCACCGCCTTCGTTCATGTAGTTCCTCACTCCATCCTTCCACCTCATATTCGGTCTACCTCTCCCCCTCCACCTCACTCTCGTACACCCTCTTAGTCATTCTCTCGCTTTCCATACGTTCCATATGGCCGAACCATCTCAAGTTGTTCCTTTTCACACTTTCCAGCACATCTACCTCCACACCACACCTCCTTCTTACTTCCTCATTAGTCTGTCTATCCCTCCATGTAACTCCGCACGCACTCCTTAAGTAATTCATTTCCACTGCTCTCACTCTTGGTCCGAGTCTCTCAACCAACGTCCATGCTTCGCTTCCGTAAGTCAGTGTCGGGATTACCACACTGTCATGCAAGGACTTCTTCACTTCCATACTGACCACCCTATTTCTTGTTACTGCTTTTAGCGTTCCTACAACCCTCTTCCCGTTGTACCCTCTCCCGTACCTCTTCATCCATAGTCCCATCTTTACTCAACACACTGCCCAGATACTTAAGAGTTGACGATCTCCATAGCCTGACCGTTCAGCTTCACCTCACACTCTTTGTTCATTATTTATCTTTCTCCTCTTCATTTCTCTTGTCTCTTCCTCCTTTTCATAATTATTTCTTCTCCATCCCTTATTTCATATAGGTATATTATTAATAATATTTCTTGTTAATTCTTCTTTCATTTAGGTTCATTATTAGTATTATTCCTCGTTCATTGTTATTATTCCTTCTCCCTTTATTTAGGTTTAGTCATTATTTTCAACCTTTTAATTTTCCCTTTATACTTTTTCTTATACAATTCTGTATACATTTAAAGTTTTCTCCATTATCATTTTATCTTATTTTCAGCCTTTACTTTTCATTTTAATTATCTTTTTTGTTTTATTCTTTTCAATGTTTATACTTAAGCCAAGGTTTTCTCCATTACCATTATTTCATATTCATCATTTGGTACTATGCCTTTTTCATATTACAGTACAGTACTATGTTGATAAATAACTACCTTTTTGTCAATTTTACTTAGTAGTATTGTTTATTATTGCATTATACTTTCCATTTATTATATTATACCATTATAAACTTAAGGAATTATATACAGTAGGCCTATTTAGTTTTATTTGTCAGTTTTGCTTATTTTCTCTAGGCCTATTATAATTTCTCATTATTCTACCAACATATTTCACAGGGAAATAAAATATTAAATAAATTTATATTAGTTATATTTGTCAGAATATGTGCTCCCCCAAATAAAATAAAATTGCATTCAGGAGTTACAAAAAAGGTAATATATTTACCTTTAAATAAACATACAGTACTGTACTCCATCTGAAAATTAAACACATATTGATTAGTATAAAGAGGGGGGGGGAGGGGTAGAGACACACATACAGTCACACTGTGATGTGAGGGGGATGATGGTACCCAGGCAGCAGGTGTTTGTGGTGACGACTGGGCTGTGGTTGAATGTACACCTAAATGTAAGCTAGTGCAAGAAGGTGGCCTGCAGCTGCAGTTCTCCCAAGAGACACCGAGACATTAACCACTTCTTATTATCACCAACAGTCGTCAACCAACTCGTAATGGGACATTTATGTGTGATGACCGTGTGGTACTATGTATCACACAAGAACATTACAGTCATGAAATGTACCACGTCAGCTAGCTTTTCATTTGTGTGCTCTGGTGTGATATGGTTATTAGCCATATCACATTCAGAAAAAGAAAACTCAAATGAGTCGCCACAGCTGATCAGTGACTCAGTTGTGAATTTATGATGAGTGGTGTCAAGAAGTCCTTGGCATCATCACCACAGGGTCAAAACAACTCAGTTTAGAGAAATGACTAAGTGGGTAATGAGTGTGTGATTGTGTTGCCACAACCACACCCTCACCACTACCATCACAGACAAATCTATCACACTACTGACTGGGCGAAGGAGAGAAATATCAAGCTTAAGACTTAGATAGAAAGAAGACAGTTGCAGGGTACTGGAAACAGAGTGCCGGCCCCTACACTGCCCCGCCTGGTCTTCCACTCGGAGAATGGAAGGGGCACTTTTGGGGTGGTTCTCTAAGCTGTAGCATTTAGGACACCAGTGCGTTGCTATTGGTCACGGTCACATAATCCAAAAATGTCTACGCTACACCTCGAAGATTACTATGATCACAGTAACCTCTAACCAGAATACAAACTTTCGCTTGGGTTAGGTTAGGGCGAGTTAAAGCATTCATAGTAAAGTCGAGAGAATGTGTAACTATGCGTATAAGTTTCAAGAATAAGCCGACCAGTGGTCTTGTTCTCTCGTCAGTTAGAGGCTTGACTACCTCATGCACCCGACAGCAAGCCCCTAGACCAGCACACACTTTAACCACTAGTGTCAGACCAATGTACAACAGCTTACAGACAAAACACCCCCCCCCAACACACCATAAATCACTCCTACCTGCACCACCCTCACATCACATCAAACAAAGAAAAAAAGAAGAAATAAATACACAACACAAATAATCAAGGAAAGGGAAAATATAAAAAAAGGATAAAGGAAAGAAAGGGAAAGGATAAGGATCAGGTAAGGCAAGGATATAAGGAAAAAAGCAAGATAAGAAAAAGTAAAGAGAAGGATGGGAAAGAAAGAATGGAGAAATTTGAGATAGCAGAAAACAGCAAAAAAATAAAATAAAAATAAAGAAAGGGGAAAATGGAAAAAGTTGGAGATAAATAGAGAAAGTTATAAATCAAGAAAGGTAGAAAAAGAGGAGCCTAGAAAATGAAGTCAAGAGAGTAAAGTATGAGTAGGTAAATAGAAAAAGCAGAGATAATATAAAGATGAGGAAAACTGATAGAAAAGCAAATAAAAAGAAAGAGAGGAAATACGACGCGACGAATCTTCTTTCTTCTTGCCGAGACGTCCATCGACCATCGCCACAACTGTAAAGAATGGAAATATTTTCAAGTCTTTTTCAATCGCATAATTTTTTTGTTAATATACAACTGCCAGGTGATTTTATTCAGATTAGAAAGGACCTTGTCCAACACAAATCCAATCCCATTACATGTACATTAAATCCTCACTTAAAAGTTGCAGATCGCTTGTGAAAATCAACTGAGTAAAGCAGTTTTACAAATTCTCTTAAAGTTAACCGAAATATTATACAATTTGCAATATATGGAAGTATGGTTTAGCAACTTTAAGTGAACTGTTCCCTAATTATTGAAAGGTTTTCTTAAGCAAAAAATGCTGTTCACGCCAAAATTACCATGCATCCTACTCTTAAAAATATAATATAATTTATTCTGGCTATGCCTATGCAATTTTATACAGCTTAGAAAACCAAATGAAAGAAGGGTCTGTTAGTCTATTACAGATCCTTCCTGATCTGAATAATATCATCAACTGTTAGCAAAGTCACACAAGCACTGTCTATGACATTTTTTGCAAGTACAGTTGGCCAAATACAGTATAAGCAATAACATTAAAACAGCTTATTCAGCTTAGGAAGAACCTCTAGGAATCAAAGGGGTAGGACATATTTCACATAACCCTTTGAATCCCTCAGATCTTTCCTAATCTGGAAAAATAAGTGATCTCATGCTAGCCAGAAATATAAATTTAAGAAAGTACAGCTATTGTATTGGGAGTCGAGGCAAAATGTATCCGAAAACCAAATTTAAAGTCTCAAACGTACACTTCCTTTTCAACATCTGGCAGACATTACTACATTACTGTATTGTCAAAATTAAAATGCAAAACAAACAAACCAATATAAACAAACCATTTTTATAACTTTGTGGAAACATATTTGAAGATTTAGCAAAACTATATGAAATTTAAGAACAAAATCATCACTTAGGTGTACTGTACAACTATATGAGTAGTCCTGATGTGGCGGCGTCTACGCCGTAGGACCACCTCCCGGAGCTGCCGACCCTCCACGGCCGGAGACAAGATCAACGACCAGTGGAGGACAACTGGATGCCGGCCGCGGGGAGCAGTTTCGGAAGCCAAACCGTCACAACTATCCCCTGCCCCCTCCCGGGGGGCACGGGTTCTTGGAGCGGCTTCGGTCGCGCCGGGAATTTCCACACCTCTCACACCACACAGTTTTTCCTACACCGAGAAATGACTCTCCGGCTGTCATTTCTCGAAGACTTCTAGCCGGAGACATTGAGAGCAACCCAGGACCCGTACACATACATATGTCCAACTTGCTCAAAACCCATCACTTCGAGTCGCCACACTAAGGGTTCAGTTCTCTGCAATTCATGCAGGAACTGGACCCACTTCACCTGTACAACACTTGCCTCCAAGAAACACTACACGAACACCTGGACCTGTTCCTCATGCCCCTCCCTCTCCCAGTCAAATCCCTCGCCTAAAACCCGTCCACCTCTCCTCCCCAACCCACCTAGCCTTCCCATATCATCCACTCCCTCCCCTAAAACCCGTCCACCTCTCCTCCCTAACCCACCTATACCATCCACAATCTTAACTCAACTCAACACACCACACCACACCACACCACACCACACCACACCACACCCCATCCTAATCCATTTCAACCCCCATCTCCTGCTCCCCACCCCCACCTCACCCATCCCAACCCCCAGCCCTTCCCTCACACACACACCCCAGACATCATCCTGGGTGGTGACTTCAACGCCAAGACGTCGGCCTGGTTTGTCGACAACCCTGACACAGACAGAGGGCTGGTACTACAAAACCAAACAGATAACCTCATCATCCTTGACGACATCCATCAACATACCCATATTCCTCACCAAGCCCTCTATAACCCATCATCTCCAGACACCACCTTTTGCTCCCCAGAACTCGCCCCCACAACATCCTGGAGGGTGGCCAGAACCTTAGGCTCTGACCACCTCCCGATCATTATCACCACCAAAACCAGACTCACCACAGCTAGCCACAAACACACATACACCAATTATAAAAGAGCTAACTGGGAAGCATTCACAAATGAGACAGAACAACACTTCACAACTCTAAACAGTACACCCATCACTAACATCAACAATGCTGTACACATACTCAATAAAACTATCCAAAACGCTGACAAGAAACACATTCCAAGAGGTAACAGAAAAAGACACAACCCCAACTTCACACCAGAAATTCAAAACCTCATCAGACAACGCGACACACTGAAACACTCCCCAGCACACCCCACAACAAATTCAAGCACTCAACACCCAAACTAACAACAAAATACAAGAACAACAAAAACTAAATTGGAATAACTTCCTACAAACACTTGATCACAAAACAAACCCCAAAAAACTCTACAAAACTAAACAGCATCACACTTTCCAACAGCAACACGACACAATCACATACTGCAATCACAACAACAGACTCTACTCCTTCATGTAAACAACAAGCAAACACACTCATCAATCACTGCTCACATGTCAGCCACCTAAAACCTCACAAAGACGACCGACGTGTCATCCGACGTAAGAGACAATTCCCCACAGACCCTGACTATACACCCTTCACCAATCACAAGACAAAGCATATCATCAACAATCTCAAGCACTCACCCGCCTGTGGCCTAGACAACATAAGCAACATACACCTCAGACACCTGGGACCACAAGGCATACAAGCACTCACTAACATATCAAACTACAGCTATTCACACAACACAATACCAGACATTTGGAAGCATGGTATCATCATCACATTCCCCAAACCCAACAAAGACCCCACGCTACCCTCCTCGCACCACCCCGTCACACTCCTTTGCTCCCCCTCCAAAGTCATGGAACACCTAGTATTACAACTAATTACACCCGACCTACCCCTAGCTCCAACACAACATGGCTTTAGGCCACTGCACTCCACAAACACTCTTCTCACAGACCTTACACAAAGAGATTTTGACGGCATCAACTCAGCTAGACCACCACACAGATCACTATTAGCCACACTCGACATTAGTAAAGCCTTCGATGCCATCCCCCGCCACAACCTAACAAACAAAATCTACAACACAAAAAGGTGGCTGGCCAACTTCCTAGCAGGCAGATGTGCACACGTATCTTTTGCCGGTCAGTCATCTAAAATCAGAAACTTTCCAAACAGAGTCCCACAAGGATCCGTCCTATCGCCCGCACTCTTCAATCTGTACATGCACGACATAACTACACCCAATACGCCCAAAATAAACTTAGCCTCCTATGGAGATGACATAACACTCACATGCACACACCATGACCCAAAAAGAGCAACAGATCTCCTTCAACCCTATCTCAACACACTACATGGCTGGTGCACTACAAACAGACTTAATCTAGCCCCAGCCAAATCCACCGCAACCCTGCTCACAAGCTGGACAGAACATGAATACATCCCTCAACTCACCATAAACAACACACCCCTAACACATACACACACACCCAAAATCCTAGGAGTAACATATGATACTCATATGACATTCAAACAGCACACCACAAACATTAAAAAGAAACTGACACCCAGACTCAACGCCCTCAGGTCACTTGCTCACACAAAATTTGGACACAACAAAGAAACTACCACCACAGTATATAAACAATACATAAGATCAGTGATGGAATACACAAGCCCAGCCTGGGCTTCTAACCTAGCTGAAACACATCATAAGACCTTACAGACTATTCAAAACAAAGCCCTGAAGATCATTACAGGCTGCACAGCTACTGCACCCACAGATCACCTACATCAAGAAACCAAAATCCTCAAAGTGAAAGACCACCTGGACATGAGAGGCACTCAATTCCTGGCAGCAGCCTCCACGAACCAAGACCACCCACTAAACTACATGGCAACACACCCACAGACACCAAGAAATATCAAAACAACACCCAGCACACGGTATCACACACAATTATTGTCCTCTCTCCCTCCCTGCCCACCCCGAACCAACTTCCAAAAGCACATCCATACTCATATCTCTCACCGATCCATCCACTCACTCACAGACAACACGCAGCTGCGTGCACGACCTCCCGAAATCCATCCTTCCGAATCCTCCCTTCCTCGCGAGGATAGAGTCCACTGGCCAGGCTGAGATGCGGACACCATCCAGCTCTCCTGAGCTATCAGAAGAGACTGGATGACTCCGTTGTCGACGCCTGCCCGGGATGTAACACAGCACCCCATACCATTAAACACATCATAGAAGACTGCATTTCACACAACCACTTACGCCAACAACACAATCTACACTCAATGAGAGCTCTGTGGGAAAGCCCGATCGTGGCCATGGCCTTTCTCAGGGACTCGGGGCTGTTCGGCCAGGCAGCTTAGGGAACAACACAAAGAAACACGAACTCTCACACTTCATCAAACAACACAACATACACATTACCATCATACACGAAACAAAACTCCGCACAACACAAAAAACACCTACATTTCAAGAGTTCACCACCATTAGACAAGACCGGGCCGTCGGCGGTGGCGGTGGACTCTATCACCCTGGTACACAAAGACATAACATATATAGTCACCAGTGCACATACCAAATCCTACCTCCCCCCAAATGATAACACAACAGAAATACAAACCATTAAAATACGCACTGGCATCACATCCAACATAACCATCATAAGCACATACATCCCTCACAGTACCCAACGAATACAGACCATAACTACAACATATCACAAACCCCCCACACATCATCCTGGGTGGTGACTTCAACGCCAAGACATCGGCCTGGTTTGTCGACAACCCCGACACAAACAGAGGGATGGTCCTAAACACCAATCAGGTAACCTTTACATCCTCAACGACATCCATCAACATGCCCATACTCCCCACCAAGCCCTCTACGACCCATCATGTCCAGATATCACCTTTTGCTCCCCAGAACTCGCCCCTACAACATCCTGGAAGGTGGTTAAAACCTTAGGCTCCGACCACCTCCCGATCATTATCACCACCAAAACCAGACTCACCCCAGCTAGCCACAGACACACTTACACACTTACACTAATTATAAGAGCCAACTGGGAAGCTTTCACAAATGAGACAGAACAACACTTTGAAACCCTAAACAGCACACCCATCACTAACATCAACAATGCTGTCCACACATTCCAAGAGGTTACAGAAAAAGACACAACCCCAACTTCTCACCAGAAATTCAAAACCTCATCAGACAACGCGACACACTGAAACACTCCCCACTACCCCACACACAAGACATCACACAACAAATTCAAGCACTCAACAACAAAATACAAGAACAAACACTAAACTGGAATAACTTCCTACAAACACTTTATCACAAAACAAACCCCAAAAAACTCTACAAAACACTAAACAGCATCACACTTTCCAACAGCAACACAACACAATCACATGCTGCAATCACAACAAGACTCTATTCCTTCATGTAAACAAGCAAACACTCATTAATCACTTCTCTCATATCAGCCACCTAAAACCCCATAAAGGCGACCGACGAGTCATCCGACGTAAGAGACAATTCCCCACAGACCCTGACTATTAACTACCAAAGCACATCATCAACAATCTCAAGCACTCACCCGCGCAACATACACCTGGGACACCTGGGACCACAAGGCATACAAGCACTCACTAACATATCAAACTACAGTTATTCACACAACACAATACCAGACATCTGGAAGCATGGTATCATCATCACTTTCCCCAAACCCAACAAAGACCCCACGCTACCCTTCTCACACCGCCCTATCACACTCCTCTGCACCCCCTCCATAGTCATAGAACGCCTTGTACTACAACTAATTACACACACCTTACCCCTAGCTCCAACACAACATGGCTTCAGGCCACTGTACTTCACAAACACTCTTCTTACAGACCTTACACAAAGAGCTTTTGACGGCATCAACTCAGCCAGACCACCACACAGATCACTACTTGCCACACTCGACATTAGTAAAGCCTTCGATGCCATCCCCCGCCACAACCTAACAAACAAAATTTACAACACAAACATGCACAACAACACAAAAAGGGGGCTGGCCAACTTCCTAGCAGGCAGATGTGCACACGTTATCTTTTGCCGGTCAGTCATCTAGCATCAAATTTCCCAAACGGAGTCCCGCAAGGATCCGTCCTGTCGCCCGCACTCTTTAATCTGTACATGCATGATATAAATACACCCAATACACCCCAAATAAACATAGCCTCCTACGCAGACGACATAACACTCACATGCACACACCAAGACCCAGCCAGAGCAACAAGTCTCCTTCAACCCTATCTCAACACATTACATGACTGGTGCACTACAAACTTAATTTAGCCCCAGCCAAATCCACAGCAACCCTCCTCACAAGCTGGACAGGAGATCAAGCATACTCCCCGCAGCTCACCATAAATGTCAACAGAAAGGAGCGTAATGAGATGAGAATGGTGAGATGGATGTGTGGGGCCAGGCTACAGGATAGAATAACAAATGTTGAGCCGAGGAGACGTTTAGGTATAAAGAGTATTAGCGAGGTGATGCGTACAAGTAGACTGGGATGGTATGGACATGTGGAGAGAATGGATGAACAAAATTGGGTGAAAAAATGCAGGTCTGTGATTGTGGAGGGAGCTGCACCAAGGGGTGGACCGAGAAAGACCTGGGATCGGACTATACGTGCCGATCTCAAATCCAAGAACTTGACAAGTGATGCAGCCCTTAACAGGGTTGCCTGGAATGCCGCCATTAGGACAAGAAACTGAAACTGCACTTATGTGTGGAACACTCCATCTTAATATTTTATGTATGTATGTATGTATACCCCTAACACACACACACTCGCCCAAAATCCTAGGAGTAACATATGATACTCAAATTACATTCAAACAGCACACCATAAACATTAAAAAGAAACTGACACCCAGACTTAACGCCCTCAGGTCACTTGCCCACACAAAATTTGGACACAACAAAGAAACCACCACCACAGTTTACAAACAATACATAAGATATATATAATAATAATAATAATAATAATAATAATAGTTCTTAAAGCTAGTGCATGCTAAGCCAGCTAAGGATAGCCCAATAAGGCCGATTAGGCGTATTTCCATTGGGGTCCTGTACTACTACCCCATCCCCTTGCTCATGAGGGATGGTAACGACTCAGTGCTTGTGAAAAATCTTTAATGCGCCGAGCGTGGGCGCGATCCCGGACCTTCTGGGTGGAAGTCCAAGACGCTAGTCACTACACCAGCGAGCCGATCAGTGATGGAATACGCAAGCCCGGCTTGGGCTTCTAACCTAGCTGAAACACATCATAAGACCTTACAGACTATTCAAAATAAAGCCCTAAAAATCATCACAGGCTGCACAGCTACTTCACCTACACCTCCGCCGACCTCCGAGCTGTCAACACCTCGCAGCTGCTCCCCGATAATGAGTTACCTTGTGTGAAGTTGATAGGAGTGTCTAAGTGTTGTCCCGGAAATTTATATGTGCATCTCAATAAGTAATTAGGTGTTTTATGAGCAATTCAGATTTAATTGGATATTCCAAGTAATTGAAAATATGGATTAAGTAAAACAGTTCCTGGAGTGAGATGGGATAGTGGGGCGATTGTTGTTTTTAGGCTGGCAGACGACCACCTCGCGATGGCGGGAAGGCGTGAAAGCCTAGCTGGGGATGAGGAGGATTATGAATTTGAAGGCTTTATCACCGAGGACAAGGATGATCAGTTGGCAAGTATGAAAAAACAATTAATGGGTCTTGTGAGATGGAGGGGAGTGATGGAAAATTGGAGGAAGGAGTTAGGGGCTAAAGTAGAAGTTTTGTCCGATATGTGTGGCGTTACTAGCGGGGTGGATAGGCCTAGGCCAGTAAGTGACAGCCTAGAGGCAGTGATGGCCAGAGTAGACGAGTTAGCGTCGGAAAATGTGGCACTCAAGGCTCAGCTTAAGGAATATGAGGGCCACCTGAGTGAGGAAGTAAAAGGAATTAGTGAGGTAAAAAATGAGTGGACAAGGGTAGAGAGTGCCACGATGGTAGCCCTTGAAGAAATTGTGAAGGAGCAGAAGGAAGAGAGAGAAAAGGAAAAGAAAGAGTTTGAAAAAAATGTAGTGCAAGTTTTAAAGAAGAAAGAGAAGGTAGTGAGAGAGACAATAGATAGAGGTAAGTGTGTAGTAATCTTTGGAGATGTGGAAGAGCACCTGGCAGATATGAAGGTAAGAAAGGAAAGGGATGTTGTGAAAGTCAAGGGGATACTGGATTACTTAGACGAGGGTTATGGATGGGTAAAAGAACTGGAGGAGGTGAGAAGGTTAGGAATATATAAGAAGGGCGAGATGAGACCACTAAGAGTGGAACTAAAGTTTAGATCAACAGCAGAAGCAGTAGCCAATGTGAGCTGGAAATTAAATTCGACAGAGCTGAATCATATAAGGGTAAAAAAGGACCTAAGTGTAGAAGAACGAGAACAGTTAAGGGAACTCCAAGCTAAGGCTGATGAAGAGAATGGAAAGTTGTCTGAAGAGCAAAAGAAGAAATTTTTTTGGAGAATAAGGGAAGGGCAAGTAAGGAAGTGGTACATCAGGAGCCACCAAGAACCGAAAGTAAGAGGAGTGATAGGGAAAGAGACAGAGAGACAAGTACGAAGTCAAAGCAAGGAGACGGAGCGAGAGATAATGCAGGGAGCAGGGGACCGGAGAGAGAGCCAGGATGTGGTGGAGAGGGTGGAACAGAGGGAGAGAGAGGGGGGAGGAGAATAGAATTAGTGGGGGAGGTGGAACTGGGTCAGGGAAGGGATGGAGGAGGAGGAGGTGAACCTGGTAGGAGGCAGAGAGGGAAGAGAAACAAGGAGGTGGATTCAAATATACTGTGCTACTACACTAATATAGATGGAATAAACAGTAAAAAGGTAGAGTTAGATAATATATTAAGAAAAGATCAACCACAGATAGTCTGTTTGACAGAGACAAAGCTGAACCAGGACTTTGACAGCAACAGTGTTTAGTGAAGGATATAATATATGGAGAAATGATAGAAAGGGTAAAAGGGGAGGTGGAGTGGCAGTATTAGTTAAGAACCCTATGACAGCAAAGCACGTGGAGTTAAATAATGACAAGGCAGAAATAATGGCAGTTGAACTCAATGATATAGAAGGAAAAAAGCTAGACATAGCAGTAGCTTACATGCCACCAAAGACCAGAGCATGGAGGGAGTTGGAGTTTGAGGAGATGGTAGAGGATATGATTCAGTCGTTGAGAAGATTGCTTTTAAGGAAGAATCGATTGATCTTGGTAGGAGATTTCAACTGTAGTGAGGTTGATTGGGAATCGGGAGATGCAGGGCCAAATCAGAGATCTTGGGGAAGTCGGCTAGTGGAGTTGGTTACGGAAAATGTACTTACACAACATGTGAAGGAAAATACAAGAATGAGGGGTAATAACGAACCTTCTAAACTCGATCTGATTTTTACAAAAGATCCTCACGAAATTAGTGATATAAACTATCTATGTCCTGTAGGTAAAAGTGATCACCTATTACTAAAATGGAAGTTGACCTCGAGTAATGCCAATAGATTAGACAATAGCTACATAAATGACAGATTAAATTATAGTAAAGCTGATTATGTATCCTTGAAAAGATATTTAGAGGGAGTAGATTGGGATCTTATTTTGAAGGAACGGGACGTACAAGGTAAATATAGTAGATTCCTCGAAATTTATAGAGTAGGAACCAATATGTTTGTCCCAAGATATAAAACTGGAAATTTTACTAAGCAGAAAGATTGGTTTAATTTGAAATGCAAAAGAGCTTTGGGTAGGCGTGATGCAGCTTGGGCTAGATTAAGAAGAAGGAACACTGAGAGTAATCGGAATAAATATAAACAGGAGAGGAATAGATATGTTAACATAATTAGGCAAGTTAAAATGAACTATGAGAAGAACATAGTAAATAAATGTGAAAGTGACCCTAGATTATTTTATAAATATATAAACAGTAAGTTGAAGGTAAAGAAACAAATTACTAAATTAAGAGTTGATGCTAGGACGTATGAAAATGTATCGGACATGTGTGAGGTAATGAATAACAAATTGGGGTCAGTTTTTACTAGAGAGGAAGGTTTTGACGAACCACAGGCGGGAGTACTGGAGAGTGGTCTTAGTAAGATTGAAATAACTAGAGATGAGCTGTTATCTGCGATGAGAGGACTTGAAGTAAGGAAAGCTATGGGACCGGATGAAGTGTCTGCCTGGGTTTTAAAGGAGTGTGCAGAGCAATTAGTGGAGCCAGTGAGGGACATAATTCAAGCTTCCTTAGATAAAGGACAGGTTCCTGTTGAATGGAAAAGAGCTAATATCATTCCGATATACAAGAATGGAAACCCTGAGGACCCTCTAAACTATAGACCAGTTTCACTTACTAGTATTGTATGCAAGATTTGTGAAAAGCTAATTAGGAAGAGATGGATGAAAATGTTGGAGAGAAAGAAAATAATAACCCCAAAGCAATTTGGATTCAGAGAAGGGACATCTTGTGTTACCAGTTTGCTATGTTATTACAGTAGGGTGATAGATGTACTCCAAGAAAGAGGCGGATGGGTGGACTGCGTCTACTTAGACCTTTCCAAAGCATTCGATAAGGTACCACATAAGAGATTGTTATCTAAGCTTGAGACGCTAGGATGTGTCAGGGGGAGTTTGCTGAAATGGATGGAGAGCTATTTAACAGATAGGGAAATGAGGACCAACATTAGAGGAACTTACTCATCGTGGCGGAAAGTTGAGAGTGGTGTGCCGCAGGGATCTGTGTTGGCACCTCTCATGTTCCTTATGTACGTGAATGACCTGCCGATAGGCATAAACTCTTACATGTCAATGTTTGCAGATGACGTAAAAATTATGAGACAAATAACAAATAAAAGTAGTTGTGAGGAGCTGCAAGGGGATTTAGATAAAATATACGAATGGAGCACCAAGTGGAAAATGAAATTTAATATAAGTAAATGTCATGTGTTAAATATGGGAAGAAGTGTGAATAGACCAAATTGGGAGTACAGGATGGGAGATAATAAAATTAGCAAGGCCGAAAAAGAAAAAGATTTAGGGTTGATTATACAAGATAATTTGTCGCCAGAGAAACATATTAACAAGCTCTTTAGCGGAATGTATGCAATGGCCGGGAATATGAAAGTTGCTCTGAACTATTTGGATGAGACCATGGTAGCGAAAATTATGAAGAGTATGATTAGACCAAGATTGGAGTATGCAGCAGTGGTGTGGTCCCCGCATCTAAAGAAGCATATTCACAAGTTAGAAAGAATCCAGAGAGCAGTCACTAGATTGGTTCCAAGTCTCAGAGAACTGCCATATGAAGGGAGGCTAGACAAATTAAATCTACCGAGTCTAAAAGAGAGGAGAGAGAGGGGAGACATGATAATGATGTACAAATGTACCCGGGGGCTGGAGAGGCTGGATAGGGAGGATATATTAATTATGGATACAGGAATAACTAGAGGCCACAGCTACAAAGTAAAAAGACCTACCTGCAAGAACGATATCAGGAAGTTTAGCTTCCCCTATAGATGTATTGACAAATGGAATGGGCTGGAGGAGGAGGTGGTAGGGGCAAGGAACATCCATATTTTCAAGAAAAAATTGGATAAAAAGTAGACTGAGAGACGGGACAACACGAGCTTAGCTCAACTCCTGTAAACTACAATTAGGTAAACAATTAGGTAAATACCTACATCAAGAAACCAAAGTCCTCAAAGTCAAAGACCATCTGGACATGAGAGGAAGTCAATTCCTGGCAGCAGCCTCCACAAACCAACACCACCCACTAAACTACATGGCAACACATCCACAGACACAAAGAAATATTAAAACAACACCCAGCACATGCTATCACACACAAATACTATCTTCTCTCCCTCCCTGCCCACCCCAAACCAGCTTCCAGAAGCACATCCATACTCATATCTCTCGCCGTTACATCCACTCACTCGTACACAACACACAGCTGCAGGCACGACCTCCCGAAATCCATCCTTCTGAATCCTCCCTTCCTCGCGAGGACAGAGTCCACCTGGCCAGGCTGAGATGCGGGCACCATCCAGCCCTTCTAAGCTATCAGAAGAGACTAGTGACTTCGTCGTCGACTCCTGCCCAGGTTGTAACACCGCACCCCATACTATTAACCCGGGAACTGCGGGGAAACTCTTAAGAGTAAGGGGGAAAAAAAATCCATTTAACCCGTACAGCCCCAGCGACGCGTCTGACGCGTCACCCTAATTGCGCCGACGGTAACCTCAGGTGTAGCCACTCAAGAGGGCTCAGATTTGTATGGGAACTGTGTACGTATCCCACGCAACCGTGCCGATGGTTGAAAACTCTCAAAGTCCACGTGCGTGCGCGTGAGCGCGCAATAACCTGGTTTTTTGGGGTAATTGCCTTCAATTTTTTTACTCTTGTAAAATACGTTTTCGGGGGCTCTGTAGGACCATTTTTTAAGCTTTTTGAGTGGTTTTTCGTGGTTTTTCCTTCATTTCCCATTCGCTATTGTTTCTGGAATAAAACCATTTTTTGAAAACCGGCCGGGTTCTGGTGAACAAACATTACAAAACTAGCCGGGGCTCCACGGGTTAAAACACCCAAAAAAAAAAAATTTGTTGTTTTTATTTTTTTATTTTTTTATTTTGCCCCTGGGCCATGCCAAATATCACTCCTCCACCTCCCCTCCTTCAATTATCACCTATTTTCCCTGTTATTCCCTTATTCTGTGGTTTATTTTCGTGCTAACATTAGCGAGTTGGTAGCAGGGTGTTGTCATCACTGTTACCAAGCGTGGGAAAGAGCGAGAGAGAGACTATTGCGGAACAGTGTCTCTCCAGACAAGGGGAGGGGTGGAGGGCAGGGAGGTTGCCGCAGCCATACATTATGTAACTCCCGGCCTGTATCGCCGATTTTGACCATCCAAACACTGCTTCCAGTTGTTTTATTGTTGTAACAGGTTAATACCTTTATAATCAACCTATAATAGGCGCATATGGATAAGTATTAATGCTATTTATGGTAAAATAACGATGTTAGTGATGGGAACAGCTTAAATACGTCAGCACAGGAGTATGGTGTCTCATACCCCCCATGCGCACTTCTTAGGTTAAACACATCATTTAAACTAAATTTTAAAACTTGCAAACAAAGCTAACATAGAAGACTGCATTTCACACAACCACTTACGCCAACAACACAATCTACACTGCTTGAGAGCTCTGTGGGAAAGCTCGACCGTGGCCATGGCCTTCCTTAGGGACTCGGGACTGTTCGGCCAGGCAGCTTAGGGAACAACAACAACACTATTGAAACATTGGTTTTGGTAATTTAAATACTATACACAGTAGTTTGATGGCAACTGTTTTTGGTTGAAACAGTGCTGTGAACTACATACTAGCAAGTTGGGTATTATTTATTATATCTTTTTATTTTATGTAACTACAGTCTCGCTAATAAGTCATGTCCCACCTGTCATTATGTTTGGCTTGCTCTGTGCTGTATTAATGTCTGTCAGATGTTGAATAAGGTGGGTAAGTGTAGAAACATGTTTGTATATTTCACTCGCTATGAAGAAATGAAGGTTAGATATTGTTGATACCAATTATTGATCAAAACATACTTGGTGCCGAGACATGACTTATTAGCGCGATTGTACAGTACAGTATGTATATTTGTAGGTTATTGTAAGATATATATGGACCCCAGTATGGTCCCCTCTGTACTGTGCGAGTCTGAAATAAAGCATTACTGTAATATTATTATCATTATACCGTTAGTCTTTACCCATTTAATTCGCCAACATCCTTCCTAAACTGTATACGTCAGATCGGCAATTGCTCTCTGTTTTGATAGCCCTGGGAATTTAATTACTTCATTATTACCACCAGACCCACTATCCATATCACTGAATGCACCAAAGACCATAATAAACGCGCAAGATACGAGGCTCGGGCAGAAAAAAAAATTGTAAACGTGTAGTTTTCCAACACAATGGTTGCCAGCCTATCCACCAATCACAGCCGCCAATGTTCTGTGACGTCATCGGGCACCGTGTTTGAACATTCCCGTCGGTACGGAACCGCGATAGCACCCTTTTGGGACGCGATAAGGACATTTTAGGCTTTTTAAGGTAGCCGTGATAGCACATAAACGCTATAGCAAAACCTGTGATAGCAGAGGGATGAGTGTACAGTAAAATTGTCTAATGATAGCCAGAATATACTGTTAACATGTGTCATAAACTTCAAAGGGTTAAGTTTACGAGGATTCCTTGTGGGAGTTATGCATTGCACAATCTAGTTGATGCTTTGTACAGTACAGTTTATCGCACATAAGTGATCTTATGCATGAAAATATAATAGTACTGTATTCAGTTAACTAATCAGATGCATTAACCGCTGCAAAAAACTACTGTACTGTAGGCCTACACTTGTAATTCAATCATGCGCATTATATTTCTAATGTATAAGATCACGGAGAGGAACAGAACTTATTAATTAACCACTGCATAAAAACTACACTTGTAATTCAATCATGCGCATTACATTTCTAATGTATAAGATCACAGAGAGGAACAGAACTTATGTGAGCAACTGCACAGTTACCGCACATTCCGTTCAGTATCCCAGTAACTTCGCAATTTTGGCCACACCGCACCCACCTCCCTCACTCCACCACCTATCTTCCAGGAGGTGGAGAAGGGGGGGTTGGGTGCAGAGCTGCCAAGATTTTGAACTTACTGGGATACTGAGGAATGGAATATATGCAGCAAACTGTACCTATGATAATGTATGTACACTCGGATGCCATAGTCTCTAGCCCACTAATAAATATTTGTGGACTTCACCTATTTCTAATTATGGAAGTACTGTATGTCTCTAAAAACGAACTGATGAATATAATTTGTCTATACATCAACTACAACTATATCTATCTATCTATCTATTTAATCAGGCCCAATCCCCACTTTTCCTTATTTTTACTTTATTATTATTTATTTATTTATTTTTTAGGGGGGGGGGGACTCAAGACAGAGCAAGAACAGGGACAACACAAAACAACGAACACACACAAACAAAACACAAATTGACACGCATCTAGGTCATTCAGAAGTCCCAGACACCAGGGTCACCAAGGTCCCTCCAGCACTCCCCCAGTTCCCGACTACCCGGAGAGGTTCTGATCTTGGCAGGCAGACATGCAGCGAAGCCCTACCACCACACTTCCAGGCGCACCCTTCATATTAATCGTCTCCCCGGGCCAGGTGCCTGATGGAATATTATCTAGTCCAACTTGCGCCCGACCCCTTCCCCCAAATGACCACGTGTTCACTCATCTATTCACAAGCATTCTCCATTCATTCTTGTTTATTACCACTTCTCTTGCCTGATCTATAATCATTCCTCTATCATCCAAAGCTTGCCTTACACAGTCTCTCCATCTCAATGGGGGTCTTCCTGCCCTTCTATCTCCCCTTGTATCTGACTCACATTCTCTTTGTCAGCCTTTCATCTTCCATTCGTTCAACACGACCATACCAGCTGAGCACCCTTCTGTCCACTCTGGCTGACAAATGTTCCTGCTGCCCCACTCTCCTACGCATCTGTTCATTCCTCAATCTGTCTCTACGAGTAACTCCACACATACTTCTCAAGCAGTTCATCTCCATCACATCCAGCTTTCTTCTCGCTTTCCTTCAGAGCCCATGTCTCAGCCCAAATACAATACTGTTGGCACAACAATTCCTTGATCTATCTATCTATTGCCCGACGCCGTGATCCTCGAAGGGGTGGCCACGAACGAACCGCCTCCATGCACCTCTGTCCCCAGTCAGTCGACACCCCTCCCCCCAACCAGCACCGCCTTCGTTCATATACTTCCTCACTGAGGCTCACTCCATCCTTCCACCTCTCCTTCGGTCTACCTCTCCCTCTCTGTCCCTCCACCTCGCTTTCATACACCCTCTTAGTCATTCTCTCGCGTTCCATACGTTCCATATGGCCGAACCATCTCAAGTTGTTCCTTTTCACACTTTCCAGTACATCTACCTCCACACCACACCTCCTCCTTACTTCTTCATTAGTCTGTCTATCCCTCCTTGATACATTACACTCTTTACTTTCATTCCGAGATGTCTCGTCTTCCACATACTTCCTATTGCTCCAAAAACTTTCCTTCCTTCACACACTCTGTTTTACCTCCATTCCTGCTTATTGTTCCTCCTAGATATTTAAAACACTACTTGTTCCAATATTTCCCCATCCAACCTCACATCTAGATTCACCCTACAACTATATTCTGCACTTGTATACTATTTAGTGAAAAGCATATTCTATCAAAAATCAATCCAAATAAATATAATTGCATAATGAGAACCATAAGGGGTCCACAAAGTGTATAAAGAGAACCATAAGGGGTCCACAAAGTGCATAAAGAGAACCATAAGGGGTCCACAAAGTGCATAAAGAGAACCATAAGGGTCACAAAGTGCATAAAGAGAACCATAAGGGGTCCACAAAGTGCATAAAGAGAACCATAAGGGGTCCACAAAGTGCATAAAGAGAACCATAAGGGGTCCACAAAGTGCATAAAGAGAACCATAAGGGGTCCACAAAGTGCATAAAGAGAACCATAAGGGGTCCACAAAGTGCATAAAGAGAACCATAAGGGGTCCACAAAGTGCATAAAGAGAACCATAAGGGGTCCACAAAGTGCATAAAGAGAACCATAAGGGGTCCACAAAGTGCATAAAGAACCATAAGGGGTCCACAAAGTGCATAAAGAGAACCATAAGGGGTCCACAAAGTGCATAAAGAGAACCATAAGGGGTCCACAAAGTGCATAAAGAGAACCATAAGGGGTCCACAAAGTGCATAAAGAGAACCATAAGGGGTCCACAAAGTCTTATGAGTGGGTTAGAGACTGTGGCATCCGATTGTACCATGCACTGGGGTAAAGTTGAACAAAAACTGACTTCAGCAAACCTTACCTTGTGATGATTCCAGAAGAACCTCCTCAGCTACACAGAGTACCACTGTATCCTCCATTCTGCCTCAGATGTAGTACAGGGATAAGGTGCTCCAGCTTGTAGTGGGGCCAAGTCTGGTATGAAGGCAGAGGTGTGTCTTCAATCTTCTGCAGGAAGTTGTCCAGGTGCCTCTTAAAAACGTCTACACTGCAGGCTGACATATTTCTTGGACACACAGGAAGGCTGTTAAATAGTTTTGGCCCTGTCCTGCTAAAGCTGCTAGCCCTAAGTTTTTTTAGGCTTTGGATGTTTGTATTAGGGCCTTAAATGTCGCAGGATCTTCCCCATGTCCTGTTAGGGCTTAATTTAATGCTGAAGTTAGGTACCAGACCCTCCAAAATTCTCCAGGTGTATAATGATCTGGTACCTTTCTCGCCTTCGTTGGAGGGAGTAGAGCTTTAGGTGTTTCGGGCGTTCACAGTAATTCTTGCCGTTTAGAGATGTAATTCTGCTGGTGAAGCTTCTCTGCACAGACTCTAGCTCCTCAATTATGGTTTTATTTTTGTTAACTGTGTTGGTGATATGGTTCAGGTGCTTATGTTCTGGGTGTGGTGTCCCAATTTCGAATCCCGGGAGGACCATATGCTTTCATTAGTTTATTCAAGTACATTGGGGTTTGTAATTGATGATTAATGTTAAAAACGGGGTGTTACTTATTTCTCCAATCGTTGTTGGGCTCCACAGTTGGCAGCAGTACTCCAGCTTCCACAACACCAAGCTCTTCCATAGAGTCATGAGGCACTCGGCTTCTCTGGTGCTAAACGTCCTCAGGATCCAGCCAGATAGCCTTCTTGTAGTTTCTGTGAGGTCATGTATACGGAGGCTGAATCTGCCCTAGCTGTTGACTGTTTCCTCCAGATCACGGAGGCTGCTCTGGACATCGATGGGACCTTGGGTGGTGCTGTAGCTGGTATGTTCTTTGATGGTATTGTCACTACCATAACGCAAAGCCTCAAATTTTTAGTTAAATTGAACAGCATGTTGTTGTCGGCTGCCCACAAGTATATCGCATTGAGGTCTTCTTGTAGCCGATCTGCATCTTTTTGCGATTTAACTAGCCTTGCAACTCGTGTCTTCGGCGACAAGGAACAAGAAGGGGCCCAGGACAGATCCTTGTGGAACACTTGTTACTGGAGACCGCTCCGACAGGGTTCCGTTTACTGCCACTTGCTGAATTCGCCCATGCTGTAAAGAAAACAAAAATATTTAAGCCAAGAACAATTGAAGGGCATGAACACTATGATCCACATTAGTATTTTACTCACACAAAAAGTAATAGCAAAACTCCATGCTTCTCTACATGAAAGGATTGATTGTTAAGGGGCACAGGGCCCTGGGTGGGACTTTGATGTCCCAGGCGCTTCCACACCCTCCTCAGCCCCTCGCCTGAGAGCGGCTTCGGTCACCTGGGCTTTCTTAGTGGTAAAGTTGGGAGGGTTCTGTGGGGGTGCTTGGTTGTGGCCTTGGCTTTCTTGGGACCTCGGGGCTGCTCAGCCAGACAGCCTGGGGAACAGCAACAACAACAGGTGAAAGAACACTGGGGGAAACATGTACAGGCCAAATTCTTACAAGTTGAACAAAGGATTTTAATGTGTTTTTGGGTGTGGACAAAACTTTACCCTTTTGGTCAACTTTGCCCCAATTGACATTGATCTAAGATTACTCCCGAGGCCCTGACGCCCAAATACTACATCCTTACCATGCATTTGCCCCGGTAATGAAATACAGCAATGAAGTAAAGGTATGGCAATAAAATTGATGGTTAACAGTTTGCCCGAAACTTGATATTGTCCACTTTCACAATACAGTACACTTACAGTATTTTGAATATACAGTAGTCTAATGCATCAAAATGCTGTGGGAGAACATTTTCAACATTTTATTTTTCAAAGCTTAGCCTATTTTATTATTTTCTAGCTCTATAATAGCTCAGAGCCTAAATTTCCTAAGTATTTTCCTAATCCCCCAATGTATTTATACACAGATTTAACGGCCGAGTGCTCCACACGGAGTGCGGTTCCGATTCTGTAGGTTAGTTTAGACACTGGTGACATACCAGATAGCTTGAAAAACGCAATAATTGCCCCACTGCATAAAGGAGGGAGTAAAGCAATACCAAAAAACTACCGCCCGGTAGCTCTAACCTCTCACATCATTAAAGTTTTCGAGCGAGTCCTGCGAAGCAAAATTTCAACATTCATGGAGACAAATGAACTACACAACACCGGTCAACATGGGTTCAGAGCGGGAAGATCATGTCTCTCACAACTTTTGGAACACTATGACAAAATTCTTAAAGCGCTAAAAGAAAAACGTGGATGTAATTTACACCGATTTTGCTAAGGCATTTGATAAATGTGACCATGGTATAATAGCCCACAAACTGAAAGCAAAAGGTATAACTGGGAAAATCGGACGGTGGATATACAATTTCCTCGTAAACCGAAAACAATCAGTAGCAGTAAACCAAGTCACATCTGAGCCTTCGGATGTCAAAAGCTCAGTGCCCCAAGGAACAGTGCTAGCGCCCCTTCTGTTCCTCATACTAATTTGCGACATAGATACCAACACCAGACACAGTACGGTGTCGTCTTTTGCTGATGACACAAAATTAAGCAAGATAGTAAACACACAAGAGGACACGGGCCGACTGCAGGAAGACATGAATGTAGTGTTCCAGTGGACCAGGGAAAACAACATGCAATTCAATGAGGAAAAATTCCAATTAATACGGTACAGAGATAATAATGGTGTTAAAGAAATTACAAATTACTTAACAGAATCTAACCACATAATAGAACGGAAAGACAGTGTGAAAGACCTTGGGGTATTAATGTCTGAAAATATGGGTTTCAAAGTACATAACCAGGTCAAAGTGGCGGCTGCGAAACGTCTAACGGGTTGGATTCTGCGTACTTTTAAAACACGCGGGGAATTGCCTATGATAACGCTCTTCAAATCTCTAGTGCTACCGTGGCTTGAATACTGTAGCGTATTAACATCCCCATACAAAGCAGGTGAAATAAATGACGTAGAGAGTGTACAGTACAAAGAAATTTCACTTCGCATATAAGTTCGATAAAACATCTACACTATTGGGAGCGTTTAAGAGCACTGAATCTGTACTCACTGGAACGTAGAAGAGAACGTTACCTAATAATATACACGTGGAAAATCGCAGAGGGTTTAGTACCAAACCTACATACTCCGATAGTCATGAAATTCAGTGATAGGAGAGGCTGGGAATGCGAAATCCCCCGGATGAATAACAGGGGTGCTATGGGCTCTCTGCGAGAGGGCTGGTTATCACACAGAGGCCCACGTCTCTTCAACAAACTCCCACGGCGAGTAAGAGACATGAGGGACATCTCGTTAGACAACTTCAAGAGAGCCCTAGATGTCGAACTGCAAAAAGTGCCAGACGAGCCCATCCTCGCAAGGGAGCGAGCTGTCGCTTCAAACAGTCTACTGCACCAGATCACCACCCATAACGAGGGGCGTCGCGCTCCTTGGTGCCGCTAGAAGAGCGGCAAACACATCAAAAGGTATCAAAAGGTAAGGGCTAGAAATTAGAAAAATATATATGATGAAAACTTGTGCTATCGGGTCCACTGCCCTCGCATCGCACCAGCTACACCTGGATACTACATCCTTCCCAAATGCATTAGGCCTATGAGACCGGGAAATATTACCAAAACTACCACTAATTTTCCCATGGCGTTTCTTTTTGGTTTTAGGCATTTTCATAATTATACAGTCCTTCCCAGGGGGTAAGGGGGCCTTCATCTAATGGTGGAGGAAAAAAAGAATATGCCCCACGCATCCTACTGCGTGTCGTAGAAGGTGACTAATAGGGGGGATGGCGATAGACTTGTGGACCAACAGTCATTACTATGCAACTTTCCAAACGGAGTCCCACAAGGATCCGTCCTATCGCCCGCACTCTTCAATCTGTACATGCACGATATAACTACACCCAATACGCCCAAAATAAACTTAGCCTCCTATGCAGATGACATAACACTCACATGCACACACCATGACCCAAAAAGAGCAACAGATCTCCTTCAACCCTATCTCAACACACTACATGGCTGGTGCACTACAAACAGACTTAATCTTGCCCCAGCCAAATCCACCGCAACCCTGCTCACAAGTTGGACAGGAGAACACGAATACATCCCTCAACTCACCATAAACAACACACCCCTAACACATACATACACACCCAAAATCCTAGGAGTAACATATGATACTCATATGACATTCAAACAGCACCACAAACATTAAAAAGAAACTGACACCCAGACTTAACGCCCTCAGGTCACTTGCTCACACAAAATTTGGACACAACAAAGAAACTACCACCACAGTATATAAACAATACATAAGATCAGTGATGGAATACGCAAGCCCAGCCTGGGCTTCTAACCTAGCTGAAACACATCATAAGACCTTACAGACTATTAAAAACAAAGCCCTGAAGATCATTACAGGCTGCACAGCTACTGCACCCACAGATCACCTACATCAAGAAACCAAAATCCTCAAAGTCAAAGACCATCTGGACATGAGAGGCACTCAATTCCTGGCAGCAGCCTCCACGAACCAAGACCACCCACTAAACTACATGGCAACACACCCACAGACACAAAGAAATATCAAAACAACACCCAGCACACGGTATCACACACAATTATTAATAATAAGCATGTTACTTATTTCTCATAAGCGCCAATTTTTCCGAAGAATTCACTAGCGCTCGAAAAGAGAAAGAAAAAAGAACAAAAATTAATGCATCAAAAGAAGGCTCATATACAACACACATTTAACAATCACTAGCAGTGGCAAAATAGCCTAAACTCTATAGCCATCTGTCATGACACCTCTCTCAAGATCATAGCTTCTCTCAAAGAGAAAAGTCTTAAGTTGTCTCTTGAAGCATTCAACAGAACTCAGTTGTTTCATGGACAGCGGCAACCTGTTATACAACCTCGGAGCCATGTAGGAGAATGACCTCTCAAAGAAAGAAGACTGCTGGAAAGCCCTTGGTTCATCAAGACGAAAAGGGTCATTGTCATGACGCACAACTACACCATGGTGTGCCGGTGGGTGCCTGAGCAGCTCCGCAAGGTACCTAGGCTCACCAAATTTGAGAACCTTAAAAGTCACCAAACACAACTTAAATTCTATTCTTGCTCTTACTGGCAGCCAGTGCAGTTCTATGTGAAGAGATGTAGTAGGAGTTCTAGGTGGAACACCAAAAATTAGTCTTGCGGCCCTGTTAAGAACAGACTGAACTTTCTTCAAAATATAATTTGGAAGACCCACCAACAGGGCATTGCAATAATCAACACGAGAGAAGACCAATGAGTGAACCAACGTCAGGAGGCAACGTCTGGTTATAAACGGCTTCACCAAATAGAGATTTCTGATGTGCAAGTAACAACTTTTAACTATCTGGTTTACATGCTCTTTGAAATCTAATCGGGAGTTCACATATACACCCAGATTTCGAACAGAGTTGGCCGGTCGCAGCTGAGATCCACCCACATTGATGGAGAGGGCACCTACCATATCATCAGCTCTTCTATTTCCTCGGATGATGAGAATATCAGTTTTACCATCATTTAGTTTAAGTTTTCTCGCTCTCATCCACTTCTTGATATCAGACATCAACAATTCCATCTTACTCCGTATATCAACTATATTTGTGATTCTCACATAAATCTGGGTGTCATCTGCATAAAAGTGAATGGTGACATTATGTGCACGAAGCAGAAGAGACAAACTGCTAATATAAATTATAAATAGGATAGGACCCAAAACTGATCCCTGCGGAACACCATACTGCAGGGGTGTCGAGTCCGAGACCACTTGATTTACCATCACACTCTGGGATCTACCTGACAAGTACGACCCAAGAAGCAAGAGAGCGGAGTCACGCACACCACAATCATAAAGATCACTCAATAACAACTCGTGATCCACTGTGTCAAAAGCAGCAGAGAGATCAAGCAAGACCAATAGTGAGGCCACACCATTGCAAATGTTCTCAACTAGATCATTATGTACTCTAATCAATGCTGTTTCAGTTGAATGATGCTGTCGGTAAGCAGACTGAAAAATTGGGATAGTTTCATTCTGCTGAAGTAGTGGTTGTAATTGGTCAAGTATTGCACGCTCTAATATCTTTGATATGAAGGACAGGTTGGAGACAGGACGATAGTTCAACATGTTCTCAACATCAAGTCCAGGTTTCTTTAGAGTAGGTCGGAGTAGTGCATGCTTTTCAGAATGTGGGAAGCTACCTTCAGAGAAGCACTTATTAATTATTTTGGAAATAAACTCAACTGTGTGATCATAGACTCTTGGTAGCTTGGAAACATTTATGGGATCCAACGGGCAAAATGTTTTATTGAGGTTTCTTATGTAGGACGAGATCATGTCCACCTCTACTGAGTGAAAGGATGAGAGGACATTATTAGGAATGTGTCGGGGTTGGAGTACAACTGAAAGTTCTTCACCAACAGAAGCATCATCCAATTCCTGTCTTATGCGAGTTATCTTGCCAGCAAAAAATGCCACAAAGTTGGCAGCCAACTCGGCATCAGGTACAGAAGGTCTTAAGCTGACTCTTGTTTTTCCAAGTAAACTGTTTACAATTGAAGCCAACCTCCTCTGGTCGTTACCACACGAGTCAACTTTTCCCTGATAATACACTTTCTTTTCATCTTTGATTTTGTAGACCACAGCTTTTCTGGCTGACAGGTATTGCAACCATGTAGAGTCTGTTTTATTTTTCCGCCATTCACGTTCAGCTCTTCTACGCGCTCTTCTAAGAAATTTAACTCGAGTGCTATACCAGGGCGAATCATCTCGTACTATGATTTTCTTCTCTACTTCTGGACAGTGATGATCGAACACTAATTTAAGTGCATTTCCATGTACCTCCACCAGCTCATCTGAAGTAAGGTTGGAAGTATCAATACTTCCCAAGTACTGTTTTACTTCACTGCTAGCCAAATTTAGGTCTGCATTTTTATAATTTCTAAATCTGATTACTTTTTCATGTGTGATTGGCTTAGGGAAATCAAAGCTGAAAGTAATCAAAGCATGATCAGAGGTATTAGGGTCAGCATTCTCAACATCAACATCCAGAACACCACCACAACCCACAGGAGAGAAAACCAAGTCAAGGGTGTGTCCTAAGATGGGTGGGACACATGGTTTACAAAATTGTTCTGATCAGTCAACTCAAGGAACTCAGGAGAGAATGGCTTCAGATGAGGGCTGTCAACCCAGTAATTAAAATCTCCACACATCAAAAGTCTTCCAGTTTTAGCAGAAAATTCCTCGAGAAACTGCCCAAACTCTTCCATAAAACCCCTATCTGTGCCACGATGGCCAGGCCTATAGACAACTGCCATTCTTAGAATTT
Organism: Paralithodes platypus; assembly: GCA_032716605.1. Lineage (NCBI taxonomy): Eukaryota > Metazoa > Arthropoda > Malacostraca > Decapoda > Lithodidae > Paralithodes > Paralithodes platypus. Next base: position 35,404,359 of record CM064532.1, on the reverse strand, counting down.
GTTGATGGAGTTTTATTTCCACTTCCAACAGTTCATAATAAAGAGGGGCTGGGTTATGGCTTATTTGCAAGATATTCACCAGAGATGTGGAGTAGACAACTGCCACTCCACCGCCCGGATGATCTCCCCTAGGCCTAGGAACATTTATTATGGAATGGGTTTTAGGCAATGCCGCCTGGATAATATTCAGATCTGACTCGAACAACCAGGTCTCAGTGAGACATAATACATCAAGGTTACGTTCATCCAAGATCTCGCAAATATGATCCATTTTGTTACGCAAGGAACGAACATTCAACAGACCCAGTTTCAACCGGCTCCCATGTGCATTTTTCAGTTTTTTGAACCTACAAAATCGGTGTTCTCAATAACTTTATTTCTCTGAGCTGTCATTAAAGGACAATTTCTACTTGAGGCGAAATGATTTGGCGGCTCCGTAACTGATGTGGAGCTCATACAATTTATACATTTGGGGGAAGTCTTGTTGGTGCAGTCTTTTGAGTTATGAGTACCAGCACAGAAGTTGCATTTTGGATCCTCATTTTTCCGATAACACCTGTCACTGGTATGACCAAAGCCCTGGCAATGGTAACATTGTGTTACCCAGAAGCGATCGTATGCACGACATCTCACAAGTCCAACATACACAGAATTGCCATCATCCACAATGGAAGAGCGTATTTCAGGTGATATTTTTACTACCGCAATCTTAGTGTGTGCATCACTCTTTTGCTTAGTGAATAGCAAATTCATAGCTAAGCCATCGTCGACCAGGGACTTTATTCTTGGGTTCTTGTTGAGGATGCTGGGAATGATCTCATTATCCTCAGCGTCATTAGCAATGCCTACCAGAGTCATTTTTGGCATCATCTTCTTTGGTTCGGAGACACTGAAGGCACTGTCCACCCCCAAATACTGATTGATGGCCCTTCCTGCATCTTCTTTGGCTTTCTTGGATGGAAGTCGTACCACCAGTACACCTGACTCAGTTCTAGTTAACTTGTTAACCGGAACCGAAGCCAAAGCAGTCTCGATTGCCTTTGTATCTGGTGGGCTTACTGGCTCGGAGGATCGGTCTTTTGGCTTCACTACCAGGACCTGATGGTCCCAGACAGTTTTTTTCTTTCCACCATCTACCACCTCAGTGGTGCGTTTGGTCGGCTCCTTTTTGGTCTCCGCTGTTTCCCTCACTACCTTTTCCTTACTCTTCAAAACCTGCACTACATTCTTCTCAAACTCTCTTTTCTCTTTTTCTCTCTCTTCCACCTGCTCCTTCATGATTTCTTCCAATGCATCCACCTTAGCATTCCCCACCCTTGTCCACTCATCTTTCTCCTCACTTATTACTCCCTTTACTTTCTCACTTAAATGGCCCTCATACTCCTTTAGCTGCTCCTTGAGTGCCATGTTCTCTGCCTCCAGCTCATCTACTTTCCTTATCACTGCATCTAGGTTAGCAATTAATGGCCCATCTGCAGTTGCTACTGAACTGGCTCCACATATTTCTGTCAGTGACTCCACCTTCACACCTATATCTCTCCTCCAATTCTCCATAACTCCCTTCCATCTTAACAGACCCATCATCTGTCTCTTCACTACAGTCAATTGATCCTCCACTTCACTACCCTCTGCCAGAAATCCCTCAAACTCATAGCTCTCTTCATCTCCCAATAAACTCTGCCTCCGTTTGCCTTGGCCGGCCATTGTTTATATTTATGTAGCCTACAATTAAAAATATACAAAACACTTAATAAAATTTAGAGTAAAATTAAACTACTACCTGGGATAAACCCAGGTTGCGCCGCCCCCGTTTGTGTCACCCTATCTTGAAAAAAGAATAAATGGAAAAAATAAATAGAAATGGGTGTTCGCGAGGTCACCACGAGCAGGTGGGGTACGACTTGATTACCTTCCAAAGAAGGTAACCCAACCGAGGTGTCGCAAGTACTAGGCAAAGATGAAATGTGAAAACTTTAACCGTGTTTTGGGCCTTCAGCAGTAGCAGATACGTCACTCGGAAAACTAAACCTCATTGGTTACGATACTGCCACTGCGCAAAGCACCCTCCCTCCCTGCCCACCCCGAACCAACTTCCAGAAGCACATCCATACTCATATCTCTCACCGATTCACTCACAGACAACACGCAGCTGCATGCACGACCTCCCGAAATCCATCCTTCCGAATCCTCACTTCCTCGCGAGGACAGAGTCCACCTGGCCAGGCTGAGATGTGGACACCATCCAGCTCTCCTGAGCTATCAGAAGAGACTGGATGACTCCGTTGTCGACGCCTGCCCGGGATGTAACACAGCACCCCATACCATTAAACACATCATAGAAGACTGCATTTCACACAACCACTTACGCCAACAACACAATCTACACTCAATGAGAGCTCTGTGGGAAAGCCCGATCGTGGCCATGGCCTTTCTCAGGGAGTCGGAGCTGTTCGGCCAGGCAGCTTAGGGAACAACAACAACAACTATGCAATAAAGTCTTTATCTTAGCACTGTCCTGGTATATGGCACTACCGAGGCTGGTGAGGTGCGGATAGGTGCCACAGGGGACTGAGTCTTACCTGGGCTTTGGCACCACACCTGTGTCGGCAACAGTGATTGCATATTGGAGCAGTGTTGGGGCAGGACTTAATTGTTCTATAGTCCAAATTGCCTAATATACAGTGGAGTCTTGTTATGGTGCTCTTTTTTTGTAACACTGTTAAGGCTGGTGTGGTTGCAGATACTGCAGGTGCAAGTGCTGCAGGGGGACTCTGTTGAGTCTTGCTGAGGCACAGTTAGCAATATACCAACATCAGCCACAGTGATGACTTGGTGGGGCAGTGCTGTACGGGACTTTATTGTACTACTGTACAAACTACTGAAAGGCAACCCCGTCTGAGCCGTTACAATGCATGTACAGTAATGGAAAAATTACGCTAAACCATTGTATGTATGATTGTATGTACTTAAAATTAGTTATAATCCCCAGATTTCCCCCCCCCCCAATTATCCAACAACCTTAACACACTGGGATGTACGGTATGTAATTTTCAGAGTAAAACAACAACCATTTTTTGCCTTGGGATCCAGGATGGGTTGAGGACCCCCCCCCCCCCCCTGACTTATTGAAATCAGCATCAATTTTACCAGTAAGGGACTAAATAAATGTTACTGCCATCAATAGGGAGAGATATATGGATTTCCTTTTTTTTTTTCTTTTTTTTTGTACAGACTTGTTATATACAGTACTGTATTGTGTACGTAAAATGTATATCCGGAGGTTGAAACAAATTTTAATATGATCTTTGTAACATCCTTATTCTATAGCCTAATAGCCTTCAAATATTGAGAAATAATTAGTGGTACAGTAAACCTTCTCTGTCGGACCTCTTAAGGTTGAAAACCCGTACTTGCCGGATTGTCATCTGCCTGTCGGACAAGTCCTCCCAGTTGCCGGACTTTTCAGAGATTGTTCCGACAGTCTCTAATAGTGTCGGACGACGCTCTAAGTTTTTGGAAAACTAATAACCGTCTAATTCCTTCATCTGATATCTCGTATTTTCCCGAGATTTGTCCGACAGTCTCGAACTGTGTTAGACGACGCGCTCACTTTCCCAGAAACTAAGGGTAAATGTCCGTCAAAACCGGGAATCTAGGGTACGAATAGGGTAGTCTCCGTTTTCTGTGTTGACGCGGACTTCCCTCTTGAGGTAGTTTTTTTGTTCTCTTTAACCCGGTGAGACCCAGCGTCGCACGTGTTGCGTCGGCAGTGTTTGATCACCAACTCCCAGCGACGCATCACGTGCGTCCGACATATAAAAAACACTTACGTGGCTCGTAAGGTAGGAAATGGCGGGAGAATAGGAGGGGGAGGTACCGTAGTGTGTGTGGGAGCCGGGCCAGTAGGTGTGAGCGGGCCGAGACAGCCGCGCGGCTGGTGGTGGTGGGCTTAGTGGGGATAGTTTACACCCTTAGTTCACCGCCACTTTGAACCTTCATTACTCCGGTCGTATGGGAGCTAGAGGCTTGAGATTTATGTGAGACACTCCTTAGGATGTATGCCGTACAATGCCATACTCAGTTTTTACCCTAGTGCTCCCGGGCGGGTGGTCATGCGGGGGAGACGAACTATTGAAACCCCCCCAAATGACCGAAATGATTTTTTTTAATTTTTGTCTTCATTTCTCACCATTCTCTTCCATTTTGGCTCAACAAATTTTTTTGAGGCCCCCCCCCCCCCCCCCCCAAAAAAAAAATGTCAGAGGTGATTTTTTTTTTTTATTTTTTTTTCATTTCTCATCCTTGTCTTCCATTTTAGCAAACAAAAAAAAAGAAGTGAAAATGGCTTGGGACTGGGGTGAACAAAATAGTATAACTAGCCGGGGCTCAACGGGTTAACCCTTCCTCCCCGGGCTGTCTTACCAAATGACGGTCGCCCCTACCCGGGCGATATGGCTGAAAAACGTCTAGGCCTAGGCTACCGTATTTATGTTTATTTTCACTGCTAGAACTTTCCCACTCATCTATAATCGTAGTGCGGTTTTCAATCTGTATTTTGGCATTGAGTAGAGCTCTGTAAGTCAACTGGTTCAGTTGTGATGACGATTTCAGTGGAGCCAATATTGCAGAGATGTTGCCAATATGGGGCTTTTTAGACACTAATTTCGTCATGACGTCAGAACAATAACATTGAGGAGTCTTCTCCTTCTTGTTTTCGGAGGTGCGGTGACGAACGCTTGGGTTTGTTGACATACGTCGTACGCACAGCGTTCGGACCAAGCTTAATTAGGCTATTAAGCTCATGCCTTAGATAAGGCATACCGGGTAGAGGCCCTTCTTTCGTGCTGTCCTTACCTAAGGCAGACCGGGTAGGAAGGGTTAAGGTCGGACACAAGCCGAATTTCGGACATCTCGGAGTGGACATCCCCCAATTAGTCCGACGTAGAGAGGGTTTACTTTTCGGTAATAAGTACCATGAGACCTAATATACAGCACTGTGAAAAAAAACCTCTCCCTATCGACGGTGTAGTCACTAAAATTGTGGGGTAAGACCTTAATTAGGGATAATATTTAAGACGGTATTACTGACTTTTAGCACCCACAGTTAGCTCATTAACCTTTTTTATGACTAAACTAAGAACTGGCAACCTGTTTTTGCCACCTTACAAATCAACATATATGAGGATGACAATAAGTCAAGGGGGGTGCCCCCCTCAACCCCTCATGTATCCAATTTACCCCACAATTTACCTCGCCTACTGTAAAAGCGTGATTCACGCAATAAATGGCACGATTTGATACCGTATCTTCAGATTGATGGATAATGGGTAAGTTAATGCAAATCCTCCACTCAAACCATGAAAAACAACAGTAAAACACTATAGAGTATTAGGCACTTACTTAATCAATCAGGAGTGAATGAATGAGCACGATAATAGTGGAAATAAGCCTGTATCGTAAGGGTTAAGGCCTCGTTTTAATAATTAGGCTAATAGGCCTAACAGTTTAATAAAAATTCTTCAGGTTAAATTCAAGCTAAATTTTGCAGCGATTTTCGCACGCTTGGAGTCACAACCGGTACGCGCCTATTTTTTTTTTTTTTTTCGAAAATATCCCACGGCCAACTGTTATTTGCCCCCAGCTGGTAATACATGTGATGACAATAAGTCCCGGGTGAGGGGGCCAACCCTCCCGCCCCCCGTGCGGGCACACTTCTCAACCCAAAGTGGTCAAAATAGAAGAAAGTGTAACGGTCATGATTCAGAGCATGCGAATCACTGCAAAAGGTTGCTTGAAAAATGCTAATCGGTTAGGGTCGTGTTAGCGGACGGGCGTACGAGTCGTTTTTCAGAAGTTGTACGCTCTCAGTTGCGTTCGCGCCTATTTTACTCTTAATTAAAGAAATTATGACAAGGATGTAGTATTCGGGCGTACCGCTCGGCACCCTTGTTTACACTACGCAGAGTGGCGGCGGATGCTCGCGATCATGTTCCCATCGATTTTGATTGCCGTGGGATACAATAATAGGTTGAGGGGAGGGCAAAGCCCGGTCAATATAAAGTTTAGGTAATTAAATATGTTTTGATTTTTAAAATCTATTTTAGAGTTGTGTAAGGGTGTTTTGATGTGTGATAATACTGTAGTAGGAAATGCATACAGTATTTACCCATTAAACAACAATCTAAAAACATGCAACCCCCCCCCCCCACTACCGAAAAATAACTGTACAGTACAGTACTGTATTTGGCCATAACCGTTGCCGTGGGATACAGAATATGTTGAGGTGGTGGGGTGGGGTGGGGTGGGGTGGGGTGGGGTGGGGTGGGGGAGCCCCCACCCCTCCCAAGGTATTATTGAAATCCTTATATATATCTGTAGGGGGCACAAACCGGGATGGATGTAGTTTCCGGGTGTACGGCCGTCATGTTTACATAGGACTATCGCGTCTATTTTTTCGGTTATTTGCCCCCTGCTGGCAATATGTCATGAGGGGGGCAAAGCCCCCCTCAACATATTATTTTATCCAAAGGCATTCAAAATAGACGGTTACATGATTGCAAGCGTCCGCCGCCGTCATGTTTACATACTGTATGTCGATCGCCGTGGTTAAGTTCGCCTCTGTTTTGACATATTTTTTCGGTTATTTGCCCCCCTGCTGGCAATATACAGTATATGATGATGACAATATTTCATGGGGGGGGGGGGGTGACAGGGGGCACAGCCCCCATTTAACATCTTATTGTATCCAAAGGCAGTCAAAATAGACGGGAACATGATGCCAAATTCCGCCGCCGCTCCTCGTAGTGTTAACAAGGCTGGCGTAACGCCAGCCGAATTCTACATTCTACCGCACAAACCTTATTTTCCCCAACGCGAGTCGCCGAGGCTACACTCGCGGCGGATGTAAATAAACCCACCCGCCTCTTGCGAGGTAGGCATTATAGAGGATTTGGTTTTTTTTCCCCAGGATCAGTAATAGGCTACATTTTTATGCATATTTAGACAAATACAGTCAGGACCCCCAATTCGCGAGAATAGGGGTGACAGGAGGCATCGCGTATTGTGAATTCGTGTATTGTGGAACTAACTTTAAATGGGAATAATTAGATTGGGTGACATCTCTCAATTATGGCCTATTTTCGACATTTTTGGCCCTATTTTCGACATTTTTGGCTCTACAGTACAGTCTATATCTTATATATAAGAACAACAATGAATAAAAATATGAAACCTTACCTTAAAATTAGTAGTAGATAGGCTAGGACTAGGACCGTAGGACTTCACGATTTTCTCCAACTTCTCCCTCCCTGACCAAATCGTACGAACAGTTTACTCTGACAAGCCTATTGCACAGTTTCCTTCTCCTTTTTTCTTGCGATCCAACACTTCCACCTTCATTTTGTGTGTTATCTTCTTATATTGGCGCGGCATGGCGAAAAAAATGGCAGGCACTACAAACGTTTGGTCACTCCGCATGGCTATGAGCGCTTGAGCGGGACTGTGGGAGGGAGGGTAAGCGGGAGGGAAGGCAGGCGTATGCCCGTCTTCTTCTCTTTTCGGAGCTACGCCTGGGCCTCGCGAAACGTAGACGTGCTCGCGTATCAAGCGGGAATAGCGGATTTGGCCCCTTCTTAGCTCTCGATTCGTGTATTGTGGTACCACCTCGCGTAATTAATGTTTAATTAATTAATGTTATTTTCGAGGGGTAACTCGTGTATTAGGGTTTTCGCGCATTGTGGAATCGTGTATTGGGGGTCCTGACTGTATAGGAATTAAATACATGGTATAAGAAACCTATAGGCCACAATAAAATCGATGTCTGAATTTAATTACATAAACTTTATTTTATCCCAAAGGGTAACATTCGAGACAGCTAGAGCCGCCTTATTTACCTAGTTTTCTTTATATTTTGTTCAAGGAATATAGTGTTTTATTGTTGTCTTTCATGGTTGGAGTGGAGGACCTGCATTAACTTACCCATTATTCATTAATCTGAAGATACGGCGTAAAATGGTGCCATTTATTGGGTGAATCGCGCTTTAACAGTAGGTAAGGGAAATTGTGGTTTAAATTGGATACACGATGGGTTGAGGGGGGCATTCCCCCCCCCCCCCTTGATTTCTTACAGTTTCTTACAGTAGATCCTCTGGAAAAAGGCAAACTATGCCTGTGTATCCAGCTCAGTACCAGTACTTGCACTGCTGCGGTCGTTCACGGTGTTGGCGGCGGCGGTAGCAGACGCAACATTTTTACTATTCTGTATTTTTGTTTTATAATCAAACTTCAAATCTTGTCTTCCCCATGCTTTATCAAGATTACTTTCAAACTCCCTTATTGATTCGGAATCGACTACATACTGGGGCAGTGCGTTCCACTCATTTACCACTCTATCACAAAATGAGTTCTTTGCCTTCTCAAGCCTATTTCTTTCTTTGTAAATTTTCTTAGAGTGTCCTCTCGTTCTTGTTCCCTCCCGCATCAAGAAGATACCTTCACACACATCCTCATCGTACTTTCCTGACACTATCTTAAAAGTCTCTATCATATCCCCTCTCTTTCTCCTATATGCCAGTGTCGGAAGCCCCAGTGTCCTCAACCTCTGCTCATAGCCCGCGTTCTTCAACGTTGGTACCAGCTTGCTAGCTCTCCTCTACACTTTCTCCACTGCTTCTATATCCTTTACCATATATGGAGCCCACACCTGGTTTGCATATTCCAGGTGCGGCCTAACCAGCGCTGTATATAAATTCCTGAAGATTTCTTCGTCAAGTGACACAAATGTCCTCCTTATCAGCCCTACAATTCTATTGGCTTTGTTTATCTTTTCCGCTAAATGTTCTGAGAAATTTAACTTATTGTCTATCACTACTCCTATATCCTTTTCTGCACTCACTTCCTCCATCGCTTCATACATACTGTATCCTACCTTGTCTATCTTGCTGGTCCCAATCCGCATGTACTTGCATTTTTTTGGATGAAAAGGCATTAACCAATGCTCAGACCATCCCTTCATGCCCTCCACATCTCCTTGAAGCAAACCCATATCTTCCTTACTCCTCACTCTTCTATACAGTTTAGTGTCATCCGCATACAGGTATACCTCACTTCCATTAGTTATAACTTCAGGCAAGTCGTTGATAAATATAACGAACAGCAGTGGTCCCAACACAGATCCCTGAGGTACCCCACTTGTAATTTCCCTCCACCCCGAGCCTATTCCATTCACCAGTACCCTCTGTCTCCGATCTTTCAGGAAGGCTTCTATCCATTTCACACATTTCTCCCCTATATTATAGCTTCTAACTTTCTCTATTAACCTTTTATGTGGGACCTTATCGAAGGCCTTCATAAAATCGCAATATACCACGTCTATTACATCACCATCTTCTAGAATTTGCATCCAATCATCTACCACCTTAATTAGCTGTAGTACCGTCGACCTCCCCGGCAAGAATCCGAACTGTCTCCCACTGAAAAGTTGGTTTGACTTCATATGATCCATTATTCCTTCTCTAATTACCGTTTCCATTAGTTTACACACAACACTTGTCAAACTGACTGGTCTATAATTCCCTGGGTCATTTCTCTTTCCCTTCTTAAATATAGCTGTTATGTTCGCCTCTCTCCAGTCCATCGGGATTTGTCCTGTATTAAACGATACCTCAAATAACATTTTCAATGGCTCTACTAACATCTCCCCTCCTTCCTTTATGATTCTTGGGTGTATCCCATCCGGTCCCGGTGACTTACTTCTGTTCATTTTTTCTATAGCCCTTCTTATTCTAGCATGGGAAAACTCTATTAGTTCTAGTGCCGGTGCCTGTTTGATGGGAATAGTAGGCACTGCATCCTCCGACTCCACTGTTAGTACCCCCCCAAAGTATTTCCCCAGCACCTCTGCTTTCTCCTTATCAGTCTCCGCTCTACTCCCATCATTCAACCCCCCCACCAGCTCTGGGATCCCTACTCTTCTTGTTAACTTTTCCTGAATGTACTTCCAGAATATTTTTGGATTATCCTTCACATTTCTAGCTATCTCTCTCTCCCTCTCCTTCACCCCCCTCCTTGTTTCCCACCTTATTTTATTGTTTATTTGTCTGCGTTCCAGATCCACTTCCTTAGCCTCTATACTAGACCCCCTGTTCTTTTTTAACAATTTTAATCTTTCCCACAATCGTTTCTTTCTTCTAATCAATATCCAAAGCTTTCTTTTCATTGGCAATTCTGGGTTAGTTCTTTTCCTCAATTTTGTTTTATCCTTATATTCCCTTACTGGTACACTTTTGGATACAGCATTCTCCAGTTTGACTCTAATTTTCCTCCACATTCCTTCAGCGTCTTCACCGTTCAAATATTCCCCCCAGTCAATGTCCAAACACCGTCTCAGCAGCTCATAATCTGCTCTATCATACATGTATATTTTTCTATTGCTTCTATTATCCCTCTCCGATTTAATGTTACAACTAAAGCTTATACAGGCATGGTCACTACGACCTATAGGGCTATCCACATTAACATGTTCCACTATATCCTCTTCATTGCTAAAAATCAAATCAAGTACACTCCCCTGCGTCCCATCTCTATATCTTGTCATCTCTACAATATGTTGCGTTAAAAAACAATCTCTCACTTTCTCTATAAACTTATTTTCCAGGCTACCCTGTCCCGCTGAGTAGTACAATTTGCCCAGTTGATCCTTGGCAAATTGAAATCTCCAATCAAAATTTTATATTTGTTCTCTCTATTATCTATCTCCTCCATTGCTTTCAGTAGGTTATCATCCTCTCCCCTGCTATTATTTGGGCTTCTATATATAGAGGCAATTAGAATTGATCCTCTTACACATTTTACTTCAATACACAAATACTCACAATACTGCTGTCTCATATCCACCTCATTAACCTTGAGCTCTTTTCTTACATAAATAAACAGTCCTCTTCCAACCTCTGCTCTAATAGCATTTCTCTCATATAACTCAAAACCCTCCAAACTATATTCCACCAGTTCCCTTTCAATTCTAAAAAAATTTGGTCTTACTTCCTGTAGGGCTATGACATCAGGTTTTTCCTCTTCATCCTGCAACCTACATATCAGTTCTCTTTTCTTGTCCTGAGTAAACACATCCACATTACTAAACATAATCCTTAATCCATCTACCATTCCTTCAGCAATTACACCATCCCGCTCCTCCAGTCCGTACCCTACTCCCCTGTTAGCACTACTGGGTCTGCCTCTTTGTCTCCTGTCTCTCCCTGTGACACCTCCACCCCGTTCTCCTCCTCCGTCACAACTCTCATCACATTCTCTCCCCTCCCTGATCTCCCCATCCTTTCTACTCTTATAAACCACTTCCTCACTTTTCCGTCCCTCACTCTCCAGTAAAAATTTCTCTTATCCTCCTCATCCAACTTTCCATTATTTTCATCAGCCTTTTCTTGTAATTCCTTAATTTTTTTCCTTTGTTCTATACTCAAAATCCTTCTTTAGTCTTATGTGTTTCAGTTTATCATTTGTATTTAGCCTCCAACTAAAATTTGTCACAGTCTCCGCCACTACCCTAGTTTTAAACTGTACCCTTATAGGTCTCATCTCTCCCCTTTTATATCTACCTATCCTACTGATCTCCTCCACCTGCCCTTCCCATCCATATTCGTCCTCATCCACACCTTTCAAGACCTCCTTCACTGTCTCCATATCCCTCACTTTTCTCACTCCATTATCATTCATATGAGTCTCTATATCTCCATACAAGATTACACCCCTATCCCTGTCCATGGCCTCCCTCACGACACTCTCCTTGTTCTTCATGACCCCTACAACTGCACTCTCAAAACTTTTTTTGATTTATTGTCATCCTCATATATGTAGATCTGTAAGGGGGCAAAAACAGGTGGCCGGTATTTCGTTTTTAGCTCACGCCATTTATTGGGTGAATCGCACCCACCCCATCGTTCAAAAGAAGGAGTTCAAGTCGAAAGATTCATTGGACACAATGCTTTGTTTACGGTCGGGACATTATTTTGGTGTTATTTTTCGGTGTAATCAGGTTTTTTCAAGTGTCGATAACTAAATTCCTCCATGCGGACTATAATGAGAAAAATATGGCGAGTCTATTGGTCCCTATTTTCCCTAATAAATTGTTTCTAATAGTGGGGCGAAAGACGTCTTTAATGATATCATAACATGCCCCCTAAAACCATATTTTGTCATTACCCTAACCTAACAGCCTGATAATATTCAAGACCTCTTTCACCGCCCTATTAGAAATAATTTATGAGGGTAAATAGGGACCTTATAGACTCACCATATTCTTCTCATTATAGTCCACATGGAGGAATTTTGTTATCGACACTTGAAAAAACCCGATTACATCGTTAAATAACACCAAAATAATAAGTCCCGACCGTAAACAAAGCATTGCGCACAATGAATCTTTCAACTTGACTCTCCTTCTTCTTCTTGTTATGAACGATGGGGTGGGTGCGATTCACCCAATAACTGGCGTGAGCGTTACTCACAAAAAACAAAATACCGGCAACTTGTTTTTGCCCCCTTACTGATCTACATATATGAGGATGACAATAAATCAAGGGGGGGGGGTTTGAGGGGCAACCCATCGTGTATCCAATTTACCCCACAATTTCCCTTACCTACTGTAAAAGCACGATTCACCCAATAAATGGCGCCATTTGAAGTCGTGTCTTCAGATTAACCCTCGTCTATCGGGGCCCGACTTAAGTCCGTATCGAAAAATTTGGACTATGTGGCGGGGCCCGACTTAAGTCTGAGTGCAATTTTGGCGCAATATTGGCTCTGAGAGAGAGACGAGTGACTGGAGGAGCATGGGTTACCTCATGACCGCTCGCCACGGCCGCCGTGGACCTACTGAGATTTACTCCACTTACATCCACCCTCACTCCCTCGGTACATACGTAATTATATAAAGAAATTACCGATTTTAGCGATTTTGCCCTTCGGTTGCACGATCGTTGCAAGGATCGTAGAAGGATGGTTCGGGTGTCATTGGAAAGCTCAATTTACGCCCTTTCAGGGATACATACTTGTATTACGCTCTGGGTCTTGTTTATGCATGAAAAAGAGCACGGAAACAACCCCATTTATGGTAAAAAAAAAACGCTGAGCGGCACAGTGAAATATACTCCACCACCCGCTCGTAAGGTGTTAATGAATAATGGGTAAGTTAATGGAAATCCTCCATTCCAACCATGAAAAACAATAATAAAACACGGAAAAACTAAATTTTTATGTCACAAATGTTCCCATGGATTTTTTTATTTTTCCCTGTTAGTTTTCATCAATATACAGTATAGTGTTTGGAAATAATTACAACCCTCGGAGAAACCGTTTTCCCCATTATACAACGATCTTAACCCGTACAGCCTCAGCGACGCGTCTGATGCGTCGGCGATGTATGTAGCGCACAGCCCCAGAGACGCGTCTGACGCGTCACCCTAATTGCGCCGACCGTAACCTCAGGTGTAGCCACTCAAGAGGGCTCAGATTTGTATGGGAACTGTGTACGTATCCCACGCAACCGTGCCGATGGTTGAAAACTCTCAAAGTCCACGTGTGTGCGCGTGAGCGCGCAATAACCTGTTTTTTGGGGGTAATTGCCTTCAATTTTTTACTCTTGTAAAATACGTTTTCGGGGGCTCTGTAGGACCATTCTTTAAGCTTTTTGAGCGTTTTTTTGTGGTTTTTCCTTCATTCCTAACCCATTCGCTATTGTTTCTGGAATAAAAAAAAAAATTGAAAACGGCCGGGTTTTGGTGAACAAACATTACAAAACTAGCCGGGGCTCCACGGGTTAAGACACGCCGCCCGATAGTGGGGAGGGCTATGAAGTACAGGGAAAATGAGGGGTTAAATGCGTAAAACGGAGATAAAAACGTATTTTAGCAAAACTTGGCTCGGGTTTTAAGGTATTTCAAAGGCATAAAACCCAATATTTCGAAAACCCGAGCCAAGTTTTGGCCAAAGCTGGCTCGGATTTTGCGAGTTTGTAGACTACAAAATTACAGTAACCTCATTTAGAAATTTGGCTCAGGTTTCCCGAAATTGCAAAGCCATAAAACCCGAGCCAAGTTTTGGCAAAACTGGGCTCGGATTTTGCGAGTTTTAAGAGTAAACAAATTACAGTAACCTAATTTAGAATTTTGGCTCATGTTTCCCTAAATTGCAAACCCCAACAAGCATAATTTTGGAAAACCCGAGCCAATTTCTGGCAAAACTTGGATCGTATTTTGAGAATCTAAAAAGATTAACGAAATGTCGGAAATCGGCTCATGATTTCCCTAATTGCAAAGCCAAATAATCGGGCAGGTGCCCGACCCCGAAAGGGGTTGAAATAGGGGAGCTATCCCCCCGCCAAAGGCGGCTTTCTAGGGCCTTTCCTAGCTGATGCTGAGAAGATTGGGTTCTAGTCATGTGGTGATGGGCTGGTCTATCAGAGTGAGAACTGTGCGATCTCTGCCATACCCATAGCTTACTCTGACTGTTCCTTTAACTTATATATTTTCTAGATCTCAAGTGACGGCGTCTTTTCCGTGGATTGACCTCCCAATCTACCAAGATTGGAAGCCAAAGCGTCACATTTTTCCCTTGCCCCTCAACTTTCTTTTCATAATTGCTGAGGGGCACAGGGCCCTGGGTGGGGCTTTGGTTTCCCGGGCGTTTCCGCACCCTCCTCAGCTCCCTGCCATGGAGTGGCTTCGGTCACCCAGGCTTTATTGTGGTCGGCAGGGAGGGTTCTGTGGGGGCGCTCGGTTATGGCCTTGGAATTGCTCGGGGCCTTGGGGCTGTTCGGCCAGGCAGCTTGGGGAACAACAACAACAACCAGATTTAGCGAAAATGTACCACTTATTTAACCCGTTGAGCCCCGGCTAGTTATAATATTTTGTTCACCCCAGTCCCAAGCCATTTTCACTTTTTTTTTTTTTTTTTTTTTTTGCTAAAATGGAAGACAAGGATGAGAAATGAAAAAAAAAAAAAAAAAATCACCTCGGACATTTTTTATTGGGGGGGGGGGGGGGGGAAGCCTCAAAAAAAAAATTTGAGCCAAAATGGAAGAGAATGGTGAGAAATGAAGACAAAAATAAACAAAAAATCATTTCGGTCATTTGGGGGGCGGGGGGTTTCAATAGTTCGTCTCCCCCGCATGACCACCCGCCCGGTAGTACTAGGGTAAAAACTGAGTATGGCATTGTACGGCATACATCCTAAGGAGTGTCTCACATAAATCTCAAGCCTCTAGCTCCCATACGACCGGAGTAATGAAGGTTCAAAGTGGCGGTGAACTAAGGGTGTAAACTATCCCCACTAAGCCCACCACCACCAGCCGCGCGGCTGTCTCGGCCCGCTCACACCTACTGGCCCGGCTCCCACACACACTACGGTACCTCCCCCTCCTATTCTCCCGCCATTTCTTACCTTACGAGCCACGTAAGTGTTTTTTATATGTCGGACACACGTGATGCGTCGCTGGGAGTTGGTGATCAAACACTGCCGACGCAACACGTGCGACGCTGGGTCTCACCGGGTTAAATCATAAATATCCAGTAACATAGACCTAGTACATTGGATACAAGCCTAATCCACACCTAACGCCTACAATGTGTCCGTAGTACCTAGTAGGCCTACGTGAGATACAACACGAACCCTTACCGGTGCCATGGCGGTTGGGCCGCCGCCCATTTAGTATTCGGGCGTATCTGTAAATACTACCGCAACTACGAATCTTGTTTCTGAGACCTAGTATATTAGCCTGACCAAACAACCCAACCCAACCTAACCTAACCTAACCTAGACCCAGTACGTGGGATACTAAACTAGCCCTTGCATGCCAGGCACAGCTGATTCATAGTACTCAGTACGTGGCATACTAAACTAGCCCTTGCATGCCAGGTACAGCGGATTCATAGTACTCAGTATGTGGCATACTAAACTAGCCCTTGCATGCCAGGTACAGCGGATTCATAGTACTCAGTACGTGGCATACTAAACTAGCCCTTGCATGCCAGGTACAGCGGATTCATAGTACTCAGTATGTGGCATACTAAACTAGCCCTTGCATGCCAGGTACAGCGGATTCATAGTACTGTACTCAGTACGTGGTATTTATTACCCATTAATTTCCGGAAGCTTAAACCTATGCGTAAAAATCTTACCTCTTATACGTCACATCAGTAGTCAAGCACCCATGTTCTAAATGGCGTGTGTACGAATCGGTGCGATCTATAGGAAGGTATTGACAACCATGTTACGAAAAAATTCCATTTTAGTACCATATATTTTTATTAGGTTTTGCCGAGGGTTGAAACTAATTTTAATATGATGCTTAGAGCATATAGATTCCATATCTGTCTTCAAATATGTAAAAATAATTGGTGACAAATAAATGGAGTTAGGGCCTATACTGTACTTAAAACACGGTCAATATACAGGAGACGCAACAATATAGGTAGCAAATTTCTAATGGTAGTTTTGGGTTCCTATCACCATATGCTTCATTTCTATATACTTTATATCCCCAGGAAAAAAAAAAAAATCTTGGGATTTTTAATTTGTTTCTTATATATTTTTTTTAACCTAACCAAAAAACCTAACCTAACCTAAATGTATTTGGGGGCTGTTAGGTTAGGTTAAGTTTTTTGGTTAGGTTAATGACAAAAAAAAAAAAAAAAAAAAAAAAAAAAAAAAAAAATCCCCGGGGATAAAAAAGTAGTACAGTAAACCCTCGCTCTTTCGTACTTCACACTTTCGGAATTCCAAGGCTTTCGGACAAGCATTTCAATTCGAACTCATGGTTCAACCTTTCGGATTTGTCCGAAAAGCTGAGAAAATACCTCCGTCCTTTTCGGACTACACTTTCGGACTACATTTAACTTCAAGGCTGAGAAAAATTAAATCGCATTCGGACCAAAGAGCCGAGTTTCGGACTTGTCTGGTTAGGTGAATGTGTATTCGGACTTATAAACTTCGGAAATTATTTCAGCCTTTCGGATTTGTCTGGAAGGCTGAGAAAAATTATTTCGCATTCGGATCGAAGAGCCGAGTTTCGGACTTATAAACTTCGGACATTATTTCAGCCTTTCGGATTTGTCTGAAAGGCTGAAGTGTGAGTTCGGACTCGGCCCTTTCGGACTTTTGACACTTTCGGACAGGGGTCTCCCCCAATTAGTCCGAAAGAGTGAGGGTTTACTTATAGAAATGAAGCATATGATGATAGGAACCCAAAACTAACATTAGCAATTTGCTACCTATATTGTTGCGTCTCCTGTATAGTAACCTAAAACACTAGGCCTATTCCTTGAAAAAAATATGGCAAGAATGTTAAGTGCGAGGGTACGCCATCCTTGTTTACACTACGCATAGTGGCGTCGGACCTTTGCCATCATGTTCCCGTCTATTTTGACTGCCTTTGGATACAATATTATGTTGAGGGGGGACTTTGCCCCCCATCACACCCCCATGACATATTGTCATCATCATATATATTACCAGCAGGGGGCAAATTACCGAAAAAAATCGCCGTCAAAATAGACGCGAACTTAACCACGGCGAACGACAAATGTAAACATGACGGCGGCGGCGGCAAAGGAGGCGTCGGACCTTTGCAATCATGTTCCCGTCTATTTTGAATGCCATTGGATACAATAATATGTTGAGGGGGGGGGGGGGGGGGGCAAGAATGTAGTTACCGGGTGTACCGCCCATCTTGTTTACACTACGCGGACGCTCACCATCATGTTCCCGTCTATTTTGACTACCTTTGGATACAAAAATACATTACCCTAACCAATCAACCTAACCTAACCTAGTATTATAGATTTATAGTATTTATTTTATTATAAGTATTATTAGATGATTTATGTTGTATGTCGGTAGTGGTACACCCGGTAACTACATCCTTCCCCAAAGCCCCCTCTCACCCCCCCCCCCCCCCCATGACATATTGTCATCATCATAGGCTATATATTGCCAGCAGGGGGCAAATAACCGAAAAATAGACGTCAAAATAGGGTACAATTTTAGTTACTAGACACCTATTTGACAGGTACCGCCAACGATTTAATACATATTTTTTTTCGGTTTCCACGCAGCCTACACCAAGCTACACCCTTTTCTGGTGTACGAAACACTAAAAAAGCAATGGGGACACTTTAATAATGATAATACGAGACGAAATATAAAGACAACTTTGTTGCGTTCGTGGAAGTAGCGTCGCTTTGTTTACTTTACGCTCGGAGTGACTTCCCGGTCCCGCCTTGGCGGTCGACTTAAAATGGCTAAGCTTATTACCAGTTGTTGGGTCCATTTTTTGATAAAGACTTGCGTTATAGGCCGTGGGATACAGGACTGGTTGAGGGGGGGCTATGCCCGCCCTCACCCCCCCGTGAATTATAATAATCGTCATATATGTTGCCAGCAGGGGGCAAGTAAAACAGCTGGCCGTAACCTCGAGCGTCCTGGGTAAACAAACCTTGACGATCCGAAGCGACGGCGGACTCCCGCTGCCGATTTTCGGCACAAACGCGCCGTTTTATTCTCGTCGAAAACCACATTTAAAAAGTTATTACTGTATATCGTTTTCAATACTATTACCGGACCATGTGTTGGATGCGTGGAAACCGAAAACAAATGTGTATTAAATCCTTGGTGGTACCTGTCAAATAGGTGTCCAGTAACTAAAATCGTACCCAAAATAGATACAAAATTAACCGCGGTGATCGCCCCATGTAAACATGACTACCGTACGCCCGAACTCTACATCCATCCCAAAAACATACAGAAAATGGTAAAATTCAAAACAGCTAGAGCCGCCTTATTTACCAAGTTTTCTGTATATTTTGTTCGAGGAATATAGTGTTTTATTGTTGTTTTTCATGGTTGGAGTGGAGGATTTGCATTAACTTACCCATTATTCATTATTCTGAAGATACGATGTCAAATGGCGCCATTTATTGGGTGAATCGCACTTTTACAGTGGGTAAGGGAAATTGTGGGGTAAATTGGATACACGATAGGTTGAAGGGGGCGTTGCCCCCCTCACCCCCCCTTGATTTATTGTCATCCTCATAGATGTAGATCAGTAAGGGGGCAAAAACAGGTTGCCGGTAGGCTATTTCGTTTTAGTGAGCATCGCTGACGCCATTTATTGGGTGAATCGCACCCACCCCATCGTTCAAAACAAGGAGGAGGAAAGTCAGGTCGAAGAATTAATTGTGCGCAATGCTTTGTTTATGGTCGGGACATTATTTGGGATGGATGTAGAGTTCGGGCGTACGGTCGTAATTGTTTACATAGGGCGATCGCCGCGGTCGCACTTACGTTCCCGTCTATTTCGACGCTATATATATTTTCTGCTATTTGCCCCCTGTCATTACTACATGAATTCTAGGTTAGGTTAAGTTAGGTTAGGTTAAAATAGACGGGAACATGATGGGAAAGGTCCGACGCCACTACGCGTAATGTAAACAAAGATGGGAATTTTTTTATTTTAATACCACAAATTTTCCGAGTGTTTTTTATAAACAAAATTGGTCATTTGCATCAATATATAGTGTTTGTAATTAATTAGAAATCTCGGGAAAACCTATTTTCCCCATTAGGCCTATCGATCGATGAGACCCCCCCCCACCCCCCATAGTGATTTGAAAAGACATTAGCCTAACCTAACCTAGTATTATGGGTGGGGGCTACCGCCCACACACCCCCGCTGGTTGAGTACTAATCCCTTAATAAAAAAATAAAAAAAATTGGCTGTCGATTATACGAGGGTGAAAGAAAAGTCGATGAAGTCTATGGTGTTTACTCTGCAATCTTCAGCTTGATTGTACATTGATAACGGGAAAGTACCGCATTGACAACCTTGTTACGAAAATTAAATTTTAGTACCATACTTTTATATTAGGTTTTTCGAGGGTTTAACACATTTTCATATGATCTTTAGAGCTATCGATGACTGAAAGTCCCGTATTGACAACCTTGTTACGAAAAATAAATTTTAGTACCACACTTTTTTATTAGGGTTTGGCCGAGGGTTAAAACAAATTTTCTAATGATCTTTAGAGCATATAGATTCAATATTTATCTTCAAATATATCAACAAAATTTGTGGTATTAAAATAACATGAAACCCAAAGATGGCGGTACGCCCGCTCACTACATCCTACCCCATTATTTTGGTGTTATTTTTCGATGTAGGCCTAGCCTAATTTTTCGATGTAGGCCTAGCCTAATCGGGTTTTTTCAAGTGTCAATAACGAAATTCCTCCATGCGGACTATAATGAGAAAAATATGGCGAGTCTATAGGTCCCTATTTTCCCTAATAAATTATGGTCAATATTTACTTGTCGCACCACAGCTGGGATCTCATTTCTAATGGTAGTTTTGGGTTTCTATCATTCTATGCTTCATTGCTAGGCCTATATACTTTTTATCCACGGGATTTTTTTTTTTTTTTTTGCATTAGGCCTAGCCTAGGCCCTAACCTAACCTAAATGTATTTGGGGGCTATTAGGTTAGGTTAGGTTAACCCTCTCACCACGGAAGGGCTCTTGAACGCCCATAAAAAAGCATATAACAGGTACCCGGATGGTCTCTTGAACGCCCAGTGGTTGAAAGCCTGTGAGCTTCGTGTGCGAGGCGTCGGTCCGACGCATGTAAACAACAGCCGGCTGGACCGTCGCCCCGCATCTCCGGCCACAAGAAGGAGAGCGTCGCTTGTTCGTGTGTGCCTGTATGTTGTTGTTAAGTATCGAAAAGTGGTGTAAAGTGGCTGTTTTGGCCATAAAGTTATCTCCAATGAAATCATCATCACAGCTCAACCAGTTGACTTAGAGAGCTCTACTTAATGCCATTCTACAGGTAAATAACACAGCTACGCTTGGGGATGCGCGGGAATGCGGGAAGCAGTCTGATTAACGAATATACGGTAGCCTAGCCTAGACGTTTTTCGGCCAAAACACCCGGGTTTCGAGGAATATATATATAATACATAGCCGGGGCTGGAGGGTTAATGCAAAAAAAAAAAAAAAAAAAAAATCCCGTGGATAAAAAGTATAGGCCTATAGCAATGAAGCATAGAATGATAGGAACCCAAAACTACCATTATAAATGAGATCCCAGCTGTGGTGCGACTCGTAAATATTGACCCATTAGCCTAACCTAACCTATCCTAGTATTATAAGTGGGGGCTACTGCCCCCACACCCCTGCTTTGACTTAGATTTTAGGTGTATTTGTCTCTGAAGTGGGTATTTTTCAATTTGTTGATAACGAAAATCCTCCATGCGGACTATAGGCCTATGGAGAAAAATATGGCGAATCTATTGTTGCCTATTTTCCCTAACAAATTGTTTCTAATAAGGCGGATGTAGTGTCCTTGAAGATTATCCGGTAAATGTTATCACCAACCAGTGACGAGTTTTTCAGGTTATTTTTTTTTTTTTTTTTTTCTTTGATATTACAGTGTTGTTTAATACCAAGGACTGTCGCATTTTACTATTTTCCCATTATCCATCAATCTTAAGACACGGCCCCCGATAGTGGGGAGGGCTATGAAGATCAGGGAAATTGCGGGGTAAAAGGCGTAAATAAAGGGGTAATATTGGAAGAACTCTGAAAATACAATATTGAAAAGTAACAAAACCTGAAAATGGAAAAACCCGAGCCAACTTTGACCAAACTTGGCTTGGGTTTTTAAATTTTTCAGAGTCCAAAATCACAGTAACCCCATTTCGAAAGTTGGCTCGGGTTTTTTTGTTTTTCAACGTGGATAAAGCCAGTAAGAATGTGGTTAAAATTAGCCTAGCCTAGCCTAGCCTAGCCTAGCCTAGCCTAGCCTAGCCTAACCTAACCTAACCTAGTATAATGGGTGGGGGCTGCCGCCCCCACACCCCCGCTAAATCCCTTAAATCCGAGCCAACTTTTGCCATAATACTAGGTTAGGTTAGGCTAATGTTAACCCCATAATACTAGGTTAGGTTAGGTTAGGTTATTTGGTTAGGTTAATGACAAAACTTGGCTCGGATTTCATGGATTTAGCGGGGGGGTGGGGGCAGCAGCCCCCACCCATTATACTAGGTTAGGTTAGGTTAGGTTAGGTTAGGTTAGGTTAGGTTAGGTTAGGTTAGGTTAGGCTAATTTTAACCACATTCTTACTGGCTTTAGGCTATCCACGTTGAAAAACAAAAAAACCCGAGCCCTCCCCACTATCTTAAGATTGATGGATAATGGGAAAATAGTAAAATGCGAGTCCTTGGTATTAAACACTGTATAGGCCTAGGCCTATCAATAAAAAAAAAAAAAATAAAATAAAAAAAAAAAAAAAAAAAGGCTACCCTGAAAAAATCGTCACTGGTTGGTGATATGGTGATAAACATTTACCGATTATCCAAATAATTAGTAAACAAATATATCACCAACCAGATACGGGGGGGGGGGGGGGGGGCCGGCATCCGGCAGCCCATCATGTAGCCTATCCAATATTCCAATTTACCTCATGGTCCTCACCTACTGTAAAAGCGAGATTCACCCAATAAATGGCACCATTTAACTCTGTATCTTCAAATTGATGGATAATGGGTTAATTACTGCAAATCCTCAACCAAAGTGACGTTGTAAAAGCTTATCCATCATTACCTTCAGTTCACAAAAAGGCCCCGCCAAGAGGAACACCATAGGCTATGCCTTCCATTAAAGTCGAACCAGTGGGCTAGCTTATATACTTACCATTTTACCCAGCATCTCTCTTGTTCTCCAGGCTATAAATCACATACAACGTGCTCTGGTGAATATTGAATCATAAACTCTATCTAAAATCATATATTAAGCTCAAATACATCACATAGAAGCATAAAATGTAAGGGAAATATATGCACCTGTTGTTGTTCAATATGGCGTCCGGACAAGGAAGGAAGGCCAGTGTTACCAGTTCTAGCCCGCAGATTCCGCTATCTATTAAATACTCTAATATTTGTATGTGATATTAGGCATTATCTCTAGAATGTTGCAAATAAAATTACTAATATATTCTGAACATTACATAAATAAGGTTTAAGTAATAGAAGCTAGATGTCAATAAACAAAGCTACATTTTAAAAGTATAGATTGGCAACGTTGACTGCATCACCCCCAATCCGATGCCCAGACGTTGGCGGGAATTTTAAAACAAATTACCGTACATAGGAGTATTAATTAACCTTACCTTGAGTGCCGAAACAGTGAACCAGTTTGATGAATCTCGTCAAGATAAGGTGTGGATGGACCAAGAGCAAAAGTTCAGTTTCAGGGCACATAATATGTGGTTATATTATAACCAAAGTATAGGCTACTGTATATAGCCTACTCTTGTAGTTCATACATATCTATCCATCTATCTATTGCCGGACGCCTTACTCCCATTAATGAGGGTGGCCATACACAAATGCCCCCAAGCGGAACTATTCCCTACAAGAGGGACATCCCGAGCCAGTTTACTGAAGGACTTACAGGATTGACCACTTAATTAACCCGGGAACTGCGGGGAGACTCTTAAGAATTCCCCCAGCGGACTGCGGGGAGACTCTTAAGAGTGAGTGAAAAAAAAAAATCAACTTTTGACATCGAAAAAAAAAAAAATATATTATTTTTTTATTTTTTTATTTTTTTTTGGCCCCTGGGCCATGCAAAATCTCAGTCCTCTACCTCCCCTCCTTCCCCACTTTCCTCCTCTCCTTCAGTTATCACCTATTTTCCCTGTTATTCCCTTATTCTGAGGTATATTTTCATGCTAACATTAGCGAGTTGCAAGCAGGGTGTTGTCATCACTGATGGCAAGCGAGTGCAAGAGAGAGTATCCATCGACTGTGTCTCAGTGGCCTTGGGGGAAATTGGCGGGAAAGCAGCTTGCCTCACCCATACATTATACAACTCGCGGGCTATATCTCCGATTTTGACGATCCAAACGCTGTTTTCACTCGTTTTATTGTTGTTTCAGGTTAATACCTTTATAATCAACCCATAATAGGCACATATGGATAAGTATTAATGCTATTAATGGTACAATGAATATTTTAGTGATGGAAACAGCTCAAATACGTCAGCACAGGGGGACGTTTCTAATTACCCCCATGCGCACTTCAGAGGTTAAGGATCTGTCCGACTCTGAGGCCCTCTGTGTATCTTGTTAGGGTAGCATTCAAGGAGACTACTGCAGGACTCTTCTTCTTCTTCTTCTTACCTCTGACCGGGTATAGGCTATCCTAGTGTTTACTAGCCTATACCCCTTTGAAAGGACATTAGCCTAACCTAACAACCTTACCTAACCTATCCTAGTATTATAGGTGGGGGCTGCCACCCCCATACCCCCGCTTTGACTTAGATTGTTGGTGTATTTGTCTGTGAAGTGGGTATTTTTCAATTTGTTGATAACGAAAATCCTCCATGCGGACTATATGGAGAAAAATATGGCGAATCTATTGGTGCCTATTTTCTCTAATAAATTGTTTCTCATAATGGTGCACTAGTGTCGTTGAAAATAACCCAGAATTGTATCAGGTTTACTCCCCTAGACATGTTGCCGAGCATGGTTGACGAATCCCATCCACCCGGAATTTTATAAGGTTGTATCCCCTAGATGGGTTGCCGACCAAGGCTAACGAGTCTCATCCACCCAAAATCATGGACATGGAATTATATACCCCGGAGCTAAGATGAATCGCAAAAATATTAAGACTGGGGGTTACTGCTCCTTTGAATTAGCAATATAAATTACATATACAGTGCATTATATTAATAATTGGCTGAGTGTCTCTTGAATATCAGAGTTTATCACAGATATATTGGTAGGCTATCCTAAAAAGCGCACTTAAGTCTTCGCACATAGATTTAGAGAAGTCACGGTAGCATTTCTCAAACGAATTTAGCATGAAATGAAAGCATAAACACAATGAAATAATCACAAGTCACTTGGTCACTGGGCGTGGAAAGATTGTGTCACTGGGGTTGATTTTTTCGTGTATCACTGTATGGGTGTGTGCGGCTATAAAGACAAATATTACATACGTGATCTCACAAGAAGTTTATGTACAAAATATTCTACTTTATAACGATCTCGATAGATATGTGTGGTTTGTGTCCTCGTCTATAGAGGCCTAACAAGTGAGAAGGGAGGTCTGTTATACAGCCTTCAGCAAGCTAAGTTCTTCGTTCTGGTGCTGTGGTCCAACATCTACAGATCTTCCTTGGGCTCGTCCTTGTAGTGGCTTCAGCGTCAGGGTTGGTGGTGGGTGGTCTTCCGGCAACGTCCTCCAGCAGGTCTCGACACAGCGGTGAGTTGGCTCCTTACCATCCAGGTGTTGAGAATTAGGGGGGAGGGCTCAGAGAAGTTAATAGGGAGCATGGACCAGTGTACTGGCAATCTAGCAATTACTCCTATATTGTACTCAAGTTTCAGGCTCCACACGGACCAGTGTTCTGGTGATAGCCTTTACCCAAGCCTGGAGGGTTAGAGAACTTACTAGGCAGCACGGACCAGCGTACTGTCCACCTAGCAATTCCTCTCTCGAGTTATGGCCTGGACATGTACTGATGCCCAAGTTGGGGAAGGCCAGAGCATCTATTAGGCAGCTCAGACCAGTGTTCTGTCCACCTAACAATTTTTTGGTAGGGTTTGGTTGAATACCCAGGGACTAAGTTATAGCGGGCTATGCGGGACCGGTGTACTGGCAGCAAGCTAAAGCTCAAGAACCGGGCTCGACAGACTACTCGGACCAGTGTTCTGGCAGTATGTCATTACCCAGGATCTGCACAATAACTAGAGTCGTACGGACCAGTGTACTGTACTGACAACTCATGCTTATTATACAATTCCTCCTTTACTATCCTTAGGCAAGTGGGACAGTTTAGGAAGCTCCAAGTCTACGTATCTTGTTGCACTGACCAGTGTACAGGCAATTGGATTTAGACCAGGAGATGGGATAGGGCTAGATGATGTTAGACTGCACTGACCAGTGTTCGGGCAGATCACGTTGCACCTAGGAATCGGCACCTATTCCGACTCCACCCTGTCTGCCCTCTGCTGGTTTCACCTAGCACGTCATGCATTCAACAACATAGTACGAGGTGAGGTATCTGCGAGTAACAGGGGCATGGGGTTAAGGTGTCAATTTTAAAGGGCTCAGGTTGATCCCCGCAGCGCGGGCACAGCCTGGGTGGCCGTGCTGAGAGCGAGAAGGGTCCGAGCGCTCTCCTTTGAATTTGGCGGGCGTCCGGGCCGGTGTAGTGTTTGGCTCGCTTTTTCTCCGGGGCTCCTCTGGGCTGTGGCACCTCTTGGATGTGTTATGGTGCTTCTTGGATTTGTGATGTTTGTGTCATCTTTCCTAGGGTGGTGAGATCTGTCTCTGAGTGGGGGAGGGGATCACCAGCCAACGGGCTTGCACCCCCGGGCCAATGCCCCCACCGTCCGCAGCCCCCTTTGTGGTGCCACCCAATCGGGCAATCTCGCCAGCACCTAGAAGGAAAAGTAGCCAGGAAAAAAGACAGACAGAAACGTCTAAGGATGGGTAGAGGTTGCCAAACCTCACTCTGGATAGGACCACCCCTCACCCATCATTTGGGACATTATTGGTGTTAAGAACGATGTTAAAGATAATGTTTGTATGATCACCTTTACGAGATTTTATACGTTAGACAATACATTTTATAAACTTGGAAGACTGAAACACTATATGCCTATGACTGATATGTTTAATACATTCATTTGGAGGAAAATAAAATATACAATATAATGACTATGATATGACAAGGCAAATTCGCTGTAAGTAGGTGAGAAATCATGACCTCTAACCTCTGTAACTCAAAAACGACTAGAGTAATCGAGCTAATATTTCTACCATTTGGGAAGAGTAGTAATGTACACCCAATGTGGTGGATTGTGTTCTTTTATTTCATACATTTTATTTCAGTAAGCGTTATTTTCACATAGCGATTTTGATAAGTTATTTTACCTTTATCTTGTATCGTCCCAGTTTTGGTTTGTGTAGTTAGCAAGTTTTACATTTTAATTAAGGATAATTTTGTTGATGAATAGTTTAACCAGACCACTGAGTTACAACATGTAACTCTCATAGGACTGGCCTTTAATTAAGGAATAAATGTGGACATTTACAGCCAATTTGCTCTATCCCTTTTTGAGTTACAGAGGATAGAGGTCATGATTCCTTTCCTACTTACAGCGAATAGACTATAGTAGCTACACAGCACTCTACTATACACAACTCCACACCAGGCGTAATATATACAAGACACTCACACGCGGGAAGATGGAAGATTTTACGGTCACGGTGGCCGAGCGTGCTTAGTACAGTGTATTGGAAGCGCTAGCTCTGGTGTCGGGGGTTCGATCCCACGTGCCGGCAGGGGAAGTTCTCTCAAAAACTTTCCCTGGCCGTGAAGGCAAGGTCTGGATGGACCGCCTCGGGGGGTCCACAAAGTCTCCTGCCCACGTTCTACTCCCTCGGGGGTATGTAGGCGCTCTCATTAGCAGCCAAGGATCAGCCTGTTGATCCCTTAGGATAAGATCTAGGTTAAGTATGTGTATTTCCAGCCCCATTGGCTGCCGGCTTGAAATAAACCGATTATATATTTATTTTTTTGTTTTTTTATTTAAGATTTGAGGAGGATCACCTTCTTTTTTTTCTCCTTTTCTCTCTTTATCTGGCTTGTATCCATTCGGCCCCATTCATTCTACTGTTTTAAAACGTTTATCCGCATCCAGGTGTCGATTTCTTGCATTGTATGAAGAAATCCGGCTTCGCCGGAGAAATTTGTCTATTGAAAAATGTACAAATTTAGCCTGCTGTCAATTTTGTTTTTTTTAATATGCTGGCTCACTACCGCTTGCCAGGAAAAAATCGACACCTGGGTGGGGATAAAAGTCTTAAACCAGTAGGCTGAATGGGTCCGAATGGATAGAACCCAGAAAGAGAGAGAGAGAGAAAGAAAAACAAAAAACAAGGTGGGTTTCAGAGAAACTATGGTACACACAAAAGCTTAAATTTCTGTCTCTCATGGGAAGGCAACTTTGGCTTTTGACTGTAGCCTAATAGACGATATAGATTGATACATACATTGAAGGTCCTGATGTGGCGGCGTCTACGCCGTGGGACTACCTCCAGGAGCTGCCAACCGTGGGTGGCTGCAGACCCTCCACGGCCGGAGACAAGATCAAAGACCAGTGGAGGACAGCCGGCTACCGGCCGCGGGGAGCAGTTCTCCGGGAGCCAAACCGTCACACCTATCTCCTGACCCCTCCCTGGGGGCACGGGTCCTTGGAGCGGCTTCGGTCGCGCCGGGCAATTTCCACACCTCTCACACCACACACACACAGTTTTTCCTACACCAAGAAATTACTCTCCGGCTGTCATTTCTCGAAGACTTCTTCTAGCCGGAGACATTGAGAGCAACCCAGGACCCACCTACACAAACATATGTCGAACTTCCTCAAAACCCATCACTTCGAGTCGCCACACTAAGGGTTCAGTTTCCTGCAATTCATGCGGGAACTGGACCCATTTCACCTGCACAACACTTGCCTCCAAGAAACACTACACGAACACCTGGACCTGTTCCTCATGCCCCTCCCTCTCCCAGTCAAATCCCTCCCCTAAAACCCGTCCACCTCTCCTCCCCAACCCACCTAACCTTCCCATACCATCCACTCCCCTCCCTAAAACCCGTCCACCTCTCCTCCCCAACCCACCTAACCTTCCCATACCATCCACATCCTCAACTCAACACACCACACCCCACCCCAACCTAATCCATTCTCACCCTCATCTCCTGCAACCCAATCCCCACCCCCACCACCACCTCACCCATCCCAACCCTACCCTCCCTCACCCCCACCCCATCCTCGTGCAGCAGCACCCAACATACATCGTGCACATAACATTAACATTCTCCAATTAAACATAGATGGCATCAACACAAAGAAACACGAACTCTCACACTTCATCAAACAACACAACATACACATTGCCATCTTACAAGAAACAAAACTCCGCACAACACAAAAAACACCTACATTTCATGATTCCATCCACTTACTCATAGACAACACGCAGCTGCAAGCACGACCTCCCAAAATCCATCCTTCCGAATCCTCCCTTCCTCGCGAGGACAGAGTCCACCTGGCCAGGCTGAGATGCGGACACCATCCAGCTCTTCTGAGCTATCAGAAGAGACTGGATGACTCCGTCGTCGACACCTGCCCAGGATGTAACACAGCACCCCATACCATCAAACACATCATAGAAGACTGCATTTCACACAACCACTTACGCCAACAACACAATCTACGCTCAATGAGAGCTCTGTGGGAAAGCCCGATCGGGGCCATGGCCCTCCTCAGGGACTCGGGGATGTTCGGCCAGGCAGCTTAGGGAACAACAACAACAACAACAACAACAACAACATACATTGTAGAACATAAATAGATAATAATTTAATTACAATGTAAGTCATAAAGCTTCTTCTGTATACACAAAACCGATTTTTTGAAGAAATTAAAAGGCTAATTTAAAATCACAAGGAATCTTTAGTACACAACTTAATACAAATCTCAATTATTCAGATCATAACTTATTTACCCCTTCTGTATCAGCGAAGTCTTTTTAATTTTATTCTTGCTATATTTATACTATTTTGTGCCGTTTGAGAAGGATCTGTGGTACTACAAAGGGTTAAGTGAGATAGTTCAAAGCTTGTAAATAATAGCTTTAGGCCCTTTTCAAGCTGAATGAAATAGTCTAATAGTAGCCAGAATAAAGCTAAAGGGACGGCACCGGTATTGAGAGTTAACCCCTTCTGTACCGGCTACGTCTTTTTAACATTATTCTGGCTACTATTAGACGATTTGTGTGCAGTTTAAAAAGGGCCTCCAGTAATTAACAGGTTCGAAGTATCTCTCTTAATCCTTTTTACTACCACAGATCCTTCTTAAACTGCACAAAATCATCTAAACATAGCTACATTAAATTCGAAAAGACGTCACCGGTATTGAAGGAGTTAAAAGTTTCCATTAATCAGAGAGCCTAATTTATATCATTCAAAGTTTCAATGGAGCACTGAAGACGAACCCCAAAATTCTGTTTCATACTATAGTCCGTTCATTCTAGGTTGGGCAGAAATCGTAACCTATAATCTTTCTAATTCAAAAAGGACTAGAGTAATTGAGCAAATATTTCTACCAAATAGGAGGACTTGGCTAGGGAATATGTGTGGAAATTGACAGCTCATTTGCTCTAGCCCTTTTTGAGTTACAGAGGTTAGGGGTTACAATTTTTGCCCAACCTAGAATGAACGGACTATGCAGTCGTTCATAAAAGAACACTACTGATTTCAGGAAGACCGAAGAGCAACAGGAAGGTTGTAGTGTTTCTAAAGAGACTCCCAAACACAGAGCCACACGACTCACTCCCAGAAAGACTAAAGCACTGATATTCCTCATCAACTCTCCAGGCAGCAGAGGCACACACCTTGGGACTCACTCACGAGGCTCGTATTTTTCTCCAGTTACTTCTCTTTTATTATTTACTTAAGCGTTGTTTCCACATAGCGATTGTGATTAGTTGCTTTGTCTTTTTACTGTGTTCATATAAGTTTTGGTTTGTTTGTTTTGCAAGTTTTACATTATAATTAGTCTACGAAACTACTGCATTTTACATACACAATAAGTTTAAAGAAAACCTATAGGCTCCTTATCCCCTTACTCAAGGGAGACAGTAACAACTTGCTTTGGTGTGAACACATTTCATGAACTGAGCTGTGTGCAGCATAACATATTTAGATACAAAAAAAAAATCCTCCAAAATATTTATTTTTTTTCTTTTCAAAATCAAAATAATCTGTCTAGATGATCAACTCAATAAAATAAAATTGTAAATCTAATGAAAGTTCAAACTTCTATAGAAGCTGCAATTTTTTCCATAAGGTATGCAAATCCTACAAATGTAAAAGAAGTAACTGGAGAAAACAAGCCGTCCTACAACTCTCGATAACACACTAACACACACTAACTCAAACCACAAATGACACAGAAGCACGATACCCCGTTTCTTTTCAACTGACGGTAAATTGCAAAGTTCCCATCAAGATTTCTCAGTTATTTTGAAGATTTTGTAGTGAAATATGGTGCTAATTAAATAAACTTGGTCTTGATATGAGGCAGAGACAAAGTAGTTTCATATTTTTTCATTTAATATCGGGAAATTAGCTGCTAAGGGATTCAATTTACCGCCACATGAAATGAAACCGAGTATAGATCTCTTAGGGACACACGCCAACTTTGAAGGACACTAGGGCATTTGAGAACACCAAGAGGCATAGAAGATATCACTAGGAACAAAATCACTACACTGTACAGTCACGCTAATAAGCGATGTCTCGGCACCAAGTATGTTTTGATCAATAATTGGTATCTGAAATAGCTAAGCTTCATTTTTTCATATCGAGTGAAATATACAAACACGTTCCTACACTTACCTACCCTATTCAACATCTGACAGACATTAATACAGCACAGAGCAAGCCAAACGTAATGACAGCTGGGACATGACTTATTAGTGCAACTATACTGGGGAAAATCAATATGGTACACAAGATATAGAAGTGTAATAAGAAAGGTGTTCAAGTTCAGAGACACACAAGTTAACCCTTTCACGCACAGGATGCGATTTGAGCCTATTCTGGGATACTTTAAAGCCTTTGTGACCATCAGGGGTGTTTAGAAACCTTTAGTTTATTTACTTCAACCTCTGCAGTTGTCTTTGAGTTAGCTGTGGGCAGAAAACTAATTTTGGAAAGGTAGTTAAAATGTAAAACTTGCAAACAAAGCAAACCAAAACTGGGACAAAGACAAAATAAAGTCAAAACAACTTATCAACATCGCAAATTATAAGATTGAGAGAGCTCTATTACTGATTGCTGATCGGCAACCCCTCCGTCCACACGTGCATGAAAGGGTTAAGGAAAATGCATTTAAGGGCACAAGACGCAAAGACAAAGACACACATCAGAAACACAGTCGAGCACAGGACAATATTAGGACTCTGAAGATTACAATAGGAAACTAATGGACAGACTAGCAGAACTATCTTAGCAGTTTAGTGAAGCAAGTGTGTAGTAGGAGTGAGAGAGTCAAGCTAGTGGTACTGGCACACCCCAGGATGTAAGAGGTACCCGCGGTGTTAGCTTGTGCCTCACTGTTCCCCGCCTCACTACCACCACTCCACTCTTTGGGATCACTCTCCTCCCCGTCGCCAATCTCGTTAGACTTCATCTCCATCTCTGTCTCATCTGGACTGCTCTCTCCGCCTTTCTCCAGCAATAGGTTGGTCCGCTCGATGTAGCTGTTGACACATTCCTCTACAATCTTGAGCGGTCCGGTACACTGTATAACAACGTCATGGAATTCTGGCAGGCGGAATAATCTACCCAAAGCATTCTGTGCCTTCTGACGGAGCTCCTTTAATTTGATCTCGCCAATCTTGTAGGAACAGGCCTGGCCGGGCCAGGTAATGTAGCGGTTGATCTCAATCTGAGGAAGCAAAAGTGAACATTCAAGTAAACTGAGTATTTCATATACATTTAAAACAAATGTATGAGACAATAAAGCGAGACAATAAAGGCCTAATGACTAAATAGTATAATTTGTGTCTTATTGCAAATATTAGATGCATGTGAAGATTGGAAAAAGTTTAGGTCTCAAAAGAACTATAAATCCTTCCCACTCATGTCCACAAGTGTACTGTACTGTCATTCCCAACCACCTTTGACTGTACAGTACTCTCCGCTCTCCCACCACCGCATCTACTTTCCCATCACCCATCTTTCCATTCATATCACCAATCACAAATATTTCCACATAGCGATTTTGATTAGTTCTTTTGCATTTAGCTTGTATCGTCCCAGTTTTGGTTTGTTTATTTTGCAAGTTTGACATTATAATATTTTTCACTCTTACCAAACTCATCCAGACACGCCTCAACAGTTACCAATAACTCCTCTTTTAACCCTTTCCGCTTAATCCTCAGTCGGTCCATATGCACACACAACCACCCATGTCTGTATTGCCACTTAAATTCTTAACCACATAATCCTTAACATCTTCATACCGGCAACATCTTTTCAACTTCAATCTAGCTATATTAAGACAATTTTGTGTAGTTTACGAAGGATCTGTGGTAGTAGAAAAGGTTAAGTAAGATAGTTCAAAGCCTGTTAATTGCTGGAGGCCCTTAAGAAGCTGAATAAAATTGTCTAATAGTAACCAGAATAAAGTTGACAGGACGTCGCCGGAACAGAGGGGGGTTAACCAACATATCCATACTCCTATACACACACTCCTTATTAAGTAAAGTATAAGTTAAGTAAAGTTTATAACAACCTACATCTATGCTAGCATGAGTAGGTCTTGGGGTTTTTAGGATGGCATATACAGTACAGTACATACAATGGTTTAACGTAATTTTTCCATTACATGTATTGTAACGGCTCAGACGGGGTTGCCTTTCAGTAGTTGGAGTGTACTGTAGTACAATAAAATCCTGCCACAGCACTGCCCCACCAAGTCATCACTGTGGCTGATGTTGGTACTGTATAGTGCTAACCGTGCCTCAGCAAGACTCAACAGAGTCCCCCTGCAGTATCTGCAACCACACCAGCCTTAACAGCGTTACAAAAAGACAGCACCATAACAAGACTCTACTGTATATTAGGCAATTTGGATTATAGAACAATAAAGTCCTGCCCCAACACTGCTCCAATATGCAAACACTGTTGCCGACACAGGTGTGGTGCCAAACAGCACCCAGGTAAGATTCAGTCCCCTGTGGCACCTATCCGCACCCCACCAGCCTCAGCAGTGCCATACCAAGACAGTGCTAAGATCAACACTTTATTGCATAGTAATGGCTGTTGGTCCACAAGTCTATCGCCATCCCCCCTATTAGTCGCCTTGTACGACATGCAGTAGGATATGTGAGGCATATTGTTTTTTTCCTCCACCATTAGATGAAGGCCCCCTTACCCCCTGGGGCAGTGAAATATGTATTTCTGCATCACTTTACTTGGGTCATTGTAAGAACATTAACCCTGGTCTATCGGGGCCCGACTTAAGTCCGTATCTAAAAACCTGGACTATGTGGCGGGGCCCGACTTTAGTCAGTGTGCAATTTTTGAGCAATAATGGCTCTGAGAGAGAGACGAGCGGTGGGCTGTTAAGGCTGGTGTGGTTGCAGATACTGCAGGGGGACTCTGTTGAGTCTTGCTGAGGCACGGTTAGCACTATACAGTACCAACATAGGTCGGGCTCTGACCGTTCACCACAGGTCCAGCGGGCCTACTGACGTTTACTCCACACACATCCACCCTCCCTCCCTCACTACAGTACACAGGGCATTATGTCAAGAAATTACCGTATTTTAGGGATTTTTCCTACGTCTTGCACGATCGTTGCAAGAGAACGTGGTCGTAGGAGGATGGTTCTGGTGTCATTGGAAAGCTGAATTAACGCCCTTTCAGGGATACATAATTGTATTACGCTCTGGCTCTTGTTTATGCATGAAAAAGAGCACGAAAACAAAGCCATTTAGGGTAAAAGCCCCCGCTTGGCGGGTAGTAGAAATTCCTTACGGGCCCACTCGTAAGGCGTTAAGTAAGAAACACTCTGTCTCAAGTGACACCTTAAGTAATAACATTCTGCAAATACCTGTAGTGCTAAACTAAAGACCTGTCAACACAATCAGTTTGCATGTATGGTATTAGAGAGTGATTTTGGAGAATGCTAAAAAATTACCATGAAGTAAATTAAAATGTAAAACTTGCAAATTAGACAAACCAAAACTTGGACAAAGACAATATAAAGGCAAAATAACTTATAAAAATCGCTATGTGGAAACAACGCTTACTAAAATAAAATTTATGAAATAAAAGAACACAATCCACCACATAGGGTGTACATTACTACATGAGCAAGTTAATCTGTTTCCCAAGCAAACTAATCACACATAAAACAACGCACTATGCGAATAACGACTACCCACACTGCTGGAACCGGGTGCTGTATCACTGATCAGTAGGGTCCTCGTATACCACAGGTGGAAACTGATCATGTGAACAGGTCATGAATCTATCAGTAACATTATAAGTGTGTTGTTTTCAAAGTTTAATATCCGATAAATTTAAATGCATTTTTCCACATATAGATTTTGTTTAGTGCGTTGTCGTTTCGATAGCTTTTAATTTTAATAAGTTTGTTATTAATTTGAACAGTAACTTTTGAGATAGTTTTCAAGTTTTATATTTTAATTGCTTAAGCCGGTATCACACGAGAGCTTTTATAGTCAACATTCGATGATCAACATTTTTCTGACAACATTTCTGGAATATTTTGAACTGGTATCGAAAACTAGACTGGTGATAGATGAATTTAGGCAACCAAAATATTTTATATGTTCACCTCATAAGCTGTCAGATCAGTGTTGAGGATAAGTGTTGAGTGAAAAAGCTCTTGTGTGATACCGGCTTTATGACTAACCTCTACGGCTCTGGGGCTCTGTGCTGTGTTTTGAAGCAGGTAGTTGACGGCCTTGTCTCGGGTCCAGCCTAGTCTGTGCATCCCTGTGTCCACCACCAACCGACTCGCTCGTAGCAGCTCAAACGAATACCTTCCCAGTCTGTTAGGATATAAAATAATTAGTATACATCTATCTATCTATCTATCTATATGCTCAGGCCCAATCCCCATTTTGGGGGTAGCCGACTCAAGACAGAGCAAGAACAGGGAAAACACAAAAACAACATAAAACAAAAAATAAACACTGATAAAAAACACAAACTCACACACATCCAGGTCACCCAGGAGAAGACCCAGAGACCAGGGTTACCAAGGTCGCTCCAGCACTCCCCAGGCCCCTGACCACCCGGAGAGGTTCCGATCTCGGCAGGCAGATATGCAGCGGAGCCAAAGCCACAAGCCCTCCCACCACACCCTTCATATTAATCGTCTCCCCGGGCCAGGCGCCTGATGGACTATTATCTAGTCGAACTTGCGCCCGACCCCTTACTCCAAATGACCACGTGTTCACTCAAACTATTCACAAGCATTCTCCATTCACTCCTGTCCACCACCACTTCCCCTGCCTGATCTATAGTCATTCCTCTATCATCCAAAGCCTTTCTTACACAGTCTCTCCATCTCAATGGGGGTCTTCCTGCCCTTCTATCTCCCCTTGTACCTGACTCACATATTATCTTTCTAAGCCTTTCATCTCCCATTCGTTCAACATGACCATACCAGCTCAGCACCCTTCTGTCCACTCTGGCTGACAAATGTTCCTGCTGCCCCACTCTCCTACGTATCTCTTCATTCCTCAATCTGTCTCTACGAGTAACTCCACACATACTCCTCAAGCAGCTCATCTCCATCACATCCAGCCCTCTTTTCTCCTTTTTTCTTCAGAGCCCATGTCTCAGCCCCATACATCACTGTTGGCACAACAATTCCTTGATACAGTGCACTTTTTACTTTCACTCCGAGATTTCTCGTCTTCCACATACTTCCCATTGCTCCGAAAACCTTCCTTCCTTCACACACTCTCTGTTTTACCTCCACTTCCATACCTCCACTCCTACTTATCGTTCCTCCTAGATATTTAAAACACTCTACTTGTTCCAATATTTCCCCATCCAGCCTCACATCTAGATTCACCCTATGCTCTCCCCTATTACACACCATTACTTTACTTTTATTGACGTTCACCTTCAGTTTCCTCCTTCCACAAACCACACCAAACTCTTTGACTACCCGCTGCAGTTTCTCATCAGAATCCGCCACCAATGCTGTGTCATCAGCGAACAGCAACTGATTCAACTCCCAATCTCTACCATTCTTTCCTACTAAACCCAATCCTCTTCCCATAGTTCTCCTTTTCACCTCCCTCACCACACCATCCATAAACATATTAAACAGCCATGGTGACATTACACAACCCTGTTGCAAACCTACCTTTACTTCAAACCATTCACTCAACTCACCATTTCCTACTCTCACACATGCTCTGCTCCCTTCATAAAAACTCTTAACTGCTTCTAACAAATTTCCTCCTATTTCATAAATCCTTAACACCTTCCACATTGCTTCACGGTCCACACGATCATACGCTTTTTCCAAGTCCATAAAAGCCCAAAATATCTCCTTATGCTTCTCTAAATACTTCTCGCATAACTGTCTTACTGCAAACATCTGATCCACGCACCCTCTTCCCCTCCTAAAACCGCACTGTTCTTCTCCTATTGCAACTTCTGTACACTTTATTATCCTCTCTATCAACACCCTGCCATACAGCTTTCCAACCACTGACAATAAACTAATACCTCTATAACTTGAACACTCCTGCCGATCTCCCTTCCCCTTGTACAACGGCACAATACATGCACTCTTCCAGTCTATTGGTACCATTGACACAGCAAAGCACACATTGAAAAGTCTCACCAACCAATCTATTATCACATCTCCACCCTTCTTTATACACTCCACAGCAATACCATCCAAACCTTCTGCTTTTCCCGCTCTCATTTGTTTCACTGCTTCTTTCACCTCATTTTCCTCAATCCTTTCATTCATTCCCTGCCACCTGGGTGGCCTGGGTAACCTATCTCCATCCACCTCTGCTTCAATCACTGCTTCTCTTCCATCTCTTGTATTTAACAAAGATTCAAAATACTCGGCATATCTTTTCCTCACTTCAACTGGTTCCACTAGCGGCTCGCTTGGTGTAGTGACTAGCGTCTCGGACTTCCACCCAGAAGGCCCGGGTTCGCGCCCACGCTCGGCGCATTAAAGATTTTTCACAAGCACTGAGTCGTTACCATCCCCCATGAGCAAAGGGATGGGGTAGTAGTACAGGACCCCAATGGAAATACGCCTAATCGGCCTTATTGAGCTATCCTTAGCTAGCTTAGCATGCGCTAGCTTTAAGAACTATTATTATTATTATTATTATTAGTAATTCTCCATTTTCATCTTTCACTGACTCTTCCCTCTTTTGTCCTCCTTTCCTTACTTTATTTACCTCCTTCCAGAACATCTTCTTTCGTTCTTCAAAATTCTCACTCAGCCTTTGGCCCCACCTTTCGTTTGCATCTTTTTTCGCTTCTCTAATTTTCCGTTTTGCCTCTCTCCTTTTCTCCTTGTACCTCTCGCATACCTCAACACTACCATCCTGTAAAACCCTCTCAAAACACTGTCTCTTCTCCTCAACTGCCTTTCTCACCGTATCATTCCACCACTCGCTTCCCTTCCTGATACCTCTGCCTCCTACTTTCCTTTTGCCGCATACTACCTCTGCACTTGCTTTCACTCCTTCCTTAAACTGTTGCCATTCAACCTCTACTTCTCTCTCTTCCATCTCTCACTTCCATCCACTTTTCATTTAGTCTTTCCTTGTACTCCCTCTCTTTTTCACTCTTCTCTAACTCACTAACTTTTATTACCTCTCTTACTTCACGCTTGTCTCTTATTCTCCTGTAACTCTTCACTCTTAGCTTTCCCTCCACCAGGTAATGATCTGACATACCCTCCGCCTCACCTCTCATCACATTCACATCCAGCAGTCTACACAATCTTTCCCTTGTCACCAGCACATAATCCATCAATGCCTCTCTACAATCTCTCCCCTCACAAGTATATGCCTGGTGTACTTGTGTATACGCCTTTTTTTGAAGAACGTATTACCTACACTCAATCTACACTCTTCACATACATTTTTCAGTCTTTCTCCACTCTCGTTTACACCATCCACACCAAAACTACCGATGACTCCCTCAACAGGCTCATTTCCTACCCTAGCATTTAGGTCCCCTAAAACTATAACATTTTCATTTTCATCAAACCCTTGTAGACAATCTCTCAAATCCTCCCAGAAACCCTCTACCTCGTCTAACTCTCTTTCACTTCCTGGTCCATACGCACTTACAAAAACCCACCTTTCACCCTTAAACCGCATTCTCACCCACATTAGCCTTGATGACACCTCTTTCCACTCTTTTATAAACTCTCTCAACTCCTCCTTCACAATAATAGCCACTCCTTCTTTCCCCCTGACTCCCTCGTCTACTCCAGACTTTCTACCTATCACGTTTCCAAAATCCACTTCTCCCTCTCCTTTCATATTTGTTTCATTCAGTGCAAGGACATCATACATCCTTCTTTCAAATAACCTTCCAATATCCTCTCGCTTCTCATTCGTACTACATCCACGCACATTCAAAGCTCCTATTCTTAGGGTCCGGGACCACGAACGCGTTCCCTCGCCCCTATCTCTGTCTCGTTTTTTTGGTAGATTTATTTAAGGGGAGAAGGATACCAGGCCCCCGCCCCCGATCCCCTTTAGCCGACTTCTACGTCTCGCCGGAGAAAAGCGGTGGTGGAAATTTCTCACCCCTCCACCACAGAGGAGGCTACCTGCACCAGAAAGTGGCGGGCGTTGGGGTCGCTGCATCCCTACGCCATTTGAAAAAAATTAGAGATGCAGAAGGAGAAAAAGATAGAAGGGGCTATGGGAAGTAGAGAACACCAACCCTCACTCTGACAAAGGGTCAGCCCACCACCGTATACATCTAGCTGTCATTAAGTTATAATGTAAAACTTGCATAATAAACAAACCAAAATGAGGACAAGACAATATACAGTACTGTATAGGCAAAAGAACTAATCAAAATCGCTATGTGGAAATAACAATTTAGCAAAATACAATTTATAAATAAAAGAACACAATCCACCACATAGGGTGTACATTACTACATGAGCAAATCAATCTGTTTCCCAAGCAAACTAATCGCACATATAACAATGCACTATCGTCACGTTCAAGGAATTAGTCAGTCTTTATTTACTAAAAATTGGCTTGCTCGTAGCATCTCACACATTCAAACTTCCTATGTCCAAAGATGAGCCACAGAAAAGAATGCATTCAGAAATTTCAAAGAGTTTTCAATATAAGATTCTACTCAAATAAGCTTTATTTTTCTATTACTATGTGTAGTGGGCTGCCGCTGGATCTATCAGAGTGAGGGTTGGTGTCCTCTACTTCCCATAGCCGGTTCTTACTGTAGCTTTATCATCATTCATATTTCTAACTCTTTTCTTGAGAGTGGTGAAGGCAGTGGGGCCATAATGGTGTGCCCCATGGTTCCCTAGTGTCTTACTCTCACAGCCCACTGGCACAAGTTGGCCTTTCTCTCTGGCATAGGGATGCGGCGACCCCACCGCCCGCCACTTTGGTGGTGCAATCAGCTTCTGGAGCAGTAGACCACTGGTTCCTATCTTCAGAAAATTCCTGTGCTTGGTATGTTTCCAACCAGGGCCCCACTGGGGTAAATGTAATAGCAAAACAGTGGTGGAACTGCCATTCGGGTGAGGGACTGCTCTGGGTCTGCTCCTTCAGTGCTAAGGGTCATAATCCACTTAGTGGAAATGGCACTGTGGAGTAGGTCAGTGGGGGCATGTCTGGGAGCCTGGAGGCAGTTTCTGCCATGGCCATCCCTATTGGGACGCTTCCTCTGGAAGCGTGGCATCAGATTTGATGATGATTACTAATTTAACATGATATACTGTATATATATATACAGTACAGTACTGTATACTGTATATATCTTTTTTTTTTGTAATAAATAAAATAAAATATTCTTCTGTAATCTTTAGTAACTGTCTCGGAGGACAGTAAGAATAGACTCTTGTAACCTTAAATAGTCTTCTCATGGTTAGATTTGGCAATAGCGAGCTGCCATTTGGTAAATTGGACTGTGAACAGTAAAATGTTGCCAAAACACTGCCCCATCCTGTCATCCCTGTGGCCGACAATGATGTGGCACCAAACAGCGCCTCACAAAGACTATACCATGGTTCCTCGCAGTACCTATCCTAAGCTGTATAAAAAAATCCTGGTGTTAGCAGAATAATATGAATAAAAGTCATAATAATGAAAAGGTTAAAATACAAAAGCTGATAGAATACTGTGACTGACCGCTGGTAAGGATCTATGAATAGTCCCAGCTCCTCCCCCAAGAACTCCGAGTAGAGCCCCCAGCCTTCCCGGAAGACGGTGTGGACAGGGAAGCAGGAGGGGAAGAAGTTTTGACCGTCGATGTTGCGGCGGAAGTCCGGGACAGACGGGTCCTTCATGAGGTACAGGTTGTGCAGGTGGTGGCCCGGGACAGCTTCGTGGAGGGACAGGGTCGTTACCTCGTACTTTTTGCTGTGGGAAGGAGGTCGATTTAGAGGGCTGTTCTTGGGCAGCATGATATGTGTGGGGTTTGTGTGGGTGTAAGGATAGGAACATTGCATAACAAATCAACATAACTACAAATAGCAAAGGATTAGGAGAGGATCATAACACAACAAAATTACATATCATAATGTAAAACTTGCAAAATAAAAAATAAAAAAATGGGACAAACACAGTATAAAGTCAAAAGAACTTATCAAAATCGCTATGCGGAAACAACGCTTTAGCAAAATATAATTTATAAATAAAAGAACCTGTAGACCTACATACATCCACCCGGGTCATTCCTTCTTGCAGTTGGAAGAAGGTAAACCCAATCTTCTAACTTATCAAGAAATCATTAATTTAGCGAGGAAGAATTAAAATGTAAAACTTGCAAACTAAACAAACCAAAATTGGGACAAGGACAATATAAAGTCAAATTAAATTATCAAAATCGCTATGTGGAAACAACGAGGAAGGTATTTCTAATAATTTTCTATCTATCAATAATCTATTTACTCAGGCCCATTCCCCATTTTTTTTAAGTCAGAATAATTTGAAGAGTTGACCTCATAAGCTGCCACCACAAGTAACTATCAATGTGGAATAAAATAATAGGCCAAACACAAAACTCTATTAAAATAAGATGTAAAATTTGCAAAAGAAAAGGCCAAGTTGAGGGAGGGAGGGAGGGAGGGGGTGGGGTATGAAGGGGGGAAGGAGTGGAGGAGGATGTGGTATGGAAAGATGCTACTACTTTCTATGTATCACCCAAATTTCAGACATTTCCCAGCACTGGCATGGTTTTTGAAGGGTTATTAAAATGTAAAACTTACAAACTAAACAAACCAAAACTTGGACAAAGACAATATAAAGGCAAAATAACTAATCAAAATCGCTATGTGGAAACAACGCTTAGTAAAATAAAATTTATGAAATAAAAGAACACAATCCACAATCCAATACTGTGGCTTCCGAGAGGACAGTCGTAGTCCCTGGGTTAAACCTTACTGTTGATCATAGATGTAAGAGTTGAGTACAAAGGACCCAAGACGTGTTAAATCTCTGGATGGACTTCTGTATCTGGCGTACACTGCGTTAGGGTTGTCGTCACCAACTACCCTGTTAGAGAAAGAAAATTTGGCATGAATATGATGCAGACACAGAGTCAATAATTATTTTATTTCGTAATGTTGCAATACATATGGTGGATAAATGCAAAAAATTAATTACTATGATTATATTGTATGTACAGACAATATACAATTGACCTACATAACTAATAAAAGAAAGAAACTTGCCTAATCGTGAGAGGGTTAATGTCAATAATAATATTTTTTACACATGAATCTCTGCGTTTAATATTGCATACTAAAAAACAAAAGAGGTCCACAAATGACTCTACCGTGGTCTTCCAACTCACGTGAGATTGTCCATGGGCATGGAGAGGAAGAGAGACGGGACGTGTGGGTAGATGGTGGAGAATATGGCGGTGCGGTAGGTGTCCAGTAGTTCCTCCTTGCTGCCGAAGCTTTGGGCCGGGTCGCTACGGATGGCCTCGATCACCTCGGGGAACGTATGACCAGCTAGGCCTATCTCTTCCGCTGCCTGGGATTGGGGAAGTCGAGGGGGCACAGATTAAGAGATGGAAATGTACATGGCAGACTTATTTTTTTGGAGCCTCTTCTCCCTCATCTTCAGCTCCATTAGTTTCAGATTTTAAGACCTTTTGCCTCATTTCTTTGTCAATATAAAGACCTTTCGTGCCATTTAGGTTTAGATTTTTTCCTGCCGAGAGATAACAAGCCTGTAATTTAGGAGGAACTAGTCTTCGGCCAGAACATTTTTCTACCAATAAATGTACAAATTTATCTCTAAGAGGGATCTTGGGGATGTATTTAAAAGCTTGATCACTCCACTTTTTGAGATTACAATATAAGATATTTCGTCCCATTCGTCAGGTGATCAAAGATATTTCGCCCCATTCAGGTATCAATTTTATCTGGGCAATGTTTAACTTGAAGGGTTTCTGGGGAGGGGTGGTTTTGTTCTAGTCTGTGGGGCAAGCACATTGATAGAAAATGGCAAGAGCAATCCAAACCCTCAGAGAATATTAAATTAAATTAACGAATCATAATAACCAGCAAGAACCAAGACGTCAGGAGAGATACTGTAGTTTTAACCACCTACCGTCACTGCCATACCATTAAACACATCC
Organism: Paralithodes platypus; assembly: GCA_032716605.1. Taxonomy (NCBI): domain Eukaryota; kingdom Metazoa; phylum Arthropoda; class Malacostraca; order Decapoda; family Lithodidae; genus Paralithodes; species Paralithodes platypus. Next base: position 35,360,808 of record CM064532.1, on the reverse strand, counting down.
TAGAAGACTGCATTTCACACAATCACTTATGCCAACAACATATGTTCTACACTCCTTGAGAGCTCTGTGGGAAAGCCCGATCTTAGCCATGGCCTTCCTTAGGGACTCGGGGCTGTTCGGCCAGGCAGCTTAGGGAATGACAACAACAACTTCCATAACTTTAACACCTTCTGTACCAGCGACGTCTATTTAGTTTTACTCTAGCTGTATTTACACGATTATATTTCAGCCGACAGTAAATTTATTCCCTTTATATGAAGATTTCTTGATAACTTATACAAAAATATGAAGCTACCACATTTCTACACCGTATTATTGCCAACTTTTCAAGATTAACAACATACATGAACATAAAGTCTTCGTAATAGCCGAATAATCAAGATGCCGACATGACAATTTACTGTCGGCCAAAAATATACAAACTAGTTATCCACATGGGGGCAGGGGGCTAGGAATCCCTCATCCCCTTGTAAAATTCTCCTACTCATCGAGACAGAAAAAGGGGCGAGGGAACGTGAATGTGGTCCCGGACCCTGAGAATTAGAACCCTTGAATGTTGCTTCTGCTCAGGCTCTGTCTCGAGTCGGCCACCCCCAGCTATGGGGTATATGCCTGATTATATAAATAACATACTTCAAACTCTGTGTGTCCAGGCATTTTGGCTCGAACGTCCCTTTATTTTGGCCCTGTCACTCTTTCAACTCTGGGGGAGGCACTTGCTACAGGCAGTTCTGCCTTTTCTCTCCCTCACTCACATAGAAAAAAAAAAAAATTACATAGTTATCCACGTACCTTCTTAACCTGAGTCTGTATTCTGGAGACCTCGGTGAGTCCCAGGTTATGAATGTCCTGAGGTGTGAGGCTGGTGGAGGTGTGGTACTTGAGGCAGGCCAAGTAGTACTCCGCCCCACCCTCCAGGGACCCCACACCCACCTCCGGTCGGGTCGCTGGCAGGTAGTCACTCTGAGGAGAAAAACAACTATTGAAGTGGAGTTACATCAACGCTTTGTTTCAGTTGGCAATTTTCTGTGTAAAACATTCCAGGCTCTTTTTGTATTTGTATTGATGATTGCATCTAATTCAGTGTAGACTAAATGAAGGAAGATTATAATGTAAAACTTGCAAAAGTAACAAACCAAAACAGGAAAGGCACAATATATAGACAAAAAATCTTATCAAAACCACTATGTGAAAATAACAATTTAGCAAAATAATTATGAATTAGGAATTGTGACATTTCCGGAAGAATACAAAATCTCAGATTTTCACACCATGTGATTGTCCAGGCCGGATATCAAGTGTCTGGATATTAAACTTTGTCCGAGAAAGCAAGGTACAGATACCAAGAATAGAACCTGCCGCCTGCGACAAGTGCTGTGAATGTGTGACAGGATGTAGTTGTAAAGTTAGTAAAACTATGTTAGCCTAAACTGAATAAGATGTGGAAATACACTTAGACTACCAGGCTAAGTGAGGTACCTTTATTAGTCTCGTGGTAACGTGTCTGCCTCGTAACCCAAGGGTCTCGGGTTAGATTCCCACCCTGGGTGCACATTTTCGGGAGGCTATTTTCGGATCAAACGAAGTTAAGGGGAGGCTGACCATTCATTTGACCCCGAAGCCAAAATTTTACGATTTTTTGTTTTGTTTTGTCTAAAATTCTTCTTTTAACATAGGAGAATAACATAGGAGGGCAAAAACACCCATATCGCATCCTTAACCCTCCCCCAACCAAATTTGACCCACCCAGCCCAAATTTTTATTTTATTTGTTATTTTTGTCTAAAATGCTTCTTTCAACAATAGAGAATATCATATGAGGGCATAAACACCCATATGACATCCCTAACACCCCCCCCCCCCACCAATATAATACATATATAATATAGGCCCTATACAGTATAATAATTCACCCATAGGCCCAAAGCATAGGCCTATATTATAGTATACCATAAAAATCTCTGGCCTACTATCGTTTTCTCTTAAAACTACATTGTAGAAAACGCGAATTTAGGAGTATCTACACCATTTCTCGCGAACAAATTGAGACAATATACCTTTTTCTTTCGTCTACGATTTCCAGAAATCATATATTGGTAACTTCAAATTGAAACTACTAAAATGTATATTGCTCTGCTTCGTTCCCCTTCTACACACTATATATGGGACTATATGGCACCTGTTTGGTGTGCTCAAACTGGCCGCTCCTCTGATATGTTCCCTGAATCGACCTATTTCATGTCGAATATTGCGCCACAAACGTATATATATATATATATATATATATATATATATATATATATATATATATATATATATATATATATATATATAATTATATATATATATTTTTTTTTTTTATTTTTTTTTTTCAGCACCTTCAATTATTCAATATGGGAAAGAGAGCACGCTACATTGTAGGTGATGATTGTAGGATAGGCCTACGCACAAACAAATTGCGGGAAATTTGAATGATTTTTTTTTGTTTTGAATATTTTTACATATAATGCGATGAAATTCGCGTGCGCCCGCACATATATTGATGAATTTTTCAGCGAGTCTTAGCATTTCCATTGGTATTAAAATTGTAAATGCCAGAAACAAAACCTCTTATACAGGGTGAATTGGGGGTGTAAAGGTCAGCCTTCCCGTGCTGTGAATGTGTGACAGGATGTAGTTGTAAAGTTAGTAAAAATAGGTTAGCCTAAAGGCCTAAACTGAACAAGATGTGGAAATACACTTAGACTACCAGGCTAAGTGAGGTACCTTTATTAGTATCGTGATAACGCGTCTGCCTCGTAACCCAAGGGTCCCGGGTTCGATTCCCACCCTGGGTGCACATTTTCGGGAGGCTATTTCAGCATCAAACAAAGTTTAGGTGTGTTGGTAAAATTGTCATGATGGTTGAAAGTAAGATTGGAGCTCCATAACCCCCCTTACGGGCATGGTGTAAAAACCAAAGATTGGAGCTCCATAACCCCCCTTATGGGCATGGTGTAAAAACCAAAGATTGGAGCTCCATAACCCCCCTTACGGGCATGGTGTAAAAACCAAAGATTGGAGCTCCATAACCCCCCTTACGGGCATGGTGTAAAAACCAAAGATTGGAGCTCCATAACCCCCCTTACGGGCATGGTGTAAAAACCAAAGATTGGAGCTCCATAACCCCCCTTACGGGCATGGTGTAAAAACCAAAGATTGGAGCTCCATAACCCCCCTTACGGGCATGGTGTAAAAACCAAATCCTACATAGTCACACTGGGGAGAAAATTGGCGTTAAGCTGGTATCACACGAGCACTTTTTCCCTCAACATTTATCCTCAACACTGGTCTGGCAGCTTAGGAGGTAAACATTTAAAATATTTCGGTCACCAAATCTCGTCTATCATCAGTCAGTTTCCGATACCAGTGCAAAATATTCCACAAATGTTGCCAGAAAATGTTTGATCATCGAATGTTGAGTATAAAAGCTCTCCTGTGATACCGGCTTTACACGAATGCATTGGTTTAGTTGGCAAATGTGTTGTGGTAATGCTTCCAGGCTCCTTTGTATTGTATTGATGCATGTATGATTTATGTATAGAAATTTTGCTACAATTAAGCGTTCAGTTATTACAGTGTGTGTTTGACGTTCTTACCTCAATGAAGTCTCTGATTCTCTTGGTTCTATTAATTCAGCCCCATTCAGCCTACTGTTTTAAGACATTTATCCCCATCCAGGTATAATTTTTTTCCTGACGAGCAATAGCGAGCCAGCATTTTATGGAGAAATCCGGCTTTGCCGGAGAAATTTTTCAATCGAAAAATGTACAAATTTAGCCAGCTGTCTAACTCATTATAAAAAATATGGTAGCTCACAGTCGTTCACCAGGTATAAATCGATACCTGGATGGGGATAAACGTCTTAAAACAGTAGGCTGAATGGGGCCGAATAGATACAACCCAGAGAGAGAAAAAAGGCAGGTGACCCCCCTGGACTTGCTTACCTCAATAAAGTCTCTGATCCTCTTGAACGATGGTAGGAGGTCCTGTTTGATCCTCTCTTGGGCTTGTTGTCTCAAGGTCGTCCTGCAACAGTGCAATTATTATTTAGAAAGATGACCACTGTGGCATACAAGGCAGTTCCCATGTGCACCCATCCTATAGTCTATTCGCTGTAAGTAGGCGAGAAATCATGACCTATCCTCTGTAACTCAAAAAGGGCTGGAGCAAATGTGCTGTAAATTTCCACACATATTCTCTGGCTGACTCTTCTCAAATGGTTGACATATTAGCTCGATTACTCTAGTCGTTTTTGAGTTAGAGGTTATGATTTCTCGCCTACTTACAGCGAATAGACTAAATCCACACACTATGTTCGTAATATCACCAACCCCACCGATTAAGGGGGGATGGGCGTATTTATTTGCTCATTTGTGTATTTTGTTTTAGTTTCCTCCCTAGACCTCCATCGAGCTTAAAAAAAAAAAAAAAAACTTAGACCCTCCTTCAAGATAATTTTTTAAATTTTTCTATAGAAAAATGAAATGAAAATTGTCCTCTTAAATTACAGGCACACTATCGCTCACCAGGAAAAATCGACACCTAAATGACACGAAAAGTCTTAATATTGAAAAAGAAATGGGGTAAAAGGTCTTAAAATTACCAAACTAATGGGCCGAACGTACAACTCTTTAGCAAGATGACCACTGTAGCATACAAGGCAGTTTCCATGTGTACCCATATACATAATTAGAACAAGAGAAACAGAAACACCAGAACAAAATATCATGATACAAAAGGAAAACTGTGGCATACATAAGTCATTCTGTCTTGATAGCGTAATGGTTAGTGTGTGGGTGTGTGGGTGTGGGGTGTGGGTGTGGGTGTGTGTGTGTGTGTATATGGTGTGCATATGTATGGTGTGCATATGTATGGTGTGCATATGTATGGTGTGTGTGTGTGCGTGAATGTGTGTGTGTGTGTGTGTGTGTGTGTGTGTGTGTGTGTGTGTGTGTGTGTGTGTGTGTGTGTGTGTGTGTGTGTGTGTGTGTGTGTGTGTGAAAGATAGAGAGAGCTAGTACCCACCTTTGTTCAGAAGTAATAGTCCTTGGCATAATAATGAAGGGTTTGTAGAACACAGAGTCCTCCACTGGCCCTCCCAAACTGTCCAGCTGATCTATTACTCCGATCTGGAATAATAATAATAATAATAATAATAATAATAATAATAATAATAATAATAATAATAATAATAATAATAATAATAATAATAATAATAATAATAATAATAATAATAATAATAATAATAATAATAATAATAATAATAATAATAATAATAATAATAATAATAATAAAAATAATAAATAATAATAGCAATAATCATAATCTATTTATCTATCTATATATTGCCTGACGCCGTGATCCCCGAATGGGTGGCCACGAACGAAACGCCCCCATACATCTCTGTCCCCAGTCAGTCGACGCCCCTCCTCCCAAGTTTCAACCAGCACCGCCTTCACTCAAATACTTCTTAACTCCATCCTTCCACCTCTCACTCGGTCTACCTCTCCCTCTCTGTCCTTCCACCTAGCTCTTGTACACCCTCTTAGTTATTCTCTCGCTTCCCATACGTTCCATATGGCCGAACCATCTCAAGGTGTTCCTTTTCACACTTTCCAGCACATCTACAACCACACCACACTTCCCTCTTACTTCCTCATTTGTCTGTCTTTCCCTCCATGTAACTCCGCACGCACTTCTCAAGTAACTCATATCCACTCCTCTCACTCTTGGTAATTACTATATAAAATAACCGTTCAATGTTATAAACTATTGGAAACCTACATACCATAGACCAATTTGAAGGCATCAGTTTGTCATCTATGTTGGCTTGCATAAGGTCCAGAATCTCCTGAGTCTGCCTGGGAAACTCGCCGTATCTGCAACAATAATAATAATAGTATTAACACATACATACAATACAATGGCTTAGCGTAATTTTCCATTACATGCATTGTAACGGTTCAGACGGGGTTGCCTTTCAGTAGTTGGAGTGTACTGTAGTACAATAAAGTCCCGCCACAGCACTGCCCCACCAAGTCATCACTGTGGCTGATGTTGGTATAGTGCTAACCGTGCCTCAGCAAGACTCAACAGAGTCCCCCTGCAGCACTTGCACCTGCAGTATCTGCAACCACAACAGCCTTAACAGCGTTACACAAAGACAGCACCATAACAAGACTACTGTGTATTAGGCAATTTGGATTATAGTCTATAGAACAATAAAGTCCTGCCCCAACACTGATCCAACATGCAAACACTGTTGCTGATACAGGTGTGGTGCCAAACAGCACCCAGGTAAGAAGACTCAGTCCCCTGTGGCACCCCACCAGCCTTGGCAGTGCCATACCAAGACAGTGCTAAGATCAACACTTTATTGCATAGTAGTGGCTGTTGGTCCACAAGTCTATCGCCATTCCCCCTATTAGTCGACTTGTACGACATGCAGTAGGATGCGTGAGGCATATTCTTTTTTCCCTCCACCATTAGATGAAGGCCCCCTTACCCCCTCACTCTAGCCTACAGTATGTATTATGACATTAACCCGTTCAGTGACGATGACGTTTTTATATATTTGATTTCAGCTACATTTAGACGATTTTATGAAGCTTAGGAAGGATATATGGTGGCTAAAGGGATTAAGTGAGATAGTATGTAGCCTTTTCACGGGTAGACGTCCTCCCTAAGCTAAATTCAACGGTCTAATAGTTGCCAGAATAACAAAAAGGACTTCACTGGTACTGAATGTGTTACAAAGATAGGGACTGGTGTAAGGTTATTTATGGTCACGCCTGTACACACCCTCTATCAGTCTTTCCTTCATCCTATGACTTAAACTGCTTTAAACTTCATGTGTCCAGGCATTTTGACTCCAACGTCCCTTAAATTTGGCTGTCACTCTTTTAACTTTGGGGAGAGAGACTCGTTACAGGCAACCTGCCTTTTGTCTCCTCCATGCATATAGAACTAAACAAAAATAACATAACAGCTGTTTGGATACGTTGGTTTAAGCCGGTATCACACGAGAGCTTTTATAGTCAACATTCGATGATCAACATTTTTCTGACAACATTTTTTGATTATTTTGCACTGGTATCGGAAACTAGACTGATGATAGATGAATGTAGCTAACAGCTGCACAATACCGTCTGAGCTCCCTTAATGCACAGTCCTCCTCAAGACCCGCGTCTCAAACCCGTAGACTTTATTCAAATTCCTCCTCGCATTCCTGCCATAAAGAACCGGTTTATGTTGTGTTATCTGGAGGCGTGGATCATAAAGTCATCACCTCCCAACCTATTGTTTATATTGCTCACCCCACACACACACACACATTCACATTCTTTTCCCGCCAATTTTCGACCGGGATTTTTTTTTTTTTTTTTTTTTTTTTTTTTTTTTTTGGGTCGGCAACCATTTGCAGCAATTTTCGATCAGCCTTTCTTTTTTCGACATTTTCCGACCGGTAAGTTTATTCTGCCATTTTTTTGAGAAGCTACTTTATATTCTGGCAAGTTTCAATAATTCATTTGATTGGTTTTAAGTTACATTGTCATTATTTTATGGAGTTTGTCGATAGACAACTTTCTTACATACACACACACACACACACACACATTATATATATATATATATATATATATATATATATATATATATACAATATGGTAAGCTCTGTGACGGCCAAAGGAAATGCTACAATATTTCTCGATTAATTTCCTTTCTTCATCTCAACTGAGGGAAGAATCGTAAAGTAATGTAAGAAAATCATTCAACGAAAAACTATAGAATAACACAGGAACAGCACGGAGAGAAACACAGAAAAACTATAGAATAACACAGGAACAGCACGGAGAGAAACACAGAAAACTATAGAATAACACAGGAACAGCACGGAGAGAAACACAGAAAAACTATAGAATAACACAGGAACAGCACGGAGAGAAACACAGAAAAACTATAGAATAACACAGGAACAGCACGGAGAGAAACACAGAAAAACTATAGAATAACACAGGAACAGCACGGAGAGAAACACAGAAAAACTATAGAATAACACAGGAACAGCACGGAGAGAAACACAGAAAAACTATAGAATAACACAGGAACAGCACGGAGAGAAACACAGAAAAACTATAGAATAACACAGGAACAGCACGGAGAGAAACACAGAAAAACTATAGAATAACACAGGAACAGCACGGAGAGAAACACAGAAAAAACTATAGAATAACACAGGAACAGCACGGAGAGGAAACACAGAAAAACTATAGAATAACACAGGAACAGCACGGAGAGAAACACAGAAAAACTATAGAATAACACAGGAACAGCACGGAGAGAAACACAGAAAAACTCATACAAATACTGCGTTATGAAGGGAAGAGCGAGAGCGAGAGAGAGAGAGAAAGAGAGAGAGAGAGATAGAGAGAGAGAGAGAGAGAGAGAGAGAGAGAGAGAGAGAGAGAGAGAGAGAGAGAGAGAGAAAATGGAGAAGATATGAGTATAAAATGGAGTAAGCTGAAGATTTTTTCAGTGGTCTTAAAAGCGCCAAACTAATGGAGCGAACGTCTTAAAATGTCAAGACTAATGGCACTAAACATGAGAGAGAAAGGGGTCTAGAAAACAAACAAAGCCCCCCCCCCTTAATTTACCCAGCCAATTGCCGTGCCTCTAATAGCAGGGACAGAGAGAGAGAGAGAGAGAGAGAGAGAGAGAGGGGGGGGGGGGGGCTCATTTGCATATTACGGGGTTCTGGAGCGGGTTAGAGGTGGGAAATGGCCGGAAGGTGTTTGATCATGGCTGCATCATCGTGTACAGTCGCCCAAATATGTCATGTCGCGGCACCAAGTATATTTCGATCGATAATTGGCACCAGCATTATCTAAGCATTCATTCATCGTTGCGAGTGAGATATACAAACATGTTCCTATCTTTACACTCCCTATTCAACATCTGACGGACATTAATACAACATACAGCGGAGACACGACTTATTTGGCCAACTGTACAGTCGGCACCAAAAAGTCCTGCAGCGTCACATTTTCAGTTAAGGGACTAGTGGTCGGTTTTTTGGTCTATTAGTTCATGTATTCATACTTTTGTTTAATTTCTCGCTAGAACTACATTAAAAACAAACAATATAGCCTACAAAAAAAAAGAAAAAAAAAGAAAAAAAAATTGGGCCAAAAACCTGGAAATCTGACCCCCATCCTTTGGCCTACCCTTAACCCATTGGCTGCGGCTATGTTTGGTCTATTTAGGGCATATTCAGGCACTCCTGAATGATAAATCAAGCATCTGCATTAAATGAAGTGTATTCTGCCGAAAACTAGGCGAAAATAGCTTCAAAATGAGACTAGAACGGGCCCCGTACGTGGTCTGGTTCACCCGCAGTGGTGCCAGTGAAACGTGGGAAACCCGCTATTTGGTAGCACCCGCTCGCTTGGCTACACTGTTGTGAGACAGAGAGAGAGACCCGCGCGAGACACAGTCAACCTCAGTGAGCCGCTCGCTGCTCTGAGGGTCGGAGGTGGGCCCCTTACGCTCTCGCCCACTGACGCTTGATTTTTACGGTTTTTACAGGCTTTTAACCCGTTGAGCCCCGGCTAGTTATAATATTTTGTTCACCCCAGTCCCAAGCCATTTTCACTTCTTTTTTTTTTTTGCTAAAATGGAAGACAAGGATGAGAAATGAAAAAAAAAAAAAAAAAAAAATCACCTCGGATATTTTTTTTTTTTGGGGGGGGACGGTGGGGGGTTGGGGGGGGGGGGGAGCCTCAAAAAAATTGTTGAGCCAAAATGGAAGAGAATGGTGAGAAATGAAAAAAAAAAAAACTCACCTCGGTCATTTGGGGGGCGGGGGTCGAAAGTTTGTCTCCCCCGCATGACCACCCGCCCGGGAGCACTAGGGTGAAAACTGAGTATGGCATTGTACGGCATACATCCTAAGGAGTGTCTCACATAAATCTCAAGCCTCTAGCTCCCATACGACCGGAGTAATGAAGGTTCAAAGTGGCGGTGAACTAAGGGTGTAAAGTATCCCCACTAAGCCCACCACCACCAGCCGCGCGGCTGTCTTGGCCCGCTCACACCTACCGGCCCGGCTCCCACACACACTACGGTACCTCCCCCTCCTATTCTCCCGCCATTTCCTACCTTACGAGTCACGTAACTGATTTTAAAATGTCGGACGCACGTGATGCGTCTCTGGGAGTTGGTGATCAAACACTGCCGACGCATCACGTGCGACGCTGGGTCTCACTGGGTTAAAGCCTGGAAATTGCTGTAACTTGCCAGGACGTTCCAGAACGTCACCCGCAACGAAAGGGTTAAGAAGGACGTCTACCAATTGACCACTTGCGAGATTTGGTCTATAAGGAAGTTGGAGCCGTGGCCATCAATATAAGGAAGTTGGAGCTGTGGCCATCAATATAAGGAAGTTGGAGCTGTGGCCATCAATATAAGGAAGTTGGAGCTGTGGCCATCAATATAAGGAAGTTGGAGCTGTGGCCATCAATATAAGGAAGTTGGAACTGTGGCCATCAATATAAGGAAGTTGGAGCTGTGGCCATCAATATAAGGAAGTTGGAACTGTGGCCATCAATATAAGGAAGTTGGAGCCGTGGCCATCAATATAAGGAAGTTGGAGCTGTGGCCATCAATATAAGGAAGTTGGAGCTGTGGCCATCAATATAAGGAAGTTGGAACTGTGGCCATCAATATAAGGAAGTTGGAGCTGTGGCCATCAATATAAGGAAGTTGGAACTGTGGCCATCAATATAAGGAAGTTGGAGCCGTGGCCATCAATATAAGGAAGTTGGAGCTGTGGCCATCAATATAAGGAAGTTGGAGCTGTGGCCATCAATATAAGGAAGTTGGAGCTGTGGCCATCAATATAAGGAAGTTGGAGCTGTGGCCATCAATATAAGGAAGTTGGAGCTGTGGCCATCAATATAAGGAAGTTGGAGCTGTGGCCATCAATATAAGGAAGTTGGAGCTGTGGCCATCAATATAAGGAAGTTGGAGCTGTGGCCATCAATATAAGGAAGTTGGAGCTGTGGCCATCAATATAAGGAAGTTGGAGCTGTGGCCATCAATATAAGGAAGTTGGAGCTGTGGCCATCAATATAAGGAAGTTGGAGCTGTGGCCATCAATATAAGGAAGTTGGAGCTGTGGCCATCAATATAAGGAAGTTGGAACTGTGGCCATCAATATTTAGCAGAATTGTGAGCTAAAATACGGTCATAATACATATATAAATACATAAAACCAAATTGATCTACTTGTTATTAATCAGAAATGCACTTTATTATTGCATTTCTCTTTAATATCGATGTTGAAGGCTCCAACTTCCTTATAGCCTGACATTCGCAAATGGGCAATTAAGGGGAGATTTCCACTTGAGGGATTTTTTCTTGACTCCTTTCTCCCTCATGTTTAGCCCCATTGCTTTTGAGATTTTAAGATGTTCGCCCCATTAGTTTGCCGATTTTAAGTACTTTCGCCCCATTTATGTCACTTTTAAGACCTTTCGTCCATTTAGGTGTCAATTTTTTCCTGGCGAGCGACAGCGAGCCTGTAATTTAAGAGGAACCGGCTTTCAGCCGGGAAATTTTTCTACCGAAAAATGTACAAATTTATCTTGAAAGAGGGTCAAGGGGGTGAAATTTTAAGATTGCTGGAAGAGTAGAAACCAAACTAAAAACCTCCCCTTAACAGGCCACAGACCATCTCGATTAATCGCTTTAGCTACCATATATCCTTCCTAAGCTTCATAAAATCCTCTAATTGCAGCCGAGATAAAAAAAAAAAAAAAATACGTCACCGGTACTGAAAGGGTTAACTCATGGGTTAAATGGGGGGTCGTTTTTTTTTTCTGGACCCCCTTCTTCCTCATGTTTAGCATATTAGTTTTGATATTTGATTACGTTCGTTCCGTTAGTTTGGCGATTGTAAGACCTTTCGCCTCCTTATTTCTTTGTCAGTAGCCTATATATTCCTTTTGTGCCATTTAGGTGTCAATTTTTTCCTGGCGAGCGATAGCAAGCCTGTAATTTTTAGAAGGAACCGGCCTTCGGCCGCGACATTTTTCTACCAAAAATTGTACAAATTTATCTTGAAAGGGGGTCTAATGGGTGTTTTTATAAGCTTGATGGAAGTCTAGGGAGGACACTCAAATACATAAATAAATACAGACAAAAACAAGTACTGCCCCCTTAACTCTTAACAGCTGTGCCTTCTTAAACTTGAAATATATGGATGATTCTCCCTCTGACCTCCTCTTTACCTCATACAACCTCCATCACTATTATAGGGGCCCCAGCTTATTATCCTCACTCGACTGCCAAGGTCAACACAGAGAGAGAAAAGAAAACAAAGAAAAATAAAATAAAATAAAATAAATGAAAAGAAAAGAAGAGAAAATAAAATAAAGAGAGAGAGAGAGAGAGTGAGAGTGAGAGAGAGTGTTCCTTTTCAGTCCTCCCTCACATCCCGAGACCAAGGATTACAAATAGAGCTGCATTTCCTCTACTGGCTGTGTGTGTGTGTGTGTGTTTGAGCGTGTGTGTGTGTACGTGTGTTTGAGCGCGGGTGTGTGTGTGTGTGTGTGTGTGTGTGTGTGTGTGTGTGTGTGTTTGAGCGGGATTAATACAAGTACAACATAATATATATAATCTGTTAATTTCGAGCCGGCAGCCAATGAGGCTGAAAATACACAATTCCTCTATGCCTTAACCTAACTTATCCTAAGTAGTCAACAGATTGACTTTGGCTGCCACGAGAACGCCTACGTACCCACGAAGGGGTAGGATGTGAGCAGGAAACGAGAGAGAGAGAGAGCGAGAGCGAGAGAGAGAGAGAGAGAGAGAGAGAGAGAGAGAGAGAGAGAGAGAGAGAGAGAGAGAGAGAGAGAGAGAGAGAGAGAGAGAGAGAGAGAGAGAGATAATATATTACACCAGTATACAAGTGTTACAGAGGTATTATGGAGATATGTTAATTATGATGAATGTTTGGCAAGTGTTGGTTTGTACACAGGGGAACAATATAATACAGTTACAATAATTATACCGTGCTGTACAATTAATGCACAAATTATACCAAAACAAATGAACGTATGTGAGTGTATGCCCGGATTTCTCCATACAATGCTGGTTCGCTATCGTTCGTCAGGAAAAAATCGACACCTGGATGGGGATAAACGTCTTAAAACAGTTGGCTGAATGGGGCCGAATGGATACAAGCCAGGAAAAGAGAGAACAGGCGAGAAAGATAACAAATATAAGCCGGTGCTCCCCTTAAAAGGACGTCGCTGGTACTGAAGGGGTTAAGGATCCATCCCCGCCCCTCCGTGTGATCTACCGAACGCCTTTGACTGGAACCTGGAAACTGTTAGCGTAAGGGTGATGGTTATTGTTCCTGAGTCAATACAACCACCTCCAACACCATCACCACCACAGATACTACCACCTCCACCATGGCTACCACCAACACCACCACCGCCAGGGCCAAAGACACCTCCACCACCACCACCACCAACACAGACATCATCAGCACAGACACCGCCATTACAGACACCCTCACCAACACAAACACTACCACCTCTACCACCACTACATATCACCATCAACAAGACACCACCACCTCCACCACCACCAACACAGACACTACCACCTCTACCACCACTACATATCACCATCAACAGACACCACCACCTCCAACACAGACACCACCACCTCCAACACAGACACTACCACCTCTACCACCACTACATATCACCATCAACACAAGACACCACCACCTCCACCACCACCAACACAGACACTACCACCTCTACCACCACTACATATCACCATCAACACAGACACCACCACCTCCACCAACACAGACACTACCACCTCTACCACCACTACATATCACCATCAACACAGACACCACCACCTCCACCACCACCAACACAGACACTACCACCTCTACCACCACTACATATCACCATCAACACAAGACACCACCACCTCCACCACCACCAACACAGACACTACCACCTCTACCACCACTACATATCACCATCAACACAGACACCACCACCTCCACCAACACAGACACTACCACCTCTACCACCACTACATATCACCATTAACACAGACACCACCACCTCCACCACCACCAACACAGACACTACCACCTCTACCTCCACTACATATCACCATCAACACAGACACCACCACCTCCACCAACACAGACACTACCACCTCTACCACTACTACATATCACCATCAACACAGACACCACCACCTCCACCACCACCAACACAGACACTACCACCTCTACCACCACTACATATCACCATCAACACAGACACCACCACCTCCACCACTACAGACACATCACCACCAACACAGACACCACCACCTCCACCACTACAGACACATCATCACCAACACAGACACCACCATCACCAGACACCACCTGAAGTGATTAAATGTTATTATCACCCAATCTTGCACGAGTCATTATTATTAAGTATATCTATCAAATACTACTAAATGGTTTACACGCATTAAATGTTATTATCACCCAATCTTGCACGAGTCATTATTATTAAGTATATCTATCAAATACTACTAAATGGTTTACACGCATTCCCAAAATGCATCAAAATGGCCATAATTTTCACAGGGTTAAGGCGCTATAGTTATGTGGCCACATGATGATCCCGTACGTACCTTGATATCAGCTTCTGGTTATGAAGAAGTCACCGGTACTGGAATAAGGAAAGGTTAAAGATACGTGGACACCTCTATATCCCGTACGTACCTTGAGAGCAGTTTCTGGTTATAAAGACGTCACAGGTACTGCCATGGAAGGGATAAAGTTACGTGGACAGTGGACACCCTATGATCCCGTACGTACCTTGAGAGCAGCTTCTGGTAGTCGTTATAGGAGGAGAGGATCATTTGTTTCTCCACCATCCTCTTAAAGTCGTGTTGAGGCCCCGTCAGGAAGTTCACGGGCGGCAGGTATCTGATGGAGGGGAGGTAGGAGGGTCATAGATACAGATATAATATATATATTTTTTTTTATTATTATTTTTTTTTATGTGGATGAGGGAGACAAAAGGCTCAACTGCCTGTGACGAGTGCCTACCCAGAGTTGAAAAAGTGACAGAATGTCAAAGAATGTTCGAGCCAAAATGTCTGGACACACTGAGTTTGAAGCAACTTAAGTCATAGGATGAGGGAAAGATGGATTCAGGAAGAGAGTTCCAGAGCTCAGCTGTTGAATAGAAAATTGGGAGTATCATTTCACTCTTGAGTTGGAGAGCTGCAAGAGTAGGGGTGGGATTGTGTTGCAAGACGGGTACTACGTACCCTACGTAGAGGAGGTGGTACACACTGAGAGAGCTCTGAGGAACACTGATTATTGTAGTAGCGATAGAATAGCTAAAGAGATGCAACATTGCGAAGAGAGATTGCAGAGAGTTGGTTAGTGGACGGGAGTTATGATACGAAAGGATTTCCTTTCTACTTTGTCTAGGAGTGCTGTGTGAGAGGATCCTACCCACACATGTGAACAATACTCAATACAAGGACGCACTATGCCCCTGTACAGAGCAAGAAGCTGTGCAGGGGTAAAGAACCCCTTGAAGCGGTTGAGCACACCCAGCTTCTGGGAGGCTGCCTTAGCAAGACTGGTAATATGGTCCTTCCAAGAGAGAGAGCAGAAGAGAAACAGACACCGAGAATATTGAGAGAAGATGAAGGATTGATTTGTGTATTGTTGAAATATAAGGGATAGTCCTCTGGAGGTTCCGGACGGGTAGTAAGATGGAGAAATTGGGGTTTAGAAGCATTAAAGACAACAAGGTTTACTCTGCCCCAATTGGAAATAGTAGTTAGATCAGAAGATAAGTGTTCTATGGCTTCATTACGTTTGTTTTTGAGGGACTGCTGGCTGGGGCGTTCAGGAAAACTAATTAAGTAGTGTAAGGTAGAGTCGTCTGTGTATGAATGGATGGGACTGAAGGTACAGTCGTCTGTGTATGAATGGATGGGACTGAAGGTACAGTTGAGAAGATCATTTATGAAAATTAGAAAGAGAATAGGAGATAGGACAGAGCCCTGAGGAACACCCATTCAGCCTACTGTTTTAAGACGTTTCTCCCCATTCAGGTATAAATTTTCTCCTGGCGAGCGACAGCAAGCCATCACTGTATGAAGAAATCCGGCTTCGCCGGACACATTTTTCTACTGAAAAATTTACAAATTAAGTCCGCTGTCTAAAACATGATACAAAATATGCTGGCTAGCTAACGCTCGCCAGGTGTAAATCGACACCTGGATGAGGATGGGGTCGAATGGATACAACCCAGAAAGAAAGAAAAGTGGGCCGGTCCCCTTAAACTTATATAGGGTAAAGGGGGTGGGGGGTGTTCTTATGATGTAACTAACCTCTTAAAGTGGAAGTTCTCGAGGTAGGAAGTCATGTCCTCGGTGAAGATCTTGTGATTAATGAGGTCCTCGGGGGAGAGTAAGGACGGCTCGATCTCTCTCGCTCTCTGTAGGAACTCTTCAACCTTCACCTGTTACATAGAGAGAGAGAGAGATATAAAGGACATATACTGTATATACTTGGTCTTAATATTATGCAGATATATATACCGGGTAGTCATTTTTTCCAGGTGATACTAAATTACCATCTCTCCATTCTGATTACTACATTATGAGCATGATTTTGTGGCGAAAGAGGTTGCTAATTATGAACACTTGGCAATAATCTGACGCACAGGCATAGCAGTATCAGTTGTCCAGTAAGAATCGTGAAATATGATGCTAAAGGATTCACTTTACCATCAGCTGGACAAAATAGACTAACTAGTTTCATTTCTTCCCGTGAAGTATCGAGAAATCAGCTGCTAAGAGATCCAATTTACCGCCAAATGAAAAGAAACATAGTATAGTATAGTCAATTCGCTGTAAGTAGGCGAGAAATCATGACCTCTATCCTCTGTAACTCAAAAAGGGCTAGAGCAAATTGGCTGTAAATGTTCACATCTATTCTTTGATCGACTCTTCCAAAATGGTAGAAATATTAGCTTGATTACTCTAGTGGTTTTTGAGTTACAGAGGTTAGCGGTCATGATGTATGTCCTACTTACAGCGAACAGACTATAGTACCGGTACCCACCTTTCTGGTCTGGAAGTGTCTGGTGCTGTAGGAGTTAAGGCGGCCAGCGGTGTTGTCGTTTATACCAACCTGAAAACAAACAAATACATACATACAGAAATAAATACAGAAATAAATAAATAGACAAATAAATAGACAAATATATAGATAAATCAACCTGAAAACAAACGAATAGATAAATAAATAAATACATAAATAAACAAATAAATAGACAAATATATAGATAAATCAACCTGAACACAAACAAATAGATAAATAAATAAATAAATAAATAAATAAATAAATAAATAAATATATAATTTGAGTGGGATATACAAACATGTTCCTACACTTACCCACCCTATTCAACATCTGACAGACATTAATACAGGACAGAGCGAGGCAAACGTAATGACAGCTGGGACATGACTTATTAGCGCTACCGTACTAACCTGCGTGGCGAACTGTGGGTAGTCCTGTGTCTTCCAGTGCCAGAAGTCCTGCGTAAGAGCCAGTAGATCCGGCCTAGGTGATGGGTGTGGTACTGGTGGTGGTGGTGGTGGTGGTGATGATGGTAGTGGTGGTGGTACTGGGGCCTCCACCACTCTACCAACACCACCCACCATCACTATCACCATCATTAGTAGCATCATCATCCTTGTCACCCACCACAGCTCAGCACCACTGATGCTCCAACTGCAAAAGACAAAAACAAAGACGATGTTAATTGGTGACATATACAGTACGTTCTTAAAGGGGGTCACCGGCTTTTTTTATTTTTCTCTCCTTTTCTCTCTTTCCCTGGCTTGTATCCATTCGGCCCCATTCAGCCAACTGTTTTAAGACGCTTATCCCCATCCAGGTGTCGATTTTTTTCCTGGCGAGCGATAGCGAGCCAGCATTGTATGGAGAAATCCGGCTTCGCCGGAGAATGTTTTCTATAAAAAAATGTACAAATTTAGCTTGCTGTCAAAACAAAATATATATATGCTGGCTCGCTACGCTCGCCAGGAAAATATTGACACCTGGATGGGGGGTAACGTCTTAAAACAGTAGGCTGAATGGGGCCGAATGGATACAAGCCAAAGAGAGAGGGAGAGAAAGATAAGAAAAAAAAGCGAGGTGGGCTCCCTTAAGGGGGGATGGTTAATTTTCTGGTCTTTAATTGGCATACGTTCTTCCTAAGCTGAATATCGTGTAATAGTTGCCACAGCTCACCACCACTGCTACTGCTGCTCCAACTGCAAAAGACCAAATCAAAGACGAAGTTAATTGCTGACATTTACAGGTATAATATTGACGAACAGTCTAAATATTGACAAAGAAATCGGGTGAAAGGTCTTAAAATCACCAAGCTAATGAGCCGAACGTCATAACATCTGTAGTGGTAGTGACAGTAGTGGTAGTGACAGTAGTGGTAGTGACAGTAGTGATAGTGGTAGTGGTAGTGACAGTAGTGGTAGTGGTAGTGGCAGTAGTGATAGTGGTAGTGACAGTAGTGATAGTGGTAGTGGTAGTGACAGTAGTGGTAGTGGTAGTGGTAGTGGCAGTAGTGGTAGTGACAGTAGTGATAGTGGTAGTGGTAGTGACAGTAGTGGTAGTGGTAGTGGTAGTGGCAGTAGTGGTAGTGGTAGTGACAGTAGTGATAGTGGTAGTGGTAGTGACAGTAGTGGTAGTGGTAGTGGCAGTAGTGGTAGTGGTAGTGACAGTAGTGGTAGTGGTAGTGACAGTAGTGGTAGTGGTAGTGGTAGTGACAGTAGTGGTAGTGACAGTAGTGGTAGTGACAGTAGTGATAGTGGTAGTGGTAGTGACAGTAGTGGTAGTGGTAGTGGTAGTGGCAGTAGTGGTAGTGGTAGTGACAGTAGTGGTAGTGGTAGTGACAGTAGTGGTAGTGGTAGTGGTAGTGACAGTAGTGGTAGTGACAGTAGTGGTAGTGACAGTAGTGGTAGTGGTAGTGACAGTAGTGGTAGTGGTAGTGACAGTAGTGGTAGTGGTAGTGACAGTAGTGGTAGTGGTAGTGACAGTAGTGGTAGTGACAGTAGTGGTAGTGGTAGTGACAGTAGTGGTAGTGGTAGTGGCAGTAGTGGTAGTGGTAGTGGTAGTGACAGTAGTGGTAGTGGTAGTGGCAGTAGTGGTAGTGGTAGTGACAGTAGTGGTAGTGGTAGTGGTAGTGACGGTAGTGGTAGTGGTAGTGACAGTAGTGGTAGTGGTAGTGACAGTAGTGGTAGTGGTAGTGACAGTAGTGATAGTAGTAGTGACAGTAGTGGTAGTGGTAGTGGTAGTGGCAGTAGTGGTAGTGGTAGTGGCAGTAGTGGTAGTGGTAGTGGTAGTGGCAGTAGTGGTAGTGGTAGTGGCAGTAGTGGTAGTGGTAGTGACAGTGGCAGTGGTAGTGGTAGTGACAGTGGTAGTGGTAGTGACAGTGGTAGTGGTAGTGACAGTGGTAGTGGTAGTGGTAGTGACAGTGGTAGTGGCAGTGACAGTGACAGTGGTAGTGGTAGTGACAGTAGTGGTAGTGGTAGTGACAGTAGTGGTAGTGGTAGTGACAGTAGTGGTAGTGGTAAGGTAATGATAATTGAGAGTGGGGTGGGGGTGGTGGTAGTGGTAGTGACAGTAGTGGTAGTGGTAAGGTAATGATAATTGAGAGTGGGGTGGGGGGGGGGTGGTAGTGGTGGTAGTGGTAGTGACAGTAGTGGTAGTGGTAAGGTAATGATAATTGAGAGTGGGGGGGGGGGGGGGGGTAGTGGTGGTAGTGGTAGTGACAGTAGTGGTAGTGGTAAGGTATAATTGAGAGTGGGTGGGGGGGGGGTGGTAGTGGTGGTAGTG
>CM064532.1:35336700-35338177 GCA_032716605.1 Paralithodes platypus | reverse complement strand
ATGACGTCGCCAGTACAGTCGCGCTAATAAGTCATGTCCCAGCTTATGTTTGGCATGTTCTGTGCTGTATTAATGTCTGTCAGATGTTGAATAGGGTGGGTAAAGATAGGAACATGTTTGTATGTCTCACTCGGAATGATGAATTAATGCTTCGATATTACTGATACCAATTATTGATCAAAATATACTTGGTGCCGAGACATCGCTTATTAGCGCGATTGTACAGAAGGGGTTAAGTGGATACCGGTAGGTGTTATATATTTGTTGACTTATTGTACTGAAGGGGTTAAGTGGATACCGGTAGGTGTTATATATTTGTTGACTTATTGTACTGAAGGGGTTAAGTGGATACCGGTAGGTGTTATATTTGTTGACTTATTGTACTGAAGGGGTTAAGTGGATACCGGTAGGTGTTATATATTTGTTGACTTATTGTACTGAAGGGGTTAAGTGGATACCGGTAGGTGTTATATATTTGTTGACTTATTGTAATGAAGGGGTTAAGTGGATACCGGTAGGTGTTATATATTTGTTGACTTATTGTACTGAAGGGGTTAAGTGGATACCGGTAGGTGTTATATATTTGTTGACTTATTGTACTGAAGGGGTTAAGTGGATACCGGTAGGTGTTATATATTTGTTGACTTATTGTACTGAAGGGGTTAAGTGGATACCGGTAGGTGTTATATATTTGTTGACTTATTTATTGATTTATAGGGGTTTTAGGACGACGACGACAACAACAACAACAACAACAGGACGACGACAACAACAACGACAACAACAACAACAACAACAGGACGACGACAACAACAACAACGACAACAACAGGACGACGACAACAACAACAACAACAACAACAACAACAACAACAGTAGCAGCACATCACCTTCGCCGCCCCCTGCCGGAGCTGCACAAAAACCTCAACACTGATGACACCTAATTATGAGAGAGAGAGAGAGAGAGAGAGAGAGAGAGAGAGAGAGAGAGAGAGAGAGAGAGAGAGAGAGAGAGAGAGAGAGAGAGAGAGAGAGAGAGAGAGAGAGAGAGAGAGAGAGAGAGAGAGAGAGAGAGAGAGAGAGAGAGAGAGAGAGAGAGAGAGAGAGAGAGAGTGTGTAATGGGCCACCGAAAGGTAAGTTTTTTTTTTGTGTGGGTCAAAGAGGGATATTATCTGGTTAAAGGCTGCGGGTCCAGTCACGGCCTTCTATATACAAGGCCTGTGCGATGGGCGGGTGATGTCAGCACTACGTCACACACTTAGGCCGACCTGACCAATACCAAGGCCACCCCATCGCACAGGCCTTGTAAATAGAAGGCCGTGGTTCAGTGCGCCTCACTAACACATTAGGGAAACTACTTTAACCCTTTGAGTACCAGCGACGTGTGATATATTGTGTACTAGCTATATTATTTAGACGATATTTTGCAGCTTAGGAAGAATCTGTGGTAGTTAAGAAGGTTGGTTGAGATAGTTTG
>CM064532.1:35314200-35334200 GCA_032716605.1 Paralithodes platypus | reverse complement strand
GGGTTAAATGGGCACACACTGGCCGGTGGTTTGATGGTGGCTGGGGGCTGCCTGTACAACCCCCCCCCCCCCCCCCCAGTCTACTACCGGTACCACACTGGTGGGTGTTCTGTGTGCACTATATTGTTATCATGTTCTGTGTGCACTATATTGTTATCATGTTCTGTGTGCACTATATTGTTATCATGTTCTGTGTGCACTATATTGTTATCATGTTCTGTGTGCACTATATTGTTATCATGTTCTGTGTGCACTATATTGTTATCATGTTCTGTGTGCACTATATTGTTATCATGTTCTGTGTGCACTATATTGTTATCATGTTCTGTGTGCACTATATTGTTATCATGTTCTGTGTGCACTATATTGTTATCATGTCTAGCCCTCCGTCCACGGGCACCAAAGAACCTCCAAACATTCACTGCTATAGACAAGATACCCTACAGTTAAGGAGAGATTTCCACCTGGAGGATTTGTTTCTGGACCCCTTTCTCCCTCATGTTTAGCCCCGTTGCTTTTGAGATTTTAAGACGTTCGCCCCATTAGTTTGACGATTTTAAGAACCCTCGCCCCATTTAAGTCAATTTTAAGACCATTCGTGCCATTTAAGTGTCGATTTTTTTCCTGGCGAGCGATAGCGAGCCTGTAATTTAAGGGGAACCGGCCTACGGCAGGTGTACATTTGTGTACATTTTCTACCGAAAAATGTACATATTTATCTTGAAAGGGGGTCTAGGGGGAGTAATGTTAAGCTTGATGGAAGTCTAGGGAATCAACTAAAAACCTCCCCTTAATTGACTTATGGAACGTCCAAAGTGACACGTACAGTACAAAGATAGTGATAACACTTGCAGCAGCACTCGTGGTAATTGCAGAGGAGATACGGAACACTATAGTTTATTCGATGTAAGTAGGCGCGAGATCTTAACTTCTACCCTCCATAACTCACAAACTATTAAAGTAATCGAGTTAATATTTTTATCATTTAGGAAGAGTCGGCCATGGAACAAATATGGGACTTTACAGCCAATTTGCTCTAACCCTTTTTGAGTTACAGAGGATAGAGGTCATGATTTCTCGCCTACTTACAGCGAATAGACTATAGCGCTACCATTACCACAAGGGGCATAAAGCGGAAAATAGAAACTGTACGAAATCAACATGACGTGAAATGCGATTGGTCCACTCGAGTGTAATAGTCTGTAGCCCACTCGTAAGAATTGGTCCACTCGAGTGTCATAGTCTGTAGCCCACTCGTAATAATTGGTCCACTCGAGTGTCATAGTCTGTAGCCCACTCGTAAGAATTGGTCCACTCGAGTGTAATAGTCTCTAGTCCACTCGTAAGAATTGGTTCACTCGAGTGTAATAGTCTGTAGCCCACTCGTAAGAATTGGTCCACTCGAGTGTAATAGTCTGTAGCCCACTCGTAAGAATTGGTCCACTCGAGTGTAATAGTCTGTAGCCCACTCGTAAGAATTGGTCCACTCGAGTGTAATAGTCTGTAGCCCACTCGTAAGAATTGGTCCACTCGAGTGTAATAGTCTGTAGCCCACTCGTAAGAATTGGTCCACTCGAGTGTAATAGTCTGTAGCCCACTCGTAAGAATTGGTCCACTCGAGTGTAATAGTCTCTAGCCCACTCGTAAGAATTGGTCCACTCGAATGTCATAGTCTGTAGCCCACTCGTAAGAATTCCTGGACCCCCTATGATTTGTGTATGTAATTATAGCCATCTGGATTGATTATTGGATAGCACTTGTTTTTCAATAAATATTATATATATTTAGTTTTGTAGTTGATGTATAAAAAATTAGATAATAGTCAAGGACACTACATCCGCCTTATTAGAAACAATTTATTAGGGAAAATAGCGACCAATAGAATCGCCATATTTTTCTCACAATGAAGGATTTTCATTATCGATAACTTGAAAAACACCGATTTAAAAGAAAAATACACCAAAAATCTGTCAAAGATGTCAAATAGCGGGGGGGGGGGGGGTTCGGCAGCCCCCACCCATAATACTAGGATAGGTTAGGTAAGGTTGTTAGGTTAGGCTAATGTCCTTTCAAAGGGGTATAGGCTAGTAAACACTAGGATAGCCTATACCTGGTAAGAGGTAAGAAGAAGAAGAAGAGTCCTGATGTAGTCTCCTTGAATGTTACCGAAAATGATATGGTATAATCCTGTGTAGCGGGAGGACCTGTATTTATATCTCAATAATTTGGTAATGTTACAATATATTTTGACATTTTACGTTCATAAATAATCCACTAATATACTAGGTTAGGTTAGGTTAGGTTAGGTTAGGTTAGGTTAGGTTAGGTTAGGTTAAAGATATTGTTCAATGTTTCTTAGTAAATAGGCATCTGAAACACAGTTCCTCCCGCTACACAGTTCCTCCCGCTACACAGTTCCTCCCGCTACACAGTTCCTCCCGCTACACAAGATCTTGCCAATTATAATCGTTTAGTTTCCAGCGATATGCTTCCTTAAATACAAATTGGTGAAGTCCACGAATATTTATGAGTGGGCTATATAGTATGATAATCCGAGGTTGGCCAAATAAGTTGTGTCTCCGCTGTCATTACGTTTTGTTCGCTGTGTGCTGTAGTAATGTCTGTCAGATGTTGAATAAGGTGTGTAGCGATAGGAACATGTTTGTAAATCTCACTCGAAACGATGAAGTAATGCTTAGATAGTGCTGATACCAATTATTAATCGAAGTAAAATATACTTGGTGGCGCCACATCACTTATTTGGCCAAGTTACATAAATCCCAGAAGTCAGGAGCTGGGACGGACGAAATTTACCGGCCCAAATTATGGTGCTATATTAAGAACATAAGAACATAAGAAAATGGGAGTCTGCAGAAAGCCGATTGGCCTAAGCAAGGCAGATCCCTGTCCCACACAACCCCAATTACAAAGCCCAATTAACACTCTAATACCCTGAGGATCATCTTACCAAAACGGTTAGAGATTAACGCAGGATTACGGGGGTCTGCAGAGCGCTGATTGGCCCAACCCGGCTGATCCCCCTTCACACCCAACCCTTGTCGTCCATATGCTTATCCAATTTTATCTTAAAGCTCCCTACCGTTTTTAATCCCACTATAGCACTTGGTAGTCCATTCCACCCATCTACAACTCTGTTACCAAACCAATATTTGCCTATATCTTTTCTGAAACGAAATTTATCTAATTTGAAACCATTGGTACGAGTTCTTTCGCTATCACTGAGCTTTAGTACATTTGTCATGTCCCCTTTGTTAATCCCACTAACCCACTTGAACACCTCTATCATATCCCCTCTAACTCTGCGTCTCTCTAACGAATGTAAGCCTAATTTCTTCAACCTTTCTTTATACGGAAGATTTCTAATATTATGGATCATTTTTGTCATTCTACGTTGTACTCTCTCCAATGAATCTATGTCCATTCTGTAATAAGGACACCAAAATTGAACAGCATAATCCATATGGGGTCTCACTAATGACAAGTAAAGTTTTAAGATAACATCAGCAGTTCTGTTACTCACACTCCTAGAGATGAACCCGAGAATCCTGTTTGCCTTGTTTCGAACGCTTATACACTGTTTTCTAGGCTTCAAATCATTGCTAACAAACACACCTAGATCTTTCTCACAATTCGAGTTTTCTAATTACATATTAGCTAGTTTATATTTAAAATTTGTATGCATCTTCCCTATCTTTAATACCTTGCATTTGTCAATGTTAAACTTCATCTGCCAATTTACTGACCAGTCGTGTAAGGTATCTAGATCCCTTTGGAGGCACTCTATATCTCTATCTGAATCAATTGTTCTCCCCATTTTGGTATCGTCTGCAAATTTACTTATCCTACTAGTTATACCTAAATCAAGGTCATTTATGTATATAACAAACAACAGAGGACCTAATACAGATCCCTGGGGGACACCACTTTTGACTGCTCCCCATTCTGACTTCGTACCATTTATGCTGACTCTCTGCTTCCTACCAATTAGCCATGACCTAATCCATCCCAACAACGCCCCACCTATTCCATGCGCCTCAACCTTTCTCATCAATCTCTCATGGGGGACTCTGTCGAAAGCTTTACTGAAATCTAAATATATTATATCATATGACTTGTCATTATCTACTGCTTCATATACATCTGAGAAAAAACTAAGCAAATTAGTAAGGCAAGAACGTCCCTGAGTGAATCCATGCTGAGAAGAATTTATTAATTTAAATGTATCTAAGTGGTTTCTAATTTTACTAGCAATAATTGACTCTAGTAGCTTTCCTATGATTGATGTAAGACTAATGGGACGGTAATTGGATGCTATTGATTTGTCACCTTTTTTGAAGATCGGAACTACGTTTGCAAGCTTCCAAGCTTCTGGAACTATACCTGTCTCTAATGACTTGTTAAATAGAAATGTTAATGGGTAACTTAACTCATCCCTACATTCTTTTAATACTCTAGCATATACCTCATCAGGACCAGGCGATTTATGAGGTTTCAGTCTGTCAATTTCCTTAAGCACATCATTTCTACTTATAGTAACCGTACTTAACCTATTTTCTATGCTATCGCTATATACCTTACGGACTTCTGGAAACTGTACAACATTTTCATTAGTGAAAATGGAAGAAATTGACTATTTAATGTACTGCACATTTCTAAATCATTTTCTGTCATTTCTCCTATCGAAGTTTTAAGGGGACCAATTACATCTCTAACCTTGGATTTATATAGTTGGTAAAAAGCTTTAGGATTATTTTTTGAGTCATTGGCAACCTTAATTTCATAATTTCTTTTTTCTTTCCTAATATCCTTTTTTACCTGTCTTGATAGATTCTGATAGTAAGCAAGTAGGTGAATTTCGCCTTTCCTAATTTTTCTATATATTCCTCTCTTTTGTCCTAGAAGATCTAATAGTCTATTATTCATCCATTTGGGTTGGTTCTGTGTTGATCTAAATTTTCTTTTGGAAGGGGAGGGGAGGGAAGGGGAGGGGAGGGGAGGGAAAGGGAGGGGAGGGAAGGGAGGGGAGGGGAGGGGAGGGAAGGGGGAGGGGAGGGGAGGGGAGGAAGGGAAGGGAAGGGAAGGGGAGGGAAGGGGAGGGAAGGGAAGGGAAGGGGAGGGGAGGGGAGGGAAGGGGAGGGGAGGGAAGGGAAGGGAAGGGAAGGGGAGGGAAGGGAAGGGAAGGGGAGGGAAAGAAGGGAGAGGGGGTGATGAGTAGGTAAGCGTGATCATTGCCGCCACTGACAGAGGGGGGGGGGGGGTCAGAAGGTATAAGGACAGGGTTTGAATCCTCCTGATGTTTATCTTAATGTCTGCAGAACTTTGAGACGCCCCTCCTCCTCCTCCTCCTCCTCCTCGGGAAGGAGGAAAAACGGTTGGGGAAACGGTTGCAAAATTATTGGTAAATCTTTTAACTCACACGAATCTAAGAATTTCTTCTTCAATCGAGTTGTCAACTTGTGGAATGGGCTTCCCCGAGACGATATAGACTGCAGCACCGTTGATTCATTTAAACTCCGCTTAGACAAATATCTCGCATCAAACCCGCGACTGACTGCGTTTGTAAATGAATAACTTTATTTTATCCTCCCCTCAGTTACTAACCCATCTGCCCCCTACTAACTTCCTAATCTTGCCACGGACATTAGTTCTATGGCAGTAGTTCCCTTTCCAATGTTCCCTTACCCACTCTAAACCACTGTTTGGACACTTGATCCTCAGTGTTTTGGAGGACAAGCAGCCTAGAAGGGTCACTTGACCTGTTGTTGCTTGATTTCCTTTGTACTCCTCTATATATATATATATATATATATATATATATATATATATATATATATATATATATATAAGATAGCACAGCTATTCTTTTGTCAACAGTTTATAGAGGGTTTACCCTTTTTTTTTGTGGCAACTATTATATTGAGCTTAGGAAGGACATCTACCCGTTAAAAGAGTACAGGCTATCTCGATTAAGAGTACAGGCTATCTCGATTAAGAGTACAGGCTATCTCGATTAAGGGGAGGTTTTTAGTTTGTTTCCTACTCCTCCAGCAATCTTAAAATGTCACCCCCTTGACCCCCTTTCAAGAAAAATGTGTACATTTTTCGGTAGAAAAATGTCCTGGCTGAAGGCCGGTTACTCTTAAATTACAGGCTCGCTATCGCTCGCCAGGATAAAATCGACGCCTAAATGGCACGAAAGGTCTTAAAATTGACAGAATCGGGCGGAAATTCTTAAAATCACCAAACTAATGGGGAAAACGTCTTAAAATCTCAAAAGCGATGGGGCTAGACATGAGGGAGAAAGGGGTCAAGAAAAAAGTCCTTTAAGTGGAGACCTCCCCTTAATCCTTTTAGCCACCTATATCCTTCCTATGCTTCATACAATCGTCTAAATGCAGCCGAAATAAGAACAAAAATCCGTCGCCGGTACTGTAAGGGTTAATAACGAGCTGATTATGTGTTGGCTATTTCTCTGTGTGTATGATGAACACAAAAGGAAAAGTTTCCTGTAACAAGTGTCTCCTCGAAAGTTGAAAGAGTGAGAGAGTCAAATGGCACTACTTTTCATTCTTGTATCCTATATGTAGTACTTTACACAAATCGGTGTTGTGTGTGTGTGTGTTTAGTATGTGTGTGTATAGTGTGTGTGTGTGGTATGTGTGTGTGTGTGTGTGTGTGTGTGTATAGTATGTGTGTGTGTGTAGTATGTATGAGTGTGGGTGTGTGTGTGTGTGTGTGTGTGTGTATGTATATGTGTGTGTGAGTACCGTATATATGTATGTGTGTATGCATGTATGGATGTGTGTGTGTATGAGCGTGTGTGTGTATGTATGTATGTATGTGCATGAGGATATATGTATGTGTGTATGCATGTATGTATGTGTTTCTGTGTGTGAATGTATGTATGTGTGTGTATGTATGTATGTATTATGTGTGTATGTGAGGGCGCAAGTATGTGTGTGTATGTATGTTTGTATGCATGTAAGTGTAGCAAGATACGTATCGTTCTCGTGCCAACAATACATAAACAACCAAGATTTAGTGTAGCAGAAAGTGAATGAGTGACCCCAATACAGAGAGAGAGAGTGAGAGTGTGAGAGAGAGAGAGAGAGAGAGAGAGAGTGTGTGTGAGTGAGTGAGAGAAAGAGAGAGTGAGTGAGAGTGAGAGTACTTGACAGACAAACAGCATCAAACGCTATACCCATAACTTGTTGATAGGCCTGCAGTGAAGGGGTTAATAATACGGACAGAGTGAGAGAGTGAGTGAGTGAGTGAGTTGTGAGGGTGAGAGTACTTGACAGACAAACAGCATCAAATGCTATACCCATAACTTGTTGATAGGCCTGCAGTGAAGGGGTTAATAATACGGACAGAGTGAGAGAGTGAGTGAGTGAGTGAGTTGTGAGGGTGAGAGTACTTGACAGACAAACAGCATCAAACGCTATACCCATAACTTGTTGATAGGCCTGCAGTGAAGGGGTTAATAATACGGACAGAGAGAGAGAGAGTCATCTATTACACACACCCTCTCCAGGTCTTTCTGATATCATTGACCCATTGCCTGCAGAATCATTCACAAATGCCATGGCAATTTAAAGCAATTTACAGGCATTTAAAACCTCTTAAAGCCTGTAGAATCGAGGGAGTGGGAGCACAACAGGCCACACGTCCTTCCCCCAGCCAGGCGGCCGCGGCACTGAGGGCTCTGAGTCAGAGTCTCGCGAGATATACAGTGCTGCCAAAGGCAAATGTAGCACGACATTAGCGATAATTGCTCATTTTAGCTATGGTAGCGCTGCGGGTGAAACCCGCGAGCTACGAAGCTCGTTTTGGTGTCATTTTGAAGCTACTTTCTTCTAATTTTTGGCTGAATACATTTAATTTAATTCAGACACTTGCCTAATTAATCAAGAGTGCTTGAATGAGCCCTAATATGGCGGAAATAGGCGGAAATATGCCCGCAGCCAAAGTGTTAAGGCAGGCTGGTGTCATTCTTTAGGTAATTTCTTTATTATTATCAATTACGCCATCGCAGGGTTTTTATCATTGCGTGTGTATGTGTGTATGTGTATGTGTATGTGTGTGTGAGATAATAATATTAATAATAATTAGTATTATAATAACAACACTTTCATACTTTTTAATATTTAATTATTTATTAAAATAAGACTGCAGAGGCTATCAACCCTTCTGGATTATTAAGCCAGCACACTGTAAGTCAAGAATAACGTCAAGACTAGAGCCCCTTTTTGAGAACTCCAGTCCCTTGACCTTATGTTTTTGTATTTAACTACTTTATACTATGACAAGAGGACTGAATACCCAATGGTTATATATTTCCTCAAATCCTTCCCACCTATTACCTTACATGTTTAGTAGAGTGGAACACCAACAATATGATTTGTGGGCTTAGTGCTTAGAACACTTATTCCTGGAATATTAACCCATATTGTATGTATGTTCTGGTGGGTGTAATATATATATATATACTGTGTATATACAGTGTAGACTGTATATATATATATATATATATATATATATATATATATATATATATATATATATATATATATATATATATATATATATATATATATATATATATATATATACTGTATATATAGTGAAACTATTGTAATGGTTTGTTGAAAGTTAACATAATTATTTGTAAAACTATTCCACATTAATTTTACAATATAGCACAGACTCCATCGGTATTTTATGTTAACCCCTTCTGTACCGGCGACGTCTTTACTTTATTCTAGCTATATTTATCACTCCCAATCCCCCCTACTGCTACTATTACCGGTACCCCTCTATCTGCCTTACCCTACCTATCCATCTACCCTACCTATAAGCTACCCTAAACCAACTAACCAACGCTCCCTACTGCTTCTATCCCCTTGCCCTGCCTTACCCTTACCTATCCAGCTATTCTATCTAACCATCTATCCTTCCTACCCAGCTACCCTAAACTAACTAACCAACGCTCCCTACTGCTTCCATTCCCTTTCTCTCTCTGTGTCTGTCTGCCTTACACACACACACACACACAC
The DNA here is from genome assembly GCA_032716605.1 of Paralithodes platypus. NCBI lineage: Eukaryota > Metazoa > Arthropoda > Malacostraca > Decapoda > Lithodidae > Paralithodes > Paralithodes platypus. The sequence continues at coordinate 35,325,123 of CM064532.1, read as the reverse complement.
ACATACATACATACATACATACACACACACACACACACACACACACACAGCAAGCAAACACACACACACACACAGCAAGCAAACACACACATACACACACACAGCACAGCACACACACACACAGCACCCAACACACATACATAACCACTCATCCCCCCCCAGACCCACACACCCAGCAGACACATACACAAACACACAGAACCACCCCCCCCCTCCCAGCACACACAGCACACACACACATACACAAAACCACTCATCCCCCCAGGCCCCAAGCTCGTCTACACTATCGTCTGGCCAAGCGCGGTATCTTCAACCTTAATTACGAGGTCTGATGATATGACGGAGCTGGTAAGTGGCGGGAGCGGGAAATTGAGCTAAAAAAATTGAAGAGAACCCGAGCTGAGTTACGGTCGCGCGCGCTTTTTTGGGTTTGGGGACTCTGGGGTTTAGGGGAGGGTTTATTTTGGGAAGGGTTTGTTGTGAGGTTTATATAATTATGGGGTTTATGTTTTGTTTTTTGTTTTCTTTTTTGTGGATGACGGATACAAAAGGCAAAACTGCCTGTGACGAGTGCCTCCCCTAGAATTGAAAGAGTGACAGGGCCAAAATCAAGGAAACGTCGAGCCAAAATGCCTGGACACACGGAGTTTGCAGTAATTTAAGTCATAGGATGAGGGAAAGATGGATTCAGGGAGAAAGTTTATGTATGGAGTTTATTCTGGTCATTGTGGTGGGTCATTAGGGTTCATAATTATGTTTTCACTTGCTTGTTCGTCAAGGGGAATCCACGCAATGCGAGCTAAGCTCATTATTATCGCGCCTCCTTAACTGGGAATGTATTGCGTGAAATGCATGTTAAGTGTTTATGTATCGTTGGAATGGCTGTGGATGTGTGTGTAGTCTGTATTTTAGCCAATTGGTGACATCTGGAAACGAAGGCTTAGGGTTAATCTGTACGGTACCATTCTTACTACGGTACCAGTCTCACCCGAAGGCTTAGGTTGACCAGTAGCTTCGGTTGACCAGTACGATACCCATCTCACCTTGTAACCGATCACCAACCCCAGATGGGACGTCACAACATCGTCCACTTATACCAGGTTCCTATTTATCTGCTAGGTGAACAGAGGCTACACCGTTAGGAGACTTGCCCAAATGTGGATATTTGTGTGTGTGTGTGTGTGTGTGTGTGTGTGTGTAAAACAGTGGGCTGAATGGGTCCGAATGGATACAACCCAGATAGGAAGAGCAGGTCGGTCCCCTTAATGCCCATACAATAACACAATATATCGTTATTGATCACTTGCGAGTTTCAGGCTATAAGGAAGTTGGAGCCGTTAACATCAATACAAATAGGAATGCAATACCGGTAATAATGTAGGTTTATGATGGTTGAAAATATCGATGTCTACAGCTCCAACTTCCTTATAGATCAAAACTCGCAAGTGGTCATCTGTAAGTCAGGGAATATTGCTTATAAGTGTTGCGGGGGTGTTGTTAGAGAGTTACACAGAGTTACACAGACACTCAGACCACACAGACCTTGCGGTCCCTACTAGGTGGTCCGGCCTTAATACTACTAGACAGGGACAGTTTATAGTAGAAGAATAGGACAGCACAGTAGAAGGCTCTCTCCCCACTCTACGTTCCCTCCGGCTAAAAAGCCGTACCGGAAAATAGAAAAAATGGGTTAGGAAATACCCACAAGTAAAGTTTGTATAGAGTATAGAAAGAATTTAGTTTGAAAGGGAAATTACACATACATACTGATAAATTCATATTAATCCAATCTCCATCAGATGATCAACCAGACTCTTCTTAAATGTATCAATTGAAATTACTGTCGACCACCTCCTTTGGAGAGAGAGAGGGCTTTGTGGTACCGGTAATACACTGGTACTAGGTACAGCACAAATTCCATCCCAATAATATCTTCCCATTGACATATCGGGATTCGAACCCGGGTCCATTGGATTACCAGTCCAGTGGCAAGACCACTCCACCACACCTCCACGCTGTGTGTGTGTGTGTGTGTGTGTGTGTGTGTGTAGACCTATGTATAATATATGTATAAAAATATATGTGTATGTCCGAGTGATAAACGTTTTGAATTGAATTGAATTGAATGATAACCCCAAGTAGGTATAGAGGGACAGTGGCAGTGGTGGGGAGAGAGAGAGAGAGAGAGAGAGAGAGAGAGAGAGAGAGAGAGAGAGAGAGAGAGAGAGAGAGAGAGAGAGAGATAATATAATAGAATGCGTGGGTTAATAATGGTATGGCTCCCGGTATTACATATCCTTTAAGGGGGTAGTGCTTGGTTTTTGGTCTATTTATTTAGTTTTAACTTTATTTTTTAGGTTCCTCGCTAGACCTCCATCAAGCTTTAAAAACACCCCCTAGACCCTCTTTCAAGATAAATGTGTACATTTTTCGGTAGAAAAGGTTCTTCTATAATTATAGGCTCGCTTTTGCTCCCCAGGAAAAAATCGACACGTATATGGCACTAAAGGTCTTAATATTGCCCCCAAAAAATGGGGCGAAAGGTCTCAAAATCGCCAAACTAACGGAAAGAACGTTTTAAAATGTCAAAACCGATATGCTAAACATGCGGGAGATGAGGGGCCCAGAAAAAACGACTACCTCCCCCTAAATATTGGGCCTTAACAGCAATATACCTCCTAACCCAACCCACTTCCTATTTTTAGCCTGCTGCGAACTAGGCTATACCGGTAAGAAAAGTTAGGGTAGGTTCGTTTTGACATATCATTATTTAAGGTGGGTCACCGGCTTTTTTTTATCTTTCTCTCCTTTTCTCTCTTACTCTGGCTTGTATCCATTCGGCCCCATTCAGCCAACTGTTTTAAGACGTGTATCCCCATCCAGGTGTCGATATCTTCCTGGCGAGCGATAGCAAGCCAGCATTGTCATTACGTTTTGCTCGCTGTGTGCTGTATTAAGTGTCTGTCAGATGTTGAATATGGTGTGTAAAGATAGGAACATGTTTGTATATCTCACTCTTAACGATGAATGAATGCTTAGATGGTGCTGATACCAATTATTGATCGAAATATACCTGGTGCCGCGATATCACTCATTAGGCCAACTGTACCGGTATATAAGCTCCTACAGAATATTGTTGATGATATACCTTTAGCTGTTTGTATTAGAGGGGTTTATTACTGGCAATACTGTAGCGTGTGTAGAGTTGGAAGTGACAGGTGATGGAACAGTGACAGGTAGACCTGGTGATGGGGTCAGTCACATCACCTAGCCTATACCCTCCAGATATATACACACACACACACACACACACACACACACACACACACACACAAACAGTCATACGTATATACATACATACATGAATAATGCGTTCAATCCTGGTGCCTTATTACAACAAAAGGTATAGACAAGCTAGAACGAGTTCAGTAGTTACCAAAATTATACCTAGCCTAAAGAACAAACCATACGAGGAGCGTCTTAAAAAATCAAACGTATTTCCTTTAACCCAGCGCAGATTAAGAGGCGACTTAATTCAAGTGTTCAAAATCATCAAAGGCATCGACAATATGAACTGTAATAAATATTTCACTATCGACCAATCTAATTACACGCGGGGAAACGGTTACAATATTATTGATAAATCTTTTAACTCGCGCGAATCTAAGAATTTCTTCTTCAATCGAGTTGTCAAGTTGTTGAATGGGCTTCCCCGAGACGTTATAGACTGCAGCACCGTTGATTCTTTTAAACTTCGCATAGACAAACATCTTGCATCAAACCCGCGACTAACTGCGTTTGTAAATGAATAACTTTATTTTATTCCCCCCTCAGATTCATCAAGGATTATTGCGTATACAGTATACTGTATATTACTAAGACGTTACTCTCTTTATTGCGTATACAGTATACAGTATATTACTAAGACGTTACTCTCTTTATTGCGTGTACAGTATACAGTATATTACTAAGACGTTACTCTCTTTATTGCGTATATACAGTATATTACTAAGACGTTACTCTTTATTGCGTATATACAGTACAGTATATTACTAAGACGTTACTCTTTATAGCGTATATACAGTATATTACTAAGACGTTACTCTCTTTATTGCGTATAGTATACAGTAATTACTAAGACGTTACTCTTTATTGCGTATACAGTATACAGTATATTACTAAGACGTTACTCTCTTTATTGCGTGTACAGTATACAGTATATTACTAAGACGTTACTCTCTTTATTGCGTGTACAGTATACAGTATATTACTAAGACGTTACTCTCTTTATTGCGTATACAGTATACAGTATATTACTAAGACGTTACTCTCTTTATTGCGTTACTCTCTTTATTGCGTATACAGTATACAGTATATTACTAAGACGTTACTCTCTTTATTGCGTGTACAGTATACAGTATATTACTAAGACGTTACTCTCTTTATTGCGTATACAGTATACAGTATATTACTAAGACGTTACTCTCTTTATTGCGTGTACAGTATACAGTATATTACTAAGACGTTACTCTCTTTATTGCGTATACAGTATACAGTATATTACTAAGACGTTACTCTCTTTTTCTCAGATATACGAAAGATCACTTATAACTGTGTTATGTTACTAACCCATCTGTCCCCTACTAACTTCCTAATCCTGCCATGGACATTAGTTCCAGGGCAGTAGTTCCCTTTCCAATGTTCCCTTAACCATTGTAAACCACTGTGTGGACACTTTATCCTCAGTGTTTTGGAGGACAAGCAGCCAAGAGAGGTCACTAGATCTGTTGTTGCTTGATTTCCTTTGTACATACAGTACATGCATACACATAATAATACACCCACCCACATAAATACACACACACACACACACACACACAGTAATACACACACACACACACACACACACACACACACACACACACACATAGGCCTACATAATAATACACACACAGTAATGAACACGAACACACACACATACAAAGAAATACACACACACACACACAAAGTAAGACACACACACACATAGTAATACACACACATAGTAAGACTCACACACACAATAATACACACACAATAATACACACACCCGAGCGGTTGTCGTTTATCGGTACATATCAATTTGGTGCATGCTTACGAGTACATTTTTCGATTTTTAAACCTAAATTACACTAACCTAACCTAACCTAACCTAACCTAACTTACCTAACCTAACCGAAAACACTCCATTTCAACGTATTTTAAAGAGGTGTGTACCGATTAACTGTCGCCCCAAACCTCATGTATCTGTAAACCTACAAATATCCAGAGATTTGTACCAATAAACACACATCCGCTCGTCCACACCCCCCCCCCCCCCCACACACACAGCTACAAACATTTATATAAAAACAAAGTATTACAAAAATTCCTTGCGGCTCAGTCCAAGGAATGATATTTAAACCCGAGAATACCGTTTATAATAATTGTTTTCGTGTATAAGTACCCGGTATATATGTATATAGGCCTACCCAAAATGCAGTAATTGATCTCCATGGGGGGGGGGGGGTTAATGGGGGTATTTTATTACAGCTTGAGAGATGTCTTGAAGGAAACTAAAACAAAGCAATACATAAATCAATAACACAAATCCCTTTAACCAATACACTAAACGCACACCTATATTCACTGGAAATATTTATATCTATCTATCTATTGCCTGACGCCGTGATCCCCGAAGGGGTGGCCACGAACGAACCGCCCCCATGCACCTCTGTCCCCAGTCAGTCGACGCCCCTCCCCCCAACCAGCACCGCCCGCGTTCATGTACTTCCTCACTCCATCCTTCCACCTCATATTCGGTCTACCTCTCCCTCTCTGTCCCTCCACCTCGCTCTCGTACACCCTCTTAGTCATTCTCTCGCTTTCCATACGTTCCATATGGCCGAACCATCTCAAGTTGTTCCTTTTAACACTTTCCAGCACATCTACCTCCACACCACACCTCCTTCTTACTTCCTCATTAGTCTGCCTATCCCTCCATGTTACTCCGCACGCACTTCTTAAGTAATTCATTTCCACTCCTCTCACTCTTGGTCTGAGTCTCTCAACCAACGTCCGTGCTTCGCTTCCGTAAGTCAGTGTCGGGATTACCACACTGTCATGCAAGGACTTCTTCACTTCCATACTGACCACCCTATTTCTTGTTACTGCTTTTAGCGTTCCTACAACCCTCTTCCCCTGTTGTACCCTCTCCCGTAATATTTACCGTCAATATAAATAATAATAATAATAATAATAATAATAATAATAATAATAATAATAATAATAATAATAATATACGGTACGTGTGTGTGTGTATCTGTATGGTATGTCACGGTGTGTATGTATATATAGGCTATTAGTGTGTGCGTGTGTGTGTGTGTGTGCGTGTGTGTGTGTGTGTGTGTGTGTGTGTGTGTGTGTGTGTGTGTGTGTGTGTGTGTGTGTGTGTGTGTGTGACCCGTACACCATCATACCATCATATAAGCCTTATAAGGGTTTCTTTTTTTGCGTGCAGGAGCGGTGGGGCTATTCTGGGGCACCCTGGAGGGGAAGGGGGGGGGGGGGGGGAGCAGTCATATCACCCGGACAACACACACAGTGTCACCACTATCATACTAACACACACACACACACACACACACACAGCCCGTAGCCTAGTAGGTAGAGCTCTCGTCTCACACACGAGGGGTCGGGGGTTCAATCCCCTGCCGGGCGGAGACAAATTGGGCTTGTCTCCTTTCATGTGTTAGCCTCAGTTCACCTAGCTGTAAATAGGTACCTGGAATAAGTGGACGACGTTGTGACGTCCCATCTGGGGTTGGCAAAAATGGTACAAGGCGAGATGGGTATCATATGGTTCACCTAAGCTGATGGCTACCTAAGCCTTCGGGCGAGACGGTACCGTCTATAGTGAGAATGGTACCATACAGATCCACCCTAAGCCTTCGTTTCCGATGTCGCCAATTGGCTAAAAAAAAAAATACAGACTACACACACATCCACAGCCATTCCAACGATACATATAACACCTACACATATAGGAGGCGGGAAATAACGAGCATGCTCACTCCCGCAATACAACTAGAGTAAGTACTAGAGTAAGTACACACACACACCTCCCCGTGGCGTAACTGATAGCGCGTCTGGCTCACAACCAGAAGGTCCCGGGTTCGAGACCCGGGCGGGGAAGAGACATTTGGGCAAGTCTCTTAACGGTGTAGCCTCTGTTCACCTAGCAGTATAAATAGGAACCTGGAATAAGTGGACGAAGTTGTGACGTCCCATCTGGGGTTGGTGATCGGTTACAAGGCGAGATGGGTATCGTACTGGTCAACCTAAGCTACTGGTCAACCTAAGCCTTCGGGTGAGACTGGTACCGTAGTGAGAATGGTACCGTACAGATTAACCCTAAGCCTTCGTTTCCAGATGTTGCCAATTGGCAAAAATACAGACTACACACACATCCACAGCCATTCCAACGATACATAAACACTTAACATGCATTTCACGCAATACATTCCCAGTTAAGGAGGCGCGATAATAATGAGCTTAGCTCGCATTGCGTGGATTCCCCTTGACGAACAAGCAAGTGAATACACACACACACACACACACACACACACACACACAGGTAAAGGAGTTGCAGATGAAAGAGGTGGGTTCTGCTTCAGAAATAGTAGCAATAGAAATAGTGAGAGGTAACGAAGGAATTATAATAGTAAATGTGTATGTGCCGCCACTAACTGCAGCCTGGACCAGTGAGGAACACGAAGCAATGCTGAATGAAACTTTAATAAATCTGGAGTATGTTATCAAGGAGGCAGAAGATAGGAACAAAAGTATTATTATTACCGGAGACTTCAACAGTGGGAATATTGATTGGTCAACTTTAGAGTGTCCTGAGAGAGAGAGAACAGTTGGGGATGTAGACTACTAGAGTTGATGACAACATACCTGTTGCATCAACACATAGAAGAGCCAACAAGGGTGAGAGGGAGTGATACTCCTTCAATATTAGATCTGGTTTTTACGAGATGTGCCAATGAGATATTTGAGGTAAGTTATAAACCACCAGTAGGTAAAAGTGATCATGTCGTATTAGACTTTAATTTTATATTGAAGTATGACTTATTACCAAGTAAAGAGGAGTTCAAGAAAGACCGGCTGGATTATCCCAGAGGAAGATACAACCAATTGCGAGAGTTTTTCCAAAACATTAACTGGGAGTATAAAGTATTGAATAAATATGATATTAATGAGCAATACGAAGCCTTCTGTGACATATGCAAACAAGGTGCTGACAAATACATACCAATAGCCAAGGATTTCCCTAAAACAAAGAATGATTGGTTTGGTGCTAGATGTTATAAAGCTAAAGTTGAACGTGATAAGTTATGGAAACGCTATAGAAGACACAAGAGTGATCAATCTTACGAGAGGTATAAGCTAGCAAGAAATAACTACACCAAAGTGAGGAGACAGGAGGAGAAGGATTTTGAGAGAGGGGTGGTTATGAAGAGCAAAGATGATCCCAACATATTATATGGATTCATAAATAAGATAATTAAAGTGAAGGAAAAGATCCAAAGGATCGTTCACAATGGAGAAATATTTGAGGAGGAGGAAATGAGTGAGGTTTTTAATACAAAATTTCGATCGGTGTTTGTTCAAGAAAATAATGATGGTGATGATGCTTATAAGAATCCAATACAGAGACCAGTCATGCCCATGAAAGATATTATAATAAGAAGGGATGAAGTAAGGGACTGCATGTTAGACCTAAATAAAAGAAAGGCTATGGGGCCGGATCAGATTTCTGGGTGGATGTTGAGTGAATGTGCAGAGGAACTAAGCTTTCCCATAACAGAGATTTTTAAAACATCTTTGTCCCAAGGCAAGCTACCTGAGGTGTGGAAGGCTGCTGATATTGTACCGATATACAAGAAAGGACCGAAAGAAGATGCAAATAACTACAGACCCGTGTCTTTGACTAGTGTTGTAGTAAAACTGCTTGAGAAATTGATCAGGAAATTTTGGATTTGTCACCTCGAGGAGAACCATTTACTATCGGATTGTCAGTTTGGTTTTAGGTCGAATAGGTCATGTGTGTCAAATTTGCTGGGCTTCTATGATAGAGTGATTGAAATTATGCAAGAACGAGACGGATGGGCAGATTGTGTATTTTTAGATTTCAAAAAAGCTTTTGATAAAGTAGGCTACCCCATAAAAGGCTTCTATATAAACTTGAAATGTGTGGAGGAATCACCGGTGGACTCTTAAAATGGATGAAGGATTTCTTAACCGGGAGGAAAATGAGAACCATCATAAGAGGGAAATATTCATCATGGAGTGATGTGATAAGTGGAGTGCCCCAGTGTTGGCCCCATTGATGTTTTTATTTTTTATAAATTATCTGCCTCTTGGAATTAGCAGCTATATTAACATGTTCGCCGATGACGCAAAATTAGTGAGGAAAGTGGTTGATAACAATTGCTGTAAAATGCTCCAGGAGGACATCAATAAGCTGTATCAATGGAGCCGAATGTGGAAAATGGAGTTCAACATTGATAAATGCCACGTGATGGAGATGGGAGACGGCCAGGGAAGACCCCATGGGGAGTACAGTATGGGCGATGTAAGGTTGGAAAAGTCAGAGAAGGAAAAAGACTTAGGAGTTGTAGTGAACAGGAGGTTAGATCCCGGTGACCACATCAATAACTTGGTAAATAAGGCATATTCGTGGTGGGCTAATATTAGGGTAGCGTTTAAATTCCTAAATGAAGACACGGTGAAGATATTAATAACACAGTTTTTAAGGCCTAGCCTGGAGTATGCAGCGGTTGTATGGAATCCACACATGAAAAATACATAAGTAAGCTCGAGAAAATTCAGCGTGTGATCACAAGATGGGTGCCAGGGTTAAAAAAAACTTACAATATGAAGACCGGCTGTGTCACCTGGGGATTCCCTCACTTGAACAGAGAAGGGAGAGGGGAGACATGATAGCTTTATTTAGGTGTGTTCACGGAAAGGAATATATTGATCAACCACATTTTGTTTGGCCGACGGTGGGGAGGACGAGAGGACATGACTATAAACTGTTGAGGAGGAGAGCTAGGAAGGATGTTAGGAAGTTTGGTTTTCCAGATAGAATGGTTGAGAAGTGGAATAAGTTACCAAACGACCTAGTGTGTGCAAAAAGTATTCAAGTTTTTAAAGTAAATTATGATAAGTTAAAGGCTAACGGGACACTACGAGAGTAATCTCAATCCTGTAAAATACAATTAGGTAAATACAATTAGGTAAATACACACACACACACACTATTCTGCTTCATTCTACCCTATTATTGATATATAGACAGTACAATAATATACCTATCTTATACCAATATACCCAATGATCTTGTATACAGAGTGTCGAACCGGGGCAATGGTGTTTGAAGACTTGAATGAATATGAGAAGGAATACAAGACAATTAACATGAAATAGCCTTGTTTTGGGTTATTTTATCACTTCCAAAGATAATATGAGAAGGAATACAAGACAATGAACATGAAATAGCCTTGTTTTGGGTTATTCTATCACTTCCAAAGACAATATGAGAAGGAATACAATACAATGAACATGAAATAGCCTTGTTTTGGGTTATTCTATCACTTCCAAAGACAATATGAGAAGGAATACAAGACAATTAACATGAAATAGCCTTGTTTTGGGTTATTCTATCACTTCCAAAGACAATATGAGAAGGAATACAATACAATTAACATGAAATAGCCTTGTTTTGGGTTATTCTATCACTTCCAAAGACAATATGAGAAGGAATACAAGACAATGAACATGAAATAGCCTTGTTTTGGGTTATTCTATCACTTCCAAAGACAATATGAGAAGGAA
>CM064532.1:35304200-35309200 GCA_032716605.1 Paralithodes platypus | reverse complement strand
ACCTCTGCGGTTGTCTTTGAGTTAGCTGTGTTGAGCCTATTAGGGATACTTTAAAGCCTTTGTTACCATCAGGGGTATTTAGAAACCTTTAGTTTAGTTACTTCAACCTCTGCAGTTGTCTTTGAGTTAGCTGTGTTGAGCCTATTGGGGATACTTTAAAGCCTTTGTTACCATCAGGGGTATTTAGAAACCTTTAGTTTAGTTACTTCAACCTCTGCAGTTGTCTTTGAGATAGCTGTGTTGAGCCTATTGGGGATACTTTAAAGCCTTTGTTACCATCAGGGGTATTTAGAAACCTTTAGTTTAGTTACTTCAACCTCTGCAGTTGTCTTTGAGTTAGCTGTGTTGAGCCTATTGGGGATACTTTAAAGCCTTTGTTACCATCAGGGGTATTTAGAAACCTTTAGTTTAGTTACTTCAACCTCTGCAGTTGTCTTTGAGTTAGCTGTGGGCAGAAAACTAATTTTGGAGAGGTAATTATACGTGAGATAACTCTATTTCTTATTGCTAATCTGGCAACCTCTGCGTCATAAATGCGTGAAAGGGTTAAAATGCACAAAATCCTCTAAAAATATAGCTACGATAAAATTAAAAAGACGTCGCAGGTACGGAAGGGGTTAAAAGTAGACGATTTTATGTAGGTTACGAAGGACCTATGGTACTAAGAGGGTTGGTTAACATCGTATTTACCCATTTGAGTCCTAGAGGTACCGTAGATTATAAACTAAAGAAAATCGTCTAACCGAATATGATTGTCTAACTTACAATTCAAACATCTACCCTCAAAATTAAATTAAGGGGAGATGGGCTGTTTTTCTGCTCCCCCTTCTCCCTAATGTTTAGCCCCATTAGTTTTCAGATTTTAAGATGTTTGCCCCATTAGTTTGTCGATTTGTAGACCATTCGCCCCATTTCTTTGTCATTATTAAGACATTTCGTGCCGATTTTTTCTGGCGAACGATAGTGAGCCTGTAATTTTGAAAGAACCGGCCTAAAAATGCACAAATTTATCTACAAGGGGGATCTAATGGATGCTTTTTTAAAGTTTGATGGAGGTCTAGGGAGGAAACTAGAAAAAAAAGCAAAAAATTAAAAAAATGGACCAAAAAGTGAATCATCCCACATTAACCCCATCTGTACCGGCGACGTCCTTTTCATTTTATTCAGTTTAACAAGGACCTCCAGCCATTAACAGGCTTCGAACTATCTCACTTTCTCCTTTTTACGACCACAGATCCTTCTTAAACTGCTTAAAATCGTCTCAATATAGCAAGAAGCAAATGACATAGACGACGCCGATACAGATGGGGTTAAGGGGAGATTTCCACTTGAGGGACTTTTTTCTGGACCCCTTCCTCCCTCATGTTTAGCCCCATTGCTTTTGAAATTTTAAGACGTTCGCCCCATTAGTTGGATTATTTTACGAACTTTCGCTCCATTTCTGTCAATTTTTAAGACCTTTCGTGCCATTTAGGTGTCGATTATTTCCTGGCGAGCGATAGCGAGCCTGTAATTTAAGAGGAATCGGCCTTCGGCCGGGACATTTTTCTACCGAAAAATGTACACATTTATCTTGAAAGGGGATCTAGGGGGTGTAATTTTAAGATTGATGGAAGTCTAGGCAACACACTAAAAACCTCCCCTTAAATGAAGCCTAGATGATGTGGGCAATAAACTTACTGTATTCGCTCCCTTCCTCCCTCTCTCTCTCCTTTGATTACCTATCCTCCCTCCCTCCCTCCCTCCCCCTCCACCTCTCTGTACCTATTACCTATCCCCCCATCTCTCTCTCTCTCTCTCTCTCTCTCTCTCTCTCTCTCTCTCTTCTAGCATCATTCTTTTATTACTGTCTCCCTCCTCCCTTTTCATCACTCTCTCTCACACACACACACACACACACACACTAAATTTTTTATCCCTTCCCTGCTGTATCACCTCCCTCCCTCCCTCCCTCCCTCCCCCACACTCTGTTGTTATTGTCTCCTTCTTATTTACTCCCTTTCTTCTTCCCTAGTCCCATATTCTGCCCTTCCTTTAATGTACGGTCGCGCTAATAAGTCATGTCCCAGCTGTCATTTCGTTTGGCTTGCTCTGTGCTGTATTAGTGTCTGTCAGATGTTGAATAGGGTGGGTAAGTGTAGGAACATGTTTGTATATTTCACTTGATGAGAAGAAATGAAGCTTAGATATTGCTGATACCAATTATTGATCAAAATATACTTGGTGCCGATCCATCACTTATTAGCGCGACTGTACCCTTCCTTCCTTCCTTCCCTATTCCCTTATTCTGCCCTTCTTTTATGCTTCCCTATTCCCGTATTCTGCCCTTCCTTCCTTCTTCCCTATTCCCGTATTCTGCCCTTCCTTCCTTCTTCCCTATTCCCTTATTCTGCCATTCTTATATTCTTCCCTATTCCCTTACTGCCCTTCCTTCCTGCTTCCCTATTCCCTTATTCTGCCCTTCCTTTACTGTTTGGTGTGAAAGGGATCTGCCGTGTGTGGGCCATTCGGCTCTCTACAGACTCCCGTTGGCCTATCATAAGAATATAAGAACATAAGAAAATTGGAGTCTGCAGAAAGCCGATTGGCCCACATAAGGCAGATCCCTCTCACACCTCCCTCTTCTTTCAATGTTTCTGGACACAAGTAGCCAGATTGAGGGAGAGAGTTCCTTAGTTTACTTGGGGAGTGGAAAACAGGCGGACAAAATCAGTTCACTCTTTGGTTAGAGAGTTGGACAGAATAGGGATGGAAATGTGTTGAAAGGCGGGTGTCACCCACTCCCCGCAACAGAGGAAGTATACTGTATATACACTGAGGATAGTTATAAACGTGATAATTGCTGGCGGGCCTTTCTAAGCTGAATAAATCGTCTAATAGTATTCACAATAAAGTTAAAAGGGCGGCACCGGTACAGAAGGGGTTAAACAGTAAATAATTGTGGACAACTTAACCCTTTCACGCACAGGACGCGATTTGAGCCTATTCTGGGATACTTAAAAGCCTTTGTGATCATCAGGGGTGTTTAGAAACCTTTAGTTTAGTTACTTAGACCTCTGCAGTTGTCTTTGAGTTAGCTGTGGGCAGAACACTAATTTTAAAAAGGTAATTATAAGATTGAGAGAACTCTATTTCTGATTGTTAATCGGCAACCTCTGCGTCCACACGCGCGTAAAAGGGTTAATTGTCGTTTTCTTACCTTCTTTAACCCTTTGGGATCATGAGATGGTATTAAGGGGAGGTTTTTAGGTTGGTCTCTAGATATCCATCAAGCTTGAAATTACACCCCCTTGACCCCCTTTCAAGATAAATTTGTAAATTTTTCGGTAGAAAAATGTCCAGGCCGAAGGCCGATTCCTCTTAAATTGCAGGCTCGCTATCGCTCGCCAGGAAAAAATCGACACCTAAATGGGACGAAAGGTCTTAAAAGTGACATCAATTGGGTGAAAGTTCTTAAAATCACCAAACTAATGGGGCGAACGTCTTAAAATCTCAAAAGCAATGGGGCTAAACATGAGGGAGAAAGGGGTACAGAAAAAAGTCCCTCAAGTGGATATCTCCCCTGAACCCCTTTGATTCCTAGATAGCCTACCTAAATTGCATAAAATCGTCTACTGATAGCCAACACATATAGTGTTAACACTTCAGCACCATGACGCCTTTTAAACCTTTGATGCTTAAATTACTAACATGAGATGCTAGTATGCAGTTTAAGGGGAGACTTCCACTTGAGAGATATTTTTTCTGGGCCCCTTTCTCCATCGTGTTTCGCCCCTTTGCTTTTGAGATTTTAAGACGTTCGCCCCATTAGTTTGGCTTTTTTTTAGGAACTTTCGACCCATTTATGTCAATTTCGTGCCATTTCGGTGACGATTTTTTCCTGGCGAGCGAAAGCGAGCCTGTAATTTAAGAGAAATCGGCCTTTGGCCGGGACATATTTCTACCGAAAAATTTACAAATTTATCTTGAAAATGGGTCCAGGGGGTGACATTTTAAGCTTGATGGAAGTCTAGGGAACAAACTAAAAACCTCCCCTTAAACCTCCATGTTACAAGAGGGATTATTGAGATCGCATTAGCCTATAGAAAAACACCTAATGTTAACCCAACTAAGATTAACCTTACGTCATGGTACGGAAGAGCCTAACACGCGTCATAACCCTCAAGGGCGGGGGGGGGTGACCTGTTTTGGTTCTGTCCTTTTCTATCTTTCTCTGGCTTGTATCCATTTGGCCCCATTCAGCCTACTGTTTTAAGACGTTTATCCCCATCCAGGTGTCAATTTTTTACTGGTGAGCGGTAGCGAGCCAGCATATTTTTTATTTTTGTTTGACAGCAGGCTAAATTTGTACATTTTTCGAAAGAAAAATTTCTCCGGCGAAGCCGGATTTCTTCATATAATGCTGGCTCGCTATCGCTCGCCAGGAAGAAATCGACACCTAGATGGGGATAAACGTCTTAAAATAGTTGGCTGAATGGGGCCGAATGGATACAAGCCAGAGAAAGAGAGAAAAGGACAGAAATAACAAAAAGCAGGTCACCCCCCTTAAGGGGAGATCTCCACTTGAGGGATGATTTTCTTGACCCCTTTCTCCCTCATGTTTAGCCCCATTGCTTTTGACATTATAAAACGTTCGCCCCATTAGTTTAGCGATTTTAAGAACTTTCACCCCATATTAAGACCTTTCGTGCCATTCAGGTGTCGATTTTATCCTGGCGAGCGATAGCGAGCCTGTAATTTAAGAGGAACCGGCCTTCGGCCGGGACATTTTTCTACCGAAAAATGTACAAATTTATCTTGAAAGGGACTCAAGGGGGTGTAATTTTAAGCTTGATGGAGGTCTAGGGAACAAAGTAAATACCTCCCCTTAACCCCTTCACCACCATGACGTAATTTTCATCCTATTCCTGGTTACGGTACCTTTAAACCATTGTCTTTAGTTTGCAATCTATCTATACAATTCAAATGGGTCAATACGATCACCATAAACCCTCTTTAGT
>CM064532.1:35294200-35301700 GCA_032716605.1 Paralithodes platypus | reverse complement strand
TAGGAGTGGGAGTTGGCGAAGAAGAGGGATTAAAAACGAGGAAAAGAAAATATACCGGTAGTACGGTACAAAATATAAAAGTAACAACTGTAAACTGGTGTATAGCAATGTGGATGGTTTAATATCCAAAACATTGGAGATTGGTGACCTCATAAAACAAGAAAAGCCCATGATAATGTGTTTATGTGAAACAAAGTTAAATAAAGATATGAGTCAGGAAGTGATGGGATGGGATAACTATAATTTGTGGAGAAGGGATAGGAAGGGCAAGATGGGTGGAGGAGTATTAATCATTACACACAATAAATTAAAAGTTAAAATGATAGATTTACAAAACAATAAAGCAGAAATTATAGCAGTGGAGGTAATTAATGAACATAATGAAAACACTGATATTGCGGCAGCATATATGCCACCATATACGAGGGCCTGGGAAGAGGAAGAATACCAAGGATTAAAAAAGGAGATGATCAAAACTATGGAACACTTATTTCACAGAAACAACGAGTTAATATTGGTAGGGGATTTTAATTGTAGAGAGGTTAATTGGGAGGAGGGAGACGCAGGTAGTAATATGAGTTCTTGGGGGAATGTACTACTAGACTTGGTTACAGAAAACCTGCTAATTCAGAATATTAAGGAAAACACAAGAAGAAGGGGTAAAGATGAATCGTCTAGATCAGACTTGGTGTTTATAAGAGATCCAGATATGATTACAAATACTAAATACCTACCTCCGCTGGGAAATATTGATCATGTGGTAATTGAAATGGAAATCCTGATGGGTTATCCAACAATGCTAGAGAGAGAGAAGAACATAAAGAAACGAGATTGAACTATGGGAAAGCAGATTTTAAGCTATTAAAAAGTTGCTTCAGGGATGCAGACTGGAGTGAAATTGAACAGAAAAATAATGTTAATGATAAATACTGTGTGTTTAAAAACATTTATGATGATATTGTAAACAGTTATGTGCCAAGACAAGGAAATAAGACTGAAAAGATAAAAGACTGGTTTAATGATGAATGTAGAATAGCTAGGGATAAGAGAAATAAGGCATGGAACATAGCCAGAAGAAGGAGAAATGAACAGACCTGGAATACATATTATAGGAAGCTAAGGAACGAGTATGTCAGAATTACGAAACAGGAAGCAAGAAATTATGAAAAAACATTGTGGAAAAATGTGTAAGTGATCCCAAATTGTTCTACAGGTATGTAAATAGCAAAATGAAGGTTAAGGACAAAATAATGAAGCTGAGGGAAGGAGACAATATTTATGAGGGTGATGAGAAGATATGTGAGGTTATGAATAATACATTACATTCAGTTTATGCTATGGATGAAATTTTTTTTAGAACCAGAGATTATATACCAAAATGATGAAAAATTGGGGGATATTATCTTTCAGCCAGAGGAACTACTAGAACTTATGAAGGGACTAGATGTGAGAAAATCTATGGGCCCAGACAATATAGCAGGATGGATTCTAAAAGAATGTGCGGAGGAATTGGTAAAACCTTTATATGCAATAATTTAGTACTCTATTGAAGTTGGAAAATTACCACTAGACTGGAAAAGGGCTAATGTAGTACCAATCTACAAAGGTGGGAGTAGAGAGCAGCCGCTAAACCAGTGTCACTGACAAGTGTTGTTTGTAAAATGTGTAAGAAGATTATTAAGAAAAGATGGATTAAGTACTTGGAAGAAAATAATTTACTTACTGTAAGACAATTTGGATTCAGAGAGGGAAAATCATGTGTTACTAATCTGCTGAGCTTTTATGATAGGATGATAGATATACTACAAGAGAGAGAAGGATGGGCGGACTGTGTGTATCTTGATATAAAGAAGGCCTTTGACAGAGTTCCTCATAGTAGACTTAGATGGAAGTTGAAGAAGTTTGGAGGGGTTCAGGGTAATTTGTTGAAGTGGATGGAGAACTATCTCTCGGGAAGACAGATGAGAACCATGATAAGAGACAGCTTATCAACATGGAGGGATGTTACAAGCGGAGTTCCACAGGGATCAGTGTTGGCCCCAATTATGTTTCTGGTCTATTATAAATGACATGCCAGAGGAAATAAATGCATACATGAATATGTTTGCTGACGATGCAAAAATTATGAAACATATAGTGGACGAAAACAGTTGTAGAGAGCTACAGAGTGATCTGGATAACAGTTGTAGAGAGCTACAGAGTGATCTGGATAAGATAGTCCGATGGAGCAAGATATGGAAATTAGATTTTAACAAAGATAAATGTCATGTGATGGAAGGGGGTGTGAGTAAAAGAAGACCTCATTGGGAATATAAACTAGGATAATGCACGACTAACCCCTCAGAGAAAGAAAAGGACTTGGGCATTATAATACAGGGAGATCTTTCACCCGAGAGCCATATTAACAAAATTGTGGGAGAAGCTTATGGCCTGTTGAATAAAGTAAAAATAGCATTCAACTATTTGAATGAAGACATGCTAGTAAATATAATAAAATCAATGGTGAGACCTAAATTGGAATATGCGGCAGTGGTGTGGTCAGTTCACCCCATCTTAAAAAACACATAATTAAGTTGGAGAAAGTACAGAGAGCTGCAACGAAAATGATTCCAGAACTAAGAGAACTGACATATGAAGAGAGATTAGAAAGATTGAATTTGCCAACTCTAAGTGAGAGAAGAGAAAGAGGGGATATGATTATGATGTATAAATGTGTTAGGGGATTGGAAAGGATAGACAAGGAGGACTTTATCGAGGGAGATAAAGGGAGGACTAGAGGACATAGTTGCAAGTTAAAGAAAGGCAGATGTAAAGGAGATGTGAGGAAATTCAGCTTTCCATATAGAAGTATTAATATGTGGAACCAGTTGGATGATGAAGTGGTGGGTGCGGGGAATATCCACATTTTTAAAGCCAAATTAGATAACAGAATCTTTGGAGGCGGGACAATACGAGCCTAAAAACTCAAATCCTGTATACTACAATTAGGTGAGTACAATTAGGTGAGTACAATTAGGTGAGTACACACACACTGCCAGAGAGACTTCCACGTAGGAAAACAGAAATAAACTTAAATAAACGAAAATATAAGAAATTAGAATGTGTTCGACATGTTGAGGGGAAACTAATGTAACCATGAGAACAGCTGACGTACAGTGGCGCTAATAAGTCATGGCTCAGCTGTCTTGACGTTTGGATCGCTCTGTTCTGTATTAATGTGTGTCAGATGCTGAATAGGGTGGGTAAGTGTAGGAACATGTTTGTATATTTCACTCTATATGAAAAAATGAAGAAAAAGAAATGAAGCTTAGATATTGCTGCTCATACCAATTATTGATCAAAACATACTTGGTGCCGAGTCATGACTTATTAGCGCGACTGTACTAGTAAATATAAAATCTATATTTATATTGCGTGGGACTAGGTGCAGCTTAAGGGGGGTCACCGACTTCTCTTTTTATCTTTCTCTCATTTTCTCTCTTTCCCTGGCTTGTATCCATTCGGCCCCATTCATCCAACTGTTTTAAGACGTTAATCCCCATCCAGGTGTTGATTTCTTCCTGGCGAGCGATAGCGAGCCAGCATTGTATGGAGAAATCCGGCTTCGCCGGAGACATTTTTCTATTGAAAAATTTACAAATTAAGCTTGCTGTCAAAACAAAAATAATATAAATGCTGGCTCGCTACCGCTCGCCAGGAAAATATTGACACCTGGATGGGGGTAAACGTCTTAAAACAGTAGGCTGAATGGGGCCGAATGGATACAAGCCAAAGAGAGAGGGAGAGAAAGAGTAAAAACAAAGCGAGGTGGGCTCCCTTAATGTTTACATCAAGTGTGCAATGCCGGTATGTCAATAAATACACTCTTGCACTGGATTATGTATAAATATTCAATTACCAAGTACAATTTGTATTTTTAGCCCCATCCGTCTTTGTTCAGCTTAGGGAGGACCTGTGGTAGCTAAAAGGATTAAATGAGATATTTTCTGTATAGCCTTTTAAGGGGAGATTTCCACTTGAGGGAGTTTTTTCTTAACTCCTTTCTCCCTCATGTTTAGCCCCATTGCTTTTCTAATTTTAAGACGTTCGCCCCATTATTTTGACGATTTTAAGAACTTTCAACCCATTTCTGTCAATTTTAAGACCTTTCGTGCCATTTAGGTGTCGATTTTATCTTGGCGAGCGATAGCGAGCCTGTAATTTAAGAGGAACCGGCTTTGAGCAGGGACATTTTTCTACCGAAAAATGTACACATTTATCTTGAAAGGGACTCAAGGGGGTGTAATATTAAGCTTGATGGAGGTCTAGGGAACAAACTAAATACCTCCCCTTAAATGAGATAGTCTGTAGCCTTTTAATTGCTAGAAGTCCTTCGTAAGATGAATACAATAATATACTAGTTGCCTCAATATAACGAAAAGGACGTCACCGGTACTGAAGGGGTTAAATCGAACTCAACTGATGTCTGTGGGTACTTGGTAGTGATATCGCGTACCAATAAGATCCCCGCGTACAATCTGGCTAGGCTAAGCTATATAATTTGCGTCGACCAGTACACTGTATATGAGTTCAAGTAGCCTGTGTTATGTTACCGTATAAGGAAGTACTGTGCTGGGCTAGTGTGTGTGAGTGTGTGTGTGTGTTGTTGACTGTGTGTGTTGTGTGTTAGTGTGAGGTTGACTGTGTGTGTGTGTGCTTGTGTAGGTCCGTGTGTGTGTGGTGATGTTGACTGTGTGTGTGTGTGTGTGTGTGAGAGTGTGTGTGTGTTGTTGACTATGTGTGTTGCGTGTTTGTGTGAGGCTGACTGTGTGTGTGTGTTGTTGACTGTGTGTTGTGTGTGTGTGTGAGGTTGACTGTGTGTGTGTGTGCTTGTGTAGGTCCGTGTGTGTGTGGTGATGTTGACTGTGTGTGTGTGTGTGTGTGTGTGTGTGTGTGTGTGTGTGCTGTGTAGGTTACGTAGGAGGCCAGGTTGCGTGAGTTAGTGTGGTAAAGGTAGACGTATTAGGCAGTCTTGGAGGTGAAGGAGCCGTAAGAGAGAGAGAGAGAGAGAGAGAGAGAGAGAGAGAGAGAGAGAGAGAGAGAGAGAGAGAGAGAGAGAGAGAGAGAGAGAGAGAGAGAGAGAGAGAGAGAGAGAGAGAGAGAGAGAGAGAGAGAGAGAGAGAGAGAGAGAGAGAGAGAGAGAGAGAGAGAGAGAGAGAGAGAGAGAGAGAGAGAGAGAGAGAGAGAGAGAGAGAGAGAGAGAGAGAGAGAGTGTCCAGGTCATATCGTGGTCCATTAGAACCTTCACAATTAAACCAACACAACTAACTCCTGGTTAAGGAGAGGTATTTAGTTTGTTCCCTATACCTCCATCAAGCTTAAAATTACACCCCCTTGAGTCCCTTTCAAGATAAATTTGTACATTTTTCGGTAGAAAAAATTCCCGGCCAAAGGCCGGTTCCTCTTAAATTACAGGCTCGCTATCGCTCGCCAGGATAACATTGACACCTGAATTGCACGAAAGGTCTTAATATGGGGTGACAGTTCTTAAAATCGCTAAACTAATGGGGCAAACGTTTTACAATATCAAAAGCAATGGGGCTAAACATGAGGGAGAAAGGGGTCAAGAAAAAAATCCCTCAAGTGGAGATCTCCCCTGAATGTGAGTGTACAGTACCGGTACTATACTTCTCATAGTATAGAACCCATGAGCTTGGAGATTCATTGCCAAGAAAGGCTTATAAGGTAAATTTCACAGCTCGCTTAAAATGACTAATGTGCCGTGTTTTGATTATTGACAAAAGTATGTATGTATGTATGTATGTATGTATGTATGTATGTATGTATACTCAAGCACATGCCCCATAGCCTGGGGTGGCTGTCTCAGAGCCCGAGTAAGGACAACACAACACAACATAAAAACAAAATATAAAATTCACACACATCTAAGTTGCCCAGAAGACCCAGAGACCTAGGTCCATTTGGGGTCCCCAGCTAAGACACCCAGGTCTCAGACCTCACGGCGAGGTCCGGTCTCAGCAGGCAGACACGCAGCGGAGCGCACCACAATACCCGCCCACCTTTAATTTCAGGCATGGCCCTTCACAACATAGACCGGCTCCCGGGCCGGGCGCCTGACGGACTATTATCTAGGCCAACTGGCGCCCGACCCCCTCTCCCTACGACCACCGCGTTATCACTCATCTATGAACAAGGTTAAACAAGCATTCTCCCTTCATTCCTACTCATTACCACTTCTCTTGCCTGTTCTTCAGTCATCTCTCTACCTTCCAACGCTTGTACTTACACTATCTCTCCATCTCATCCGAGGTGTTCCTCTCCGTCTATTTCCCCTTGTTTCTGACTCATATACTCTCTTTGTAAGCCTTTCATCTCCCATTCGTTCAACACTGTCCATAGCAGCACAGCACCCTTCTGTCCATCCCGGTCTACAAGGGTTCCTGTTGTCCCACTCTCCTAGGTACCTCTTCATTCCTCAAGCTGTCTCTACGCATCACTCCACACATACCGGTACTCCTCAAGCAGCTCATCTCAAAAGTATAGGGTTAAGGGGGAATGGTTGGTTTATGTGGACCCCCTTCTACCTCATGTTTAGCACCATTAGTTAAGAGATTTTATAACGTTCTCCCCATTATTTTGTCGATTGTAAGACCTTTCTCCCCATTTCTGTGTCAATAGTAAGACTTTTCGTACAATTTAGGTGTCGATTTTGTTCCTGGCAAGCGATAGCGAGCCTGTAATATAGTAGTAACCGGCCTTCGGCCGGTACACTTTTCTACAGGAAAATTTACAAATTTATCTTGATGTTGATAAGTTAGTAATATCTTATAAGTGCCTGCCCCTCACACTTGGGGAATACACTGCCCGACCACCGTTTGTTACACACACTTAACTGTCAAGCTGGACGACTCGGGGTGTTTAGGCTGCCATTGCTTACCTGAAACAAATACAACACCATTACTACTGGAAAATTTAGAAAAAACAAAAAAATCAATTTGTCTACCAGTGGAATATACAGTATATATATATATATATATATATATATATATATATATATATATATATATATATATATATATATATATATATATATATATATATATATATATATATATATATATATATATATATATATATATATATATATATATATATATGAGTGTGTGTAAATCATCAATAGGGCACCGCATTTTCCATAGAAGGAAGAGAATGGGAAAAAATGTCTGGACCCATTTTCTTTATTAAGTCTATAGTTCATTAATTATAGGTAGGCTAGATATCTCGACCACTAGGCTATAGTCTATTCGCTGTAAGTAGGCGAGACATCATGACCTCTATCCTCTGTAACTCAAAAAGGGCTGGAACAAATGAGCTGCAAATTTCCATATCTCTTCCTTGACTGAGCCTTCCCAAATGGTAGAAATATTAGCTTGATTACTCTAGTCGTTTTTTAGTTACAGAGGTTAGAGGTCATGATTTCTCGCCTAATTACAGCGAATA
>CM064532.1:35201700-35291700 GCA_032716605.1 Paralithodes platypus | reverse complement strand
GCCATTCCAACAGCTCCCTCTATCTACAACACCTCTTCTCTGCTATCTACACTATATAGGCTAATAACACACACAACAAAGCCATTCCAACAGCTCCCTCTATCTACAACACCTCTTCTCTGCTATCTACACTATACAGACTAATAACACACACAACAAAGCCATTCCAACAGCTCCCTCTATCTACAACACCTCTTCTCTGCTATTTACACTATATTTTTTTTTTTTTTTTTTTTCTATATTCCAACTTTTTTCCTCTCGGGCATAGGCTAAGAGCCTTAACATTCACCGCTTTACAATGAACAGTGAAGCCCGTGAGGTCTTGTTCCAGTCTAGGGAGTGAGACATTTGAAGCACGTAGAGTACAACGAGCACCTGCCATCTTGCCTTCACATGAGGCACGGTGCTCACTCATGGCCCGAAACGACCCCATCTCTGAAGCCACCTCGTTCCCGTGCTTCACTGACTCACCGCCTACACTCGGACTCTCACTCTTACACACACACAACGCCACCTGTTGAACAGATAACTCACCAGGCATTGCACCCCTATAGCATATTTTGAATATGGGAATATTCATACAGTGCTATTTTTAATCAGGGAACAATGAGGGTATTTTATTGACGTTTCGGTGGGCTTGTGGTAATGCACTGATACCAGGTACAGCACAAATTCCATCCCAATAATATCTTCCCATTGATACATCGGGATTTGAACCCGGGACCTTTGGATTACCAGGCCAGTGGTATAGACTAATAACACACACAACAAAGCCATTCCAACAGCTCCCTCTATCTACAACACCTCTTCTCTGCTATCTACACTTTATAGACTAATAACACACACAACAAAGCCATTCCAACAGCTCCCTCTATCTACAACACCTCTTCTCTGCTATCTACACTTTCCCAGCCGTATGGTCCTAGTGTACTGTCTGATGGTGTAATGGGATTCCAAATGTAAGAGAGAGAGAGAGAGAGAGAGAGAGAGAGAGAGTAGCACGGTAATGATGAGGGTGTTGAAACGGTAGGTCAGCTTTATGGCTCTCAAACACACACACACTCACTCACTCACACACATACACACACACACACAACACACACACACACACACACATATATATATATATATATATATATATATATATATATATATATATATATCGTCCACTCTTACTTTCTTTTGTATTTTTGTTTTACTCCCTAGACTTCCAGCAATCTGAAAAACCCCTCAAGCCCCCCCCCCCCCCACCCTACGAGACAATTTTGTATATTTTTCGGTAGAAACCCAAAAGCTAAAATTGGTACATTTTAGGTAAAAAAAAAAAAAAAAAAAATCCCAGTGACAGGCCAGTATCTCCTAAATCGCAGGCTAGCTATCGCTCGCCAGGAAACAGTCAACACCTGAATAGGATAAAATATCATAATGATCATCAAACTATAGTCTATTCGCTGTAAGTAGGCGAACAATCATGACCTCTGACCTCTGTAACTCAAACACGACTAGAGTAATCGAGCTAATATTTCTACCATTTGGGAAGAGTCAGTCAAGGCATAGATGTGGAATTTTACAGCCAATTTGCTCTAGCCCTTATTGAGTTGCAGAGGATAGAGGTCATGATTCCTCGCCTACTTAAGGGGAGGTTCTTAGTTTGGTCCCTAGATATCCTTCAAGCTTAAGATTACACCCCTTTGAGCCCCTTTCAAGATAAATTTGTACATTTTTCGGTAGAAAAATGTCCCGGCTGAATGCCGGTTCCTCTTAAATTACAGGCTCGCTATCGCTCGCCAGGATAAAATCGACACCTAAATGGCACGAAAGGTCTTAAAATTGACAGAAATGGGTTGAAAGTTCTTAAAATCGTCAAAATAATGGGGGCAAACGTCTTAAAATTAGAAAAACAATGGGGCTAAACATGAGGGAGAAAGGAGTCCAGAAAAAAATCCCTCAAGTGGATATCTCCCCTTAAATAGACCTTGTGATGAATTCCTAGTCTTGTCTAGCCAACACTTCTCTAACCAGGTCAGTGCTGAGGTGTTGATGATGACATTTGCAACATATTACACAGGTTTACACACACACACACACATACACATAGCCTACGCTCAAACATACACACACACACACATATTTATATATACACATAGCCTACACTCAAACATACGCACACACGCAGGCTCATACACAGATTTACACATACACATAGCCTACGCTCAAACATACACGCACACAGACACACACACACACATATTAATATGTACACAGAGCCTACACGGTTTTTTTTTTTTTTTTTTTTTTTTCTTTTTTTATTAAGGTGACAGTTACAAAGTGGTGTACAATCTATCTTATTCTAGTTACATTGTAGTTTATCTTATTGTACCAGTACCTCCCTACAATCAACCTAGTTGTTCCCCAATTCGTCCCTCCGCCACGACCATTTCAAAGTCCAAGTCTCTCACTCTTGTCCTCTGTAGCGGGGAGGACCTTGTACCCCTGAGACATAGGAGTGCAGACCTGAGAAGAGAGAAAGAGAGCCGGCATCTCATCCAAGTTATGACTTGGCTTCTATGCTGGCGCTTTTTCTCCGATATTTGTTCAGCTAATCTGGCATAGAAGACACTTGCAGAAGGTCCCATACCTCCCGACGATGAGAAGACCAGAGGAGTAAAGCTTCCTTGATCCCTGTTCAAAATTCTTTCTTCATAAGCGCGTTTTTTCTCACTTTCGTTTCTCAAGTATGCCGCCTTGTGTCCTCGCTCACGATATGTTTGTGCTCTTGGGTTGAAGATTCTGATGTCGAAAAAATGCCATAAGTGCCTTTGTTTTGGTGATTTTATCGCTATAATACCTTATTTACCTTTGTTTTATTGTTCAGTGTAAATCATTGGTGCTTGTTGCTGCCGCCAGATGGCAACCTGCCCCAAGTTGGCCTCTCTCCGACAGACGGCTCAATTTAGCGCCAGATAATTTGAAGAAAATGCTTGTAATTATGTGCAATCAGGGAAAAATGCTTGTAATTATGTGCAATCAGGGAAAAATGCTTGTAATATGTGCAATCAGGAAAAATGCTTGTAATATGTGCAATCAGGAAAAATGCTTGTAATATGTGCAATCAGGAAAAATGCTTGTAATATGTGCAATCAGGAACAAATGTAGAAAGTGTATCGATGACAATGTTACTTTGGTGATTTTTACCCTATAATAGCTTGATTTTAGCATTTTCACCATATACTGTATTAATACAGAAAATAAATGCCTTTTTAATGCCTTTTTCATCAATAAATGCCTTTTTTAGCCTTTTTTATCATTTATAAATGCCTTTTTGCCTGCCTATTTTAGTGTTATTTAGTGCCATAACATCCGGTCTCTACACTCACATCAACAACAACAACCACAAAAACAACAACAACAACAACAACAACAACAACAACAACAACAACAACAACAACAACAACAACAACAACAACAAGTTACACAAGCGGCATCTGTGTGGTTTTCTCAGTCCATTTGTATTGCTAGTAGGCTACCGGTAATGCTTATATCAATGCACTAGCACTATTGGCTGGATTATTATAGTTGTTTGGGAGTTATAAAGGTTAATGTTTAAGGGGGTACCGGTAATGCTTATATCAATGCACTAGCACTATTGGCTGGATTATTATAGTTGTTTGGAAGTTATAAAGGTTAATGTTTAAGGGGTTACCGGTAATGCTTATATCAATGCACTAGCACTATTGGCTGGATTATTATAGTTGTTTAAGGGGGTACCGGTAATGCTTATATCAATGCACTAGCACTATTGGCTGGATTATTATAGTTGTTTGGGAGTTATAAAGGTTAATGTTTAAGGGGTTACCGGTAATGCTTATATCAATGCACTAGCACTATTGGCTGGATTATTATAGTTGTTTAAGGGGGTACCGGTAATGCTTATATCAATGCACTAGCACTATTGGCTGGGTTATTATAGTTGTTTGGGAGTTATAAAGGTTAATGTTTAAGGGGGTACCGGTAATGCTTATATCAATGCACTAGCACTATTGGCTGGGTTATTATAGTTGTTTGGGAGTTATAGAGGTTAATGTTTAAGGGGGTACCGGTAATGCTTATATCAATGCACTAGCACTATTGGCTGGGTTATTATAGTTGTTTGGGAGTTATAGAGGTTAATGTTTAAGGGGGTACCGGTAATGGGAGTTATAAAGGTTAATGTTTAAGGGGTTACCGGTAATGCTTATATCAATGCACTAGCACTATTGGCTGGGGGTACCGGTAATGCTTATATCAATGCACTAGCACTATTGGCTGGGTTATTATAGTTGTTTGGGAGTTATAAAGGTTAATGTTTAAGGGGGTACCGGTAATGCTTATATCAATGCACTAGCACTATTGGCTGGATTATTATAGTTGTTTGGGAGTTATAAAGGTTAATGTTTAAGGGGGTACCGGTAGTGCTTATATCAATGCACTAGCACTATTGGCTGGGTTATTATAGTTGTTTGGGCGTTATAAAGGTTAATGTTTAAGGGGGTACCGGTAATGCTTATATCAATGCACTAGCACTATTGGCTGGATTATTATAGTTGTTTGGGCGTTATAAAGGTTAATGTTTAAGGGGGTACCGGTAATGCTTATATCAATGCACTAGCACTATTGGCTGGGTTATTATAGTTGTTTGGGAGTTATAAAGGTTAATGTTTAAGGGGGTACCGGTAATGCTTATATCAATGCACTAGCACTATTGGCTGGATTATTATAGTTGTTTGGGCGTTATAAAGGTTAATGTTTAAGGGGGTACCGGTAATGCTTATATCAATGCACTAGCACTATTGGCTGGGTTATTATAGTTGTTTGGGAGTTATAAAGGTTAATGTTTAAGGGGGTACCGGTAGTGCTTATCAATGCACTAGCACTATTGGCTGGGTTATTATAGTTGTTTGGGAGTTATAAAGGTTAATGTTTAAGGGGTACCGGTAGTGCTTGCTTTTTGGGGCTATATATTAATTTATTTATTTATTTTTCAATTTCCTCGCTAAACCTCCATCAAGCTTAGAAAAACACCCCCTAGACTCCCTTTCAAGACAAATTTGTAAATTTTTTGGTAGAAAAATGTCACGGCCAAAGGCCGGTTCCTCTTAAATTACAGGCTCGCTATCGCTCGCCAGGATAAAATCGACACCTGAATTGCACGAAAGGTCTTAATATGGGGTGAAAGTTCTTAAAATCGCTAAACTAATGGGGCAAACGTTTTATAATATCAAAAGCAATGGGGCTAAACAAGAAGGAGAAAGGGGTCCAGAAAACAATCCCTCAAGTGGAGATCTGGGGGTAGAGCTTGCTTTTTAGGCTATAATATAACTCCCAACACCAAAACGCCTCCCAATGAAATTAATGAAAGCCGCATGTGATCCTCTCGGGATTCGAACCTGGGTTACTACACAGTGACCTACAGATCTGAAACACTCTACCCATTACAACATCAAGACAGTTAACCCTTTCACGCTCATATGACGCAGAGATTGCCAGATTAGCAATAAGAAATAGAGTTCTCTCACTCTTATAATTACTTCTCCAAAATTAGTTTTCTGCCCACAGCTAACTCAAAGACAACTGCAGAGGTTGAAGTAACTAAACTAAAGGTTTCTAAATACCCCTGATGGTAACAAAGGCTTTAAAGTATCCCCAATAGGCTCAACACAGCTAACTCAAAGACAACTACAGAGGTTGAAGTAACTAAACTAAAGGTTTCTAAATACCCCTGATGGTAATAAAGGCTTTAAAGTATCCCCAATAGGCTCAACACAGCTAACTCAAAGACAACTACAGAGGTTGAAGTAACTAAACTAAAGGTTTCTAAATACCCCTGATGGTAACAAAGGCTTTAAAGTATCCCCAATAGGCTCAACACAGCTAACTCGAAAGACAACTACAGAGGTTGAAGTAACTAAACTAAAGGTTTCTAAATACCCCTGATGGTAACAAAGGCTTTAAAGTATCCCTAATAGGCTCAACACAGCTAACTCAAAGACAACTACAGAGGTTGAAGTTACTAAACTAAAGGTTTCTAAATACCCCTGATGGTAACAGAGGCTTTAAAGTATCCCCAATAGGCTCAACACCACAGCTAACTCAAAGACAACTACAGAGGTTGAAGTAACTAAACTAAAGGTTTCTAAATACCTCTGATGGTAATAAAGGCTTTAAAGTATCCCTAATAGGCTCAACACAGCTAACTCAAAGACAACTACAGAGGTTGAAGTAACTAAACTAAAGGTTTCTAAATACCCCTGATGGTAACAGAGGCTTTAAAGTATCCCCAATAGGCTCAACACAGCTAACTCAAAGACAACTACAGAGGTTGAAGTAACTAAACTAAAGGTTTATAAATACCCCTGATGGTAATAAAGGCTTTAAAGTATCCCTAATAGGCTCAACACAGCTAACTCAAAGACAACTACAGAGGTTGAAGTAACTAAACTAAAGGTTTATAAATACCCCTGATGGTAATAAAGGCTTTAAAGTATCCCTAATAGGCTCAACACAGCTAACTCAAAGACAACTACAGAGGTTGAAGTAACTAAACTAAAGGTTTCTAAATACCCCTGATGGTAACAGAGGCTTTAAAGTATCCCCAATAGGCTCAACACAGCTAACTCAAAGACAACTGCAGAGGTTGAAGTAACTAAACTAAAGGTTTCTAAATACCCCTGATGGTAACAAAGGCTTTAAAGTATCCCTAATAGGCTCAACACAGCTAACTCAAAGACAACTACAGAGGTTGAAGTAACTAAACTAAAGGTTTCTAAATACCCCTGATGGTAACAAAGGTTTTAAAGTATCCCTAATAGGCTCAACACAGCTAACTCAAAGACAACTACAGAGGTTGAAGTAACTAAACTAAAGGTTTCTAAATACCCCTGATGGTAACAAAGGCTTTAAAGTATCCCTAATAGGCTCAACACAGCTAACTCAAAGACAACTGCAGAGGTTGAAGTAACTAAACTAAAGGTTTCTAAATACCCCTGATGGTAACAAAGGCTTTAAAGTATCCCTAATAGGCTCAACACAGGTAACTCAAAGACAACTACAGAGGTTGAAGTAACTAAACTAAAGGTTTATAAATACCCCTGATGGTAACAAAGGCTTTAAAGTATCCCTAATAGGCTCAACACAGGTAACTCAAAGACAACTACAGAGGTTGAAGTAACTAAACTAAAGGTTTATAAATACCCCTGATGGTAACAAAGGCTTTAGAGTATCCCTAATAGGCTCAAAATCGCGTCATATGTCGGAGAGGGTTAATATATATACCGGTATATATATATATAATTTCTATATCATGGGAGGAATTGGGCGTGTGTTTATAGGAGCATTTTTGGGTGCCGTATATAGGGAGAGCGTGGAGGATGGACAATTTACCGGCACTCCCTCCATATACCTTAAGGGGAGGTCTCCACTTGAGGGATTTTTTTTTCTTGACCCCTTTCTCCCTCATGTCTAGCCCCATTGCTTTTGATATTTTAAGACGTTTGTCCCATTAGTTTGGTGATTTTTAAGAATTTCCGCCTCATTCTGTCAATTTTAAGACCTTTCGTGCCATTTAGGTGTAGATTTTATCCAGGCGAGCGATAGCGAGCCTGTAATTTAAGAGTAATCGGCCTTCGGCCGGGACATTTTTCTATCGAAAAATGTACAAATTTATCTTGAAAGGGGGTCAAGGGGGTGAAATTTTAAGATTGCTGGAGGAGTAGGAAACAAACTAGAAACCTCCCCTTATTATACACTCCGACAGCCACACGCCTCTCCTATATGTGATAGAATCCTCTAAGGTTAGCCAACGTGAACTATAGTCTGTTCAGTCTAGCTTGGCCAGAAATCGTAAAACCCCTAACCTCTCATAACTCGAAAAGGACTCTTAGAGTAATCGAGCTAATATTTCTACCAAATAGGAAGACTTGGCTAGGGAATAGGTGTGGACATTGACGGCTCATTTGTTCTAGCCCTTTTTGAGTTACAGAGGTTAGAGGTTAGGATTTCTGGCCGACCTAGAATGAACGGACTATAGCCTATCTACTATTATCTACTCAGGCACATTCCCCATTTTTCTCTTTGGCTTGTATCCAATCGGCCCCCATTCAGCCTACTGTTTTAAGACGCTTACCCACATCCAGGTGTCAATATTTTCCTGGCGAGCGGTAGCGAGCCAGCAGATATATATATTTGTTTTGACAGCAAGCTAAATTTGTACATTTTTCGATAGAAAAATGTGTCCGGCGAAGCCGGGTTTCTCCATACAATGCTGGCTCGCTATCGCTTGCCAAGAAGAAATCGACTCCTGGGTGGGGATACACGTCTTAAAACACTTGGCTGAATGGGGCCGAATGGATACAAGCCAGAGAAACAGAGAAAAGGAGGGAAAGAGAAAAAAAGCCGGTGACCCCGCTTAATTTTCTTGTATTCCTTCAAGTCTACAAACAAAATAGCTCCGGTTTGACACCCTGTCCCCCGCTTCTCCTAAGGGGGTCACCTGCTTTTGTTCTCTCCTTTTCAATTTCTCTCTTTCTCTGGCTTGTATTCATTCGGCCCCATTCAGCCTACTGTTTTAAGAATTTTATCCCCATCCAGGTGTCGACATCTTCCTGGCGAGCGATAGCGAGCCAGTATTATATGGAGAAATCCGGCCTATAAAAATGTTCGTTCGGGGATGCCTTTCAATTTAAGTTATTTATAAACTGTCTTCGTAGCGCAATGGATAAATGTACTGAATTTCGGTGTGAGCATCCTAGGTTCGAATCCCTGGACTGCCACATGTATTTGTTGATTTCATTAATTGCGTTTAGGAGTGAAGTCGGTTGGTGGAGGTACGGTAATTAACGTACGGTAATCATTGCTTTAGTTTAGGAGTGAAGTCGGTTGGTGGAGGTACGGTAATTAACGTACGGTAATCATTGCTTTAGTTTAGGAGTGAAGTCGGTTGGTGGAGGTACGGTAATTAACGTACGGTAATCATTGCTTTAGTTTTAAGCGGGCGGTGTTTGTGAAGTACGGTACGGTATTAGCCTCTCAACAACACACTGCCAAGGATATGTACCGAAACAATATAGAATATAAAAATACAATTAATTCAGCGGCCGTAGAGCCTTTAAGGGGAGGTCTCCACTTGAGGGATTTTTTGTTGGACCCATTTCTCCCTCATGCTTAGCCCCATTGCTTTTGAGATTTTAAGATGCTTGCCCCATTAGTTTGGCAATTTTAAGAACTTTCGCCCCATTTCTGTCAATTTTAAAGATTTAGGTGTTGATTTTTCCCTGGCGAGCGATAGCGAGTCTGTAATTTAAGAGGAACTGGCCTTCGGCCAGGACATTTTTCTACCGAAGAATGTACACATTTATCTTGAAAGGGGGTCTAGGGGGGGGTATTTTTAAGCTTGATGGAGGTATAGTGAACAGACTAAAAACCTCCCCTTAACCCGATGACAATAGGTACGATAAGCTAATGGAAATACACTATAAATGTCTGCAATAAAACTACTTTCCGATAACCGATGTCAACATAATTTCTCTGGTGTTGGTAATTCAATGCTAATCCTGCATTAACCCTTTCTCTACCGAGGATGTTTGTGATTATATTTTAACTATATTTAGACGATTTTGTTCAGTTTGTAAAAAGAATCTGTGGTAGCAAAATGGTGGGTTCGGTGACATAGTTCGAAGCTTGTTAGTTGCTGGAGGCCCATTGGATCGTCTAATTTTAACAGTAGCTAGGACAAAGTACAAAGACGTCCCCGGTACAGAAGGGGTTAAAGGTAGCGCCAGCGAACTTGACAACTTATACTTCTTGAACTTCTTATAACTCGAAATGAATGAAAGCAATCGGGCAAACGTTTCCACCATTTGGGAAGAGTCCACCAGGATATTCTATAGGTGTGGATATTTACAGTCAGTTTGCTCTAGGTCCTTCTAAGTTACAAAGAGGTCAAGGATCAAGGTTAGTGTCAAGTTGTTAACGGGAGGTTTTTAGTTGATTCCCTAGACTTCCATCAAGCTTAAAATTACTCCCCCTTGACCCCCTCTCAAGATAAATTTGTACATTTTTCGGTAGAAAAATGTCCCGGCCGAAGGCCGGTTCCCCTTATATTACAGGCTCGCTATCGCTCGCCAGGAAAAAATCGACACCTAAATGGCACGAATGGTCTTAAAATTGACAGAAATGGGGCGAGGGTTCTTAAAATCGCCAAACTAATGGGGCGAACGTCTTTAAATCTCACAAACAATGGGGCTAAACATGAGGGAGAAAGAGGTTCAGAACAAAATCCTCCAGGTGGAAATCTCCCCTTAACCCTTTGAAGCTCTGAGGCGTGTTAGCGGTTTATTTTGGCTATCATTAGACGATTTCTATGCAGCTTAGGAAGTATCTGTGGGTATTAAAAGGGTAAATACTATCTCAATTAACCCTCTGACTTCCATATACCATTACTTTAGACGATTTCTATGCAGCTTAGGAAGGATCTGTGGGTATTAAAAGGGTAAATACTATCTCAATTAACCCTCTGACTTCCATATACCATTACTATTCTGAATAAAATTGTCTAATAGTAGCCAGAAACAGAACAGACACGCGTATTGGAGCTTGAAAGGGTTAATAATAGAATATTAACTATAGTAGGCATTCAGTAGAGCGCATACCCCCGCCTACACTGGTTTTGGATATGGTCCTGATCGCCTCCTACATTGAATCACTTCTTCCTTGGCCCATATCCTACCTGTCCACCAAATTTCGTAAAAATCGGCGGATCGCCAGCTAAATAATTGAATCACTTCTTCTATCCTATCTGCCCACGAAATATTAGGGGAGATGGGTAGTTTTTCCAGATCCCCTTCTCCCTTATGTTTAGCCCCATTAGTTTTCCGATTTTAAGATGTTTGCCCCATTCGTTTGTCAATTTTACAACCTTCCGCCCCATTTCTTTGTAAATATTAAGACCTTTTGTGCTATTCAGGTGTTGATTTTTGCTTGCCGAACGATAGATAGTGAGCCTGTAATTTTAGAAGAACCGGCCTTTGGTCGAGAAATGTTTCTACCGAAAAACGTACAAATTAATCTAGAAGGGGGATCTAATGGATGTTTTTTTTAAGTTTAATGGAGGGCTAGGGAGGAAACTAGAAAAATCATTAATAAATGAAAGAAAATCAACCAAAAAGTTAACCATTCCCCCTTAGTTGGCAGAGGTAATTATGTAGGCCTATACCATGAAGTTAGCCTAATCCAATTAAAATATTCGATAACATAGTGAAATAATCCGGTAATATCGGCAATTCTATACAAGTATAAGTCACCGAAGTATAGCATTGGTAATCCACTATATAACCGGTCAGCAAAGCTCAATTGACTACTTGCGAGCTTCAGGCTATAAGGAACTCGGAGCCGTAAACATCGATATTAGACGGAAATACAGTAATAATGTAGGTTTATGATGGATAAAAAGTATGTTGAATTGGGTTTTATGTGTTTATATCAGCACTACAACCGCAATTTATGTGTTTATATCAGCACTACAACCGCAATTTATGTGTTTATATCAGCACTACAACCGCAATTTATGTGTTTATATCAGCACTACAACCGCAATTTGTGTTTATATCAGCACTACAACCGCAATTTATGTGTTTATATCAGCACTACAACCGCAATTTGTGTTTATATCAGCACTACAACCGCAATTTATGTTTATCACACTACAACCGCAATTTGTGTTTATATCAGCACTACAACCGCAATTTATGTGTTTATATCAGCACTACAACCGCAATTTATGTGTTTATATCAGCACTACAACCGCAATTTATGTATTTATATAAGCACTACAACCGCAATTTATGTATTTATATAAGCACTACAACCGCAATTTATGTATTTATATCAGCACTACAACCGCAATTTAGGTGATAATTCTGTTAATTATCGATGTCTACAGCTCCAACTTCCTTATAGCCTGAAACTCGCAAGTGGTCAATTAATGGTGGTAGTCAACCCGCGGAAGCCTCTCCCAGAACTACCCCCTCGCTAATTAATCTGTTTCACCTGCCAATCTTACCGGTAGGCTACCCCGACTTTTAAGCCACCAAGGAGGGTTCACTTTCCCTGCCCACCCGCCCACCCACTACTCACTCTTTTAAGGGGAGGTATTTAGTTTGTTCCCTACGTTTTCATCAAGCTTAAAATTACACCCCCTAGACCCCCTTTCAAGATAAATTTGTACATTTTTCGGTAGAAAAATGTCCTGGCCGGAGGCCGGTTGCTCTTAAATTACAGGCTCGCTATCGCTCGCCAGGAAAAAATCGACACCTTAATGGCACGAAAGGTCTTAAAATTGCCAGAAATGGGGCAAAATGTCTTAAAATATCCAAACTACTAGGGCGAAGGTCTTAAAATCTCAAAAGCAATGGGGCTAAACATGAGGAAGAAAGGGGTCCAGAAAAAAAAATCCCTCAAGTGGAAATCTCCCCTTAACCCTTTTCACTACCACCGATCCTTTTTTAACTGCCCGAAATTCGTCTAAATATAGCTAGAATAATATCACAAAAGACGTATCCGGTACAGATGGGGTTAATTTGCAAATATGAACCACTACTACGTCTCTGCATCACATTAAGACCAAGTTTCTATAATTAGCACACCATCTTTCACTACAAAATCTGGATGGGAACTTTGCAATTTACCTTCAGTTGCAAATAAAAATACCGAGTTTCTATAATTAGCACCATATTTCACTACAAAATCTTCAAAATAACTGAGCAATCTGGATGGGAACTTTGCAATTTACCGTCAGTTGCAAATAAACATACCAAGTTTCTATAATTAGCACCATCTTTCACTACAAAATCTTCAAAATGACTGAGAAATCTGGATGGGAACTTTGCAATTTACCGTCAGTTGCAAATAAACAGGGTTATACACACACAAAATGGTGGGGCCGGAAGGACGGGGTTACCGGTATCGTTGTTCGGGCGTTCAAGCTTTCAATGCCTCTCTGGCTTTGTCTTCAGTCCAAGTAAATGCGGGAAGGAACTTTGACTTATGATTGTTCCTAATCTGAGTTAAGGGGGGGGGGGGGGGGTGACCTGTTTTGGTTCTGTCCTTTTCTCTTTTTCTCTGGTATCCATTTGGCCCCATTCAGCCTACTATTTTAAGACGTTTATCCCCATCCAGGTGTCAATTTTTTGCTGGTGAGCGGTAGCGAGCCAGCATATTTTTCATTTTTGTTTGACAGCAGGCTAAATTTGTACATTTTTCGATAGAAAAATGTCTCCGGCGAAGCCGGATTTCTTCATATAATGCTGGCTCGCTATCGCTCGCCAGGAAGAAATCGACCCCTAGATGGGGATAAACGTCTTAAAATAGCTGGCTGAATGGGGCCGAATGGATACAAGCCAGAGAAAGAGGGAAAAGGAGAAAAATCACAAAAGCAGGTCACCCCCCTTAAGCAGGTCACCCCCCTTAAGCAGGTCACCCCCCTTAAGGGGTATTTTATAATTACCTCCCTAAAAAACAACATTTCTGGCCCCCCTTCTCACTCATGTTTAGCCCCATTAATTTTGAAATGTTAAGACCTTTCGTCCCATTTCTTTATCAATATCAAGATCTTTCATGCCATTTAGGTGTCGACATTTTCATGGCGGGCGATAGCGAGCCTATAATTTTGGAGGCAGGTAACGAAACAATAATCTAATGTATTGATATCACTCCACCCCCTCCCCCCCCCCCCCCCTCCCTCCAACGAAATTAATAAAACCATGTGATCCTACCGGGATTCGAACCTGGGTTACCAAATATATATTTTAAACACTTAAGAATTACACCATCAAGGCAGTAGCGGTATATAAATAAACTAATAAAATGAGATCCTACCGGGATTCGAACCTGAGTTACCGGTACCACATATATATATAGATTTTAAGGGGAGATTTCCACTGGAGGGATTTTTTTCTGGACTCCTTTCTATCTCATGTTTAGCCCCATTGTTTTTGATATTCTTAAGATGTTCGCCCCATTAGTTTGGTGATTTTAGGAACCTTTGCCCTATTTCTGGCAATTTTAAGACCTTTCGTGCCATTTAGGTGTCGATTTTATCCTGGCGAGCGATAGCGAGCCTGTAATTTAAGAGGAACCGGCCTTTGGCCGGGACATTTTTCTACCGAAAAATGTACAAATTAATCTTGAAAGGGACTCAAGGGGGTGTAATTTTAAGCTTGATGGAGGTCTAGGGAACAAACTAAATACCTCCCCTTAAGGGGAGGTATTTAGTTCGTTCCCTAGAATTCCATCAAGCTTAAAATTACACCCCCTAGACCCTCTTTCAAGATTAATTTGTACATTTTTCGGTAGAAAAATGTCCCGGCCAAAGGCCGTTTCCTCTTAAGTTACAGGCTCGCTATCGCTCGCCAGGATAAAATAGACACCTGAATGGCACGAAAGGTCTTAAAATGGGGTGAAAGTTCTTAAAATCGCCAAACTAATGGGGCGAACGTCTTAAAATTAGAAAAGCAATGGGGCTAAACATGAGAGAGAAAGGGGTCAAGAAAAAAGTCCCTCAAGTGGATATCTCCCCTTAAACACTCTATAACCATTAGCCTACACCATCACGGCAGTACCGGTACCGGTACGCTATATAAATAAACTACCGGTAACAAAACAAAAGCTACCGGTATCCCCTTTAACGTGAGTCTCCTATTGAAATCCTGCTATAGTCTATTCGCTGTAAGTAGGCGATAAACCATGACCTCTAACCTCTGTAACTAAAACACGACTAGGGTAATCGAGCTAACATTTCTACCATTTGGGAAGAGTCAGTCAAGGAATAGATGTGGAAATGTACACCCCATTTCCTCTAGCCCTTTTTGAGTTACAGCGGATAGAGGTCATGATTTTTCGCCTACTTACAGCGAATAAACTATAGTTCGGGAAATCCCCGGTAAAGTTTGCGAGTCGTTTCCTGCGGTTAGCACACGAGAGCTTTTGTCGTCAATTTTCGGTGAGTAATTTTTGTCGTCAAATTTTTTTTTTTTTTTTCTAGTACTATTTTGTCGCCGTTTCGCATTGGCATCGGAAACTAGGGCGAAGTTAGATTGTGTTAAGGTGGGTGACCTGCTTCTTGTTATTTCTGTCCTTCTCTCTCTTTCTCTGGCTTGTATCCATTCGGCCCCATTCAGCCAACTATTTTAAAACGTTTATCCCCATCTAGGTGTCGATTTCTTCCTGGCGAGCGATAGCGAGGCAGCATTATATGAAGAAATCCGGCTTCGCCGGAGACATTTTCTATCGAAAAATTTACAAATTTAGCCTGCTGTCAAACAAAAATAAAAAATATGCTGGCTCGCTACCGCTCACCAGTAAAAAATTGACACCTGGAAGGGGATAAACGTCTTAAAACAGTAGGCTGAATGGGGCCAAATGGGTACAAGGCAGATAAAGATAGGAAAGGACAGAACAAACATAGGTCTCCCGGGGGATGGGCCGGTTTTCTGGACCACGGTAGTCACATGAGGCCTATGGCAATATATCGATAACTATAGTCGGTTTATATTCAGCTGGCGGTAAATTGTCATGTCCTCACCTAATTAACTAACTGCGTTGGTGGTGTAATGGTTTAGGTGCTTATGTTCTGGGTGTGGTGTCCCGAGTTGGAATGTGTTGTTAATTATGAAAAATGTGTTGTTAATTATGAAAAATGTGTTGTTAATTATGAAAAATGTGTTGTTAATTATGAAAAATGTGTTGTTAATTATGAAAAATGTGGTGTTAATTATGAAAAATGTGTTGTTAATTATGAAAAATTTGGTGTTAATTATGAAAAATGTGTTGTTAATTATGAAAAATGTATTGTTAATTATGGAAAATGTGGTGTTAATTATGAAAAAATGTGTTGTTAATTATGGAAAATGTGTTGTTAATTATGAAAAATGTGTTGTTAATTATGGAAAATGTGTTGTTAATTATGGAAAATGTGTTGTTAATTATGAAAAATGTGTTGTTAATTATGAAAAATGTGTTGTTAATTATGAAAAATGTGTTGTTAATTATGAAAAATGTGTTGTTAATTATGAAAAATGGGGTTAATTATGAAAAATTTGTTGTTAATTATGAAAAATTTGGTGTTAATTATGAAAAATGTGTTGTTAATTATGAAAAATGTGGTGTTAATTATGAAAAATGTGTTGTTAATTATGAAAAATGTGTTGTTAATTATGAAACATGTGGTGTTAATTATGAAAAATGTGGTGTTAATTATGAAAAATGTGGTGTTAATTATGAAAAATGTGTTGTTAGCCTAATTATGAAAAATGTGTTGTTAATTATGGAAAAATTGGAATTTATATGTTGCAGAGATACAATAGAGCCGCGGCGGTCGAGTGTAGTGAATCTGCTTGACCTAGATTTAATCCTAGCCAAGGCGGACATTTAGTGGGTGTGGTAGTACGTCACGTCTATCATGTTCGCACCCAGTCGGGGGACACCTCTACGACGTATACAGACTATTAACACACACAACAAAGCCACTCCAACAGCTTCCTCTATCTACAACACCTCTTCTCTGCTATCTACACTTTCCCAGCCGTATGGTCCTAGTGTACTGTCTGATGGTGTAATGGGGTTCCAAATGTAAAAGTAGTTTCATATTGTCCAATGCAGTATCGATAATCAGTTACCGGTACTAAAAGATTTAATTTACCGTCAGGTGAAATAAAACCGACTATAAATTCTCCTTAACAGTAGCGGTGTGCATTTAAGGGGGCCCACCTCGCTTTTGTTTCTCTTTCTCTCCCTCTCTCGTTGGCTTGTATCCATTCGGCCCCATTCAGCCTACTATTTTAAGACGTTTACCCCCATCCAGGTGTCAATATTTTCCTGACGAGCGGTAGCGAACCAGCATATACCGTATACATTTTTGTTTTGACAGCAAGCTAAATTTGTACATTTTTCGATAGAAAAATTTCCCCGGCGAAGCCGGATTTCTCCACCTGGATGGGGATAAACGTCTTAAAACAGTTGGCTGAATGGGGCCGAATGGATACAAGCCAGGGAAAGAGAGCAAAGGACAGAAAGATAAAACAAAAACGATGACCCCCCTTAATAGGTAGTGATATGAGCCCTGATGGTTAGAGTGTTAAAAAATGTGTGTGTGTGTGATAACCCAGTTTCGAATTCCGGTGGATCACATATGTGCTTTTATCAATTTCTTTGGGAGGTGTTCGGTGTTTGAGTGAAATTAATAAAAATATAATACCGGTATATCGATAGATTAAGGGGAGGTTTTTAGTTTGCTCCCTAGACCTCCATCATACTTTTTAAAATATCCCAAGACACCCATTCGAGATGTGTACATTTTTGTTGTAGAAGAAATGTCTCAGCCGAAGGCCGATTCCACCTAAATCACAGGCTCGCTATCGCTCGCCAGGAAAAAATCGACACCGAAATGGCCCGAAGTCTTAAAATTGACCAAAATTATGCATAAGGTCTTAAAATCGCCAAAGTAATGGGGCGGACATCTTAAAATCTGAATACTATTGGGGCTAAACATGTGAGAGAAGGGTGTCCTTAAGGGGAGGTATTTAGTTTGTTCCCTAGACCTCCATCAACCTTAAAATTACACCCCCTCGAGTCCCTTTCAAGATAAATTTGTACATTTTTCGGTAGAAAAATGTCCCGGCCCAAGGCCGGTTCCTCTTAAATTACAGGCTCGCTATCGCTCGCCAGGATAAAATCGACACCTAAATGGCACGAAAGGTCTTAATATGGGGTAAAAGTTCTTAAAATCGCTAAACTAATGGGGCAAACATTTTATAATATCAAAAGCAATGGGGCTAAACATGAGGGAGAAAGGGGTCAAGAAAACAATCCCTCAAGTGGAGACCTCCCCTTAATAATCTAACTGTTTACACCTATCCTACACCTGGCACAACAAACCACTACGGTACTACTACTACCGGTACTACACCTGGCACAACAAACCACTACGGTACTACTACTACTACCGGTACTACACCTGGCACAACAAACCACTACGGTACTACTACTACCGGTACTACACCTGGCACAACAAACCACTACGGTACTACTACTACCGGTACTACACCTGGCACAACAAACCACTACGGTACTACTACTACCGGTACTACACCTGGCACAACAAACCACTACGGTACTACTACTACCGGTACTACACCTGGCACAACAAACCACTACGGTACTACTACTACCGGTACTACACCTGGCACAACAAACCACTACGGTACTACTACTACCGGTACTACACCTGGCACAACAAACCACTACGGTACTACTACTACCGGTACTACACCTGGCACAACAAACCACTACGGTACTACTACTACCGGTACTACACCTGGCACAACAAACCACTACGGTACTACTACTACCGGTACTACACCTGGCACAACAAACCACTACGGTACTACTACTACCGGTACTACACCTGGCACAACAAACCACTACGGTACTACTACTACCGGTACTACACCTGGCACAACAAACCACTACGGTACTACTACTA
Organism: Paralithodes platypus; assembly: GCA_032716605.1. Taxonomy (NCBI): domain Eukaryota; kingdom Metazoa; phylum Arthropoda; class Malacostraca; order Decapoda; family Lithodidae; genus Paralithodes; species Paralithodes platypus. The sequence continues at coordinate 35,273,129 of CM064532.1, read as the reverse complement.
CCGGTACTACACCTGGCACAACAAACCACTACGGTACTACTACTACCGGTACTACACCTGGCACAACAAACCACTACGGTACTACTACTACCGGTACTACACCTGGCACAACAAACCACTACGGTACTACTACTACCGGTACTACACCTGGCACAACAAACCACTACGGTACTACTACTACCGGTACTACACCTGGCACAACAAACCACTACGGTACTACTACTACCGGTACTACACCTGGCACAACAAACCACTACGGTACTACTACTACCGGTACTACACCTGGCACAACAAACCACTACGGTACTACTACTACCGGTACTACACCTGGCACAACAAACCACTACGGTACTACTACTACCGGTACTACACCTGGCACAACAAACCACTACGGTACTACTACTACCGGTACTACACCTGGCACAACAAACCACTACCGGTACTACTACTACCGGTACTACTACTACCGGTACTACTACTACCGGTACTACTACTACCGGTACTACTACTACCGGTACTACTACATCTCAATATGACGATAAAACCCAACCATCGTGAATGATTGATAGGGTACCGTACCTTGCAATAATCATATGTACTCTGTATATAATGGTACTGTATGGAAATCCGGTTTATATTATACCGGTATGTTCTGGCTCAATGTATTATATAGTAGCCTATGCATTTTACATATTTATATATCAACCAGGTGTTTAAATATAGCTTATATGGTATTGTGACATAGGCGCATATTGCATTGTAGAATATAAGATTTACGATATATACAGTATATATATATATATATATATATATATATATATATATATATATATATATATATATATATATATATATATATATATATAATCGCTAGAATAAAGCCACCATCTCTAGAGGATCGCTCTAATATGGTTCCAATCTCCAGAATATCGCTAGATGTAAATATTTGCCTCTAGATCGAAGTAAATACCTCTAGATCTAGCGGGAAAGTAGCTAAATTGACCACTTGCGAGTTTCAGGCTATAAGGAAGTTGGAGCCGTGAACATCGATACTAAACATAAATGCAAGAATAATGTATGTGTCTGATGGATAAATGGTATGTTGAATTGGGTTTTATGTATTTATATAATGTACTAAGACCGTATTTATATATGTACTAAGACCGTATTTATATATGTACTAAGACCGTATTTTAGCTGTAAATGTTGTTAAATATCGTTGTCTACAGCTCCAACTTCCTTATAGCCTGAAATTCATTGCAGTCAGCTATAGGCTACCCTGTTCCAAATAGGTAGGTCAGAAATCGTGAACCCTATCCTCTGTAACTCAAACAGGGCTAGAACAAAGAGGCTGTACATTATCTCACCTATTCCCTGGCTGACCCTTCCCAAATGGTAGAAATATTAACTGGATTACTCTAGTCGTTTGTGAGTTATAGAGGTTAATGTTCCAGAGTTTTGGCCTACTTACTTGGAACAGGGTGTAGGCTATAGTCTATTCGCTGTAAGTAGGCGAGAAATCATAACCTCTAACCTCTGTAATTAAAAAACGACTCGAGTAATCGAGCTAATATGTCTACCATTTCGGAAGAGTTAGTCAAAGAATAGATGTGGAAATTTACAGCCAATTTGTTTTAGCCGTTTTTTAGTTACAGAGGATAGAGGTCATGATTTCTCGCCTACTTACAGCGAATAGACTATAGTATTACTTCACTGTAGTCATTGTTTTCAGCTAACTGTACATTCATCCCTGATTTATCGATACCTAATGAAACAATATGAAACTAGCGTGTCTCTGCATCATATAAATACCAAGTGTTCATAATTAACAACATATTTCGTTTCATAATCTTCGTAATAGCCGAGTAATTAAGGTATAGCCTAGACATTGCAGCTGACACAGACTATAGTATAAGCATTCATCACTATTTAATATCCAATGTATTATTTAATTATTATAATTATAATTATAATTATAATTATTTATTATTATTATTAGGCCTATTATAATTACGTTAATAATATCATTAGGCCGATTGTTGTTATTGATCTGAGGAATTTAGAATTCCACACTCCACAGAAAGTCGGCTAATCTTTCGATAGCCTATTCACCCTTCAGGCTTCAGAGAGTACCGTAATCAGAATGACTTATACAAAAATAATCCTTGTTTGTGGAGATGGAACTTATGTTAAGAGCTTAGCCTACCCATTGCATTGTCTAAAATATGGATAAAATTATAAGTTCACCATATACCTATTGTACAGTCGGCCAAAATGCCAAATAAATGATGTCGCGGCACCAAGCATATTTCGACCAATAATTGGTATCGGCACTGTAAGATATAGAAACATGTTCCTATCTGTACTCACCCTATTCAACATCTGACAAACATTAAAATAACACAGTGAGCAATACGTAATGACAGCGGAGACACGACTTATTTGACCAACCTTACTATAGTCTATTCGCCGTAAGTAGGCGAGAAATCGTGACCTCTAACCTCTGTAACTCAAAAACTACTAGAGTAATAGATCTAATATTTCTACCATTTGGGAAGAGTCAGCCAAGGAATAGATGTGAAACAGTGAAAATGTACAGCCAATTTGCTCTAGCCCTTTTTGAGTTACAGAGGATAGAGGTAATAATGGGGGAGCATCAAAGCGTCAAAAACTGATCCTATCATTTCATCAAATCTGCAAAAAGCTATCAATACATCAAATTGTCCAGATGTCTTCATTTTGTCAAAAAACAGTTTTCCCCCCAGATCATATCAATGTGTTAGGTTAGGTTAGGTTAGGTAAAACAAAACAAATTGATGATATGATATCATTCAGTCAAATTGAAAAGTCCAACTTTTTTGATGCTTTGAAAATATTGGGTTTTTGATGTATTGATAGGGCTGACACCCTTGGAATAGTTTTGACGCTTTGCAGGCGCCCCGTAATAATGTCTCGCCTAGTTACAGCGAATAAACTATAGATACATTACTGGCGAACTAAATCTCGTCCTCAATATAATTATCGTGTTTCTATATCTTGTCACCTGAATCCCGATTGTAAAGGAAATATAAAAGTGCTTAGCCTACCAATTAAAACTTCGCATCTATATTTCTTGAAAGCCAATTAAATGCTTAATGTTATACCGAATTTCCGAAATAAGCTAACGTTATTAACATATATAGAAAAATGTACATTTCAATTGGCAGTTGCACATATATATTGTATATTCAACAATTATAATGAACACACCTTGTTTGGTAGTAAATGCCGGTATCGTCACAAACAACAATTAAAATGTAAAACTTGCAAAGTAAACACAGCAAAGCTTGGACAATAATTATGAAGACAAAATAACTAATCAAACTCGCTATGTGGAAATAATTCTTTAGCAAAATATAACAAAATAACAGTATAGCCTAATAAAAAATAGTAAAATATAAACTCACCTCTAATGATGGCATAATAAAAGTAATGTAACCACAAGTACAAATGCTACGACACTAGGCATAATAATGGTTTATTACACCGTATTGTTGTTAACACATTCTGTACCGGCAACGTCTTTTTAATTTTGTTCTAGCTCAATTTCGACGATTTTATGAAGCTTAAGGTGAGTTATTTAGTTTGTTCCCTAGACCTCCATCAAACTTAAAATTACACCCCCTTGAGTCCCTTTCAAGATAAATTTGTAAATTTTTCGGTAGAAAAATGTCCCGGCCGAAGGCCGGTTCCTCTTAAATTAAAGGCTCGCTATCGCTCGCCAGGATAAAATCGACACCTGAATGGCATGAAAGGTCTTAATATGGGGTGAAAGTTCTTAAAATTGCTAAACAAATGGGGCAAACGTTTTATAGTATCAAAAGCAATGGGGCTAAACATGAGGGAGAAAGGGGTCAAGAAAAAAATCCCTCAAGTGGATATCTCCCCTTAAGATAAATATATGGTAGATAAAGGGTTTATTGAGACAGTCTGTAACCTTTTAATGGGTAGACGTCCTTCCTAAGTTGAGTAAAATCGTCAAATACAAGCTAGAATACCGGTACAGTAAAACAAAGACGTCATCGGTACAGTAAGGGTTAGCTCACATTTGATTTCATTCCAGCTACCGCCAGACGATAGCCTATTAGTCAACTTGGCACAATGTTCTTATAAAGAAAGGATTGGCGTTATGTGCAGCACGTTAGCATGGTTCCATGTCAGTTGAACCAGTGCCACTTCAACCAGTGGCCATTTCAACCAGTGACCATTTTAACCAGTAACCTAACCTAACCTACTGGTTGAAATGGTCACTGGTTGAAGTGGCCACTGGTTGAGTTAGCACTGGTTAAAGTGGCACTGGTTCAACTGACCTGTCACCCGTTAACATATGTACCGTATAGTAATTCTGGCTGCACTGTCTTGGGAAATCAGTCATCAATGTTCCTATACCCTGTTCCAAATCAGTCATCAATGTTCCTATACCCTGTTCCAAATCAGTCATCAATGTTCCTATACCCTGTTCCAAATCAGTCATCAATGTTCCTATACCCTGTTCCAAATCAGTCATCAATGTTCCTATACCCTGTTCCAAATCAGTCATCAATGTTCCTATACCCTGTTCCAAATCAGTCATCAATGTTCCTATACCCTGTTCCAAATCAGTCATCAATGTTCCTATACCCTGTTCCAAATCAGTCATCAATGTTCCTATACCCTGTTCCAAATCAGTAGGCCACAGATCTTCAACATTTACACCTCTAGCTGGTGACCGGTCAACTCAACCAGTAGGCCATTTCAACCAGTACCAAATCAACCAATACGGTTAAGTTAGGTTAGGTTAGTACTATATTTTGGCACTGGTTTGGTTGATCTGGGTTAATTTGGCACTGGTTGAGAGCTACTGGTTGAAATGGTCTACCTCTAGCTCACTAACGACAAGGGTAGCCGAGCTAATAGGCTATAACTGGCTTGATGGTGTATCTACTGTAATGGTTAGAGCGTGTAAGACTGTAAGTTCTGTATGTGGTATCCTGGGTTCGAATCCTGGGAGAATCACATGCTTTCATTAATTTAATTTGGGGTGTTATTGGTGTTAAGAAAGATGTTAACAAAGCATACCAATGATACCATTTGGGAAGGATCAGCCAGGGAATAGGTGATAACATTTAGAAGCCCATTTGCTCAAGCCCTTTCTTAGTTACAGAGGTTAGGGGTTCATGATTTCTGACCTACCTGTTTTGAAGAGTATAGCTTAGCATGCAAACTAACAAGAAAATTGGCTGGACACTCACCTTTTCTGTAGAGATCTTTCGACAGGCTCGGTTAAAAGTTGAAACACTGAGGCAACTGCTTGGAATCACAAGTAACTCAGTATTTTCAATAGCGCACTTTCAAATACCAATTATTTGTCATAAATAATGTGGATGGTTTCACAATTTTCCTAAAGTTATCTTAACACTGTAAACACAATTTCCTGGTTGATAATTTTGTAACAAATATTTTCTAAAGCATTTAAATAATTAGATACCGGCAATTCTACAGCGAATTATAAGTAAGCCTATATTCAAAATTATAGATAATTTGAAAACAAACTTCGGATAGCTAGAAAATATGATTAGCTAGAGCTTCAAATTGATTAGCTAGAGCTTCAATTTGATTAGCTAGAGCTTCAAATTGATTAGCTAGAGCTTCAATTTGATTAGCTAGAGCTTCAAATTGATTAGCTAGAGCTTCAAATTGATTAGCTAGAGCTTCAAATTGATTAGCTAGAGCTTCAATTTGATTAGCTAGAGCTTCAATTGATCGATTATCTTATTCCTCTATCTTCATTTCGAAAATAATAAATTCTTGCATAGCTTTCAATTTCACGTTTTCATATATATTTATTCTATAGTTATTTATTAATTATATATTATTTCCAGTTCTCTTTCCTTTCTTTTCCTCTGTTTATCCAATGGGCTACCGGTATATAATATCTTCCAATATCGCAATTAATTTATGCCAATCATTTGTTGAAAAGATTCGTGTCTTTCTTTCTCGCACCTCACTTCAAAGTCTTCTCCATTGTTTTTCTCTTAATGTGTTCCCTCTTTCACCAAGTCCCTTTCATACAGGCTGGAACAGAAAAGAGAACGAATATGAGCCTTTCCATCAAATCAGAATATTAGGGACATTAAAAGCTAAAATTGAAAAATTAATATTAGCTTTGCCATCAAATCAGAATACTATGGACATCAAAAGCTAAACATTAAAGAGAGAAATGTAAATATTAGCCTTGCCATCAAATCAGAATATTATGGACATGAACAGTTCAATTGGAAACATAAACATAAATAAATTGCCATCATATCATAATTGTATGGACATCAACAAGTAAATTGAGAAGCGCCCAAAACAGCATTCATCCATGAGGCATAATTTGCATATATTTACATGGTATCCTGGGCATTAATTCGTTCGGTATTTCATTCAACAGCCTTTCCTGAATTTACAACCAATTTATTGATTCGATTATGTGATTGAAATTTACTATATTGATAGTATAGCCTATAGCCTATGGACAAACGAGTGAACAAGTTAATGTTGTGCATTCGAGTGAGATACATAGGCTACCGGTAAATATTCTTTAAATACGAAAACCGACTAATTAAATTAGCCTATATAATACATTTTAATATGTTACTAATTTATCCCTAGATTTTTTGTATATATATATAATGTAATACGGATGATCGGATAGCCTATTTAAAAACAAATTTAAATAAATAAACTAAACAGGTTTATGCATTTGTGTTCGATTTGGTCCACATTGATTCAGTGCAACACGATATTTATGTACATTTCATAATTACGCTAGTTACCAAGTATGACCAAGTAAGTATAAGTTTACACTTATACTTACTTGGTCATACTTGGTAACTAGCGTAATTATGAAATGTACATAAATATCGTGTTACACTGAATCAATGTGGACCAAATAGTATAGTATTGGTGTCCCGAGTTCCGGGAGGACCATAGGCTAGGCTTTCATTAGTTCCGGGAGGACCATAGGCTAGGCTTTCATTAGTTCATTAGGGTTCCGGGAGGACCATAGGCTAGGCTTTCATTAGTTCCGGGAGGACCATAGGCTAGGCTTTCATTAGTTCCGGGAGGACCATAGGCTAGGCTTTCATTAGTTCCGGGAGGACCATAGGCTAGGCTTTCATTAGTTCCGGGAGGACCATAGGCTAGGCTTTCATTAGTTCCGGGAGGACCATAGGCTAGGCTTTCATTAGTTCCGGGAGGACCATAGGCTAGGCTTTCATTAGTTCCGGGAGGACCATAGGCTAGGCTTTCATTAGTTCCGGGAGGACCATAGGCTAGGCTTTCATTAGTGTATTCAAGTGCATTGGAGTTTGTAATTGATGATTAATGTTAAGAACGGGGTGTTACTAAATTATATAATTGATGATTAATGTTAAGAACGGGGTGTTACTAAATTATATAATTTCTTCAAGATCAAATGTCATATAACACTAGCTTGTTTTCTGTTATTTCAATATTATTTTATGAACTTATTGTAGCTACCGGAACCTCCAGACGATTTTAACCAGCTTATGAAAGAGCCCAGAGTGAAAAGTTTAATTATGTAGCCTACAGTCGCTCACGTGAATTTGTACCCACTACGTGATTGTATTAATGGAATAAAATAGTGTGACTGATATACAAGAATAATTTGGCAAGTTAATTGATCAAATTAATTAACTAATGCACGAGACACTACACTCCTAATCCAATCATACTACCGTATTGGAATAAAATAGTGTGACTGATATACAAGAATAATTTGTCAAGTTAATTGATCAAATTAATTAACTACTGCATGAGACTACACTCCTAATTCAATCATACCATTGTTCCCTCCACGCAAACTCGCGGGTGTAGGCTATAGGCCTAGGCCTACAAATTTATGTGGACAATTTTAGTCTATTTTTGCAGCAGATTATAAAGTGCTGTCCCCATCTGGTTTACTCAGCTATTTTAAATATCATATAACGAACCCAAATTTTAATTATTAAAATTTGGCTATAGGCTAGGCCTAGTATATTGCAATGACATACTAGTTCTATATTTTCCCATTAAGTATCAATAACTCGACTGCTGATAGATTGAATTTACCATAGGCCTAAGCTGAAAACGGTTCCCGGACATCTCAACCAGTAGGCTAGATCATTTCAACCAGTAGCTCTCAACCAGTGCCAAATCAACCAAGACCAACCAAACCAGTGCCAAAATATAGTACTAACCTACCCTAACCGTATTGGTTGATTTGGTACTGGTTGAGAGATACTGGTTGAAATGGTCTACTAGTTGAGTTGTCACCGTTGAAAACAAACCACCCACACCCACACGTTACTTGAACACTAATACAGGAGACAGTGATCATTGACTGGGGGGGGACACTGACACGGGAATGAAAGTAAAGGACCTTTTTAAAAGTATTTCAATGTCAGAATAGTGCAACGCAATTTGTACCGCCTCTCAATGCAGGGGATTGTAGCCTACATGCCAACTCGGTGTCAAGCTTAAATCTGTAGGCTATTTTAGCTTGGTGTTGGTGTTGGCGGGGTATTGCCTAACTTGCAGCGGCACCCCTATTCTATTTTAGTTGCGCGTTTCACTGATTGAGCTCTATTTTCTTTGTCCTTATTTTCCAAAATTCAGTAAGTATTCTTTTAATTTCTTCTTTCTCACAATCCTTCCCAAATAGCAGTTCTCCGATCCAGTTCTCTCGATATGGTTGATTAAATAATTGCCATTTATTTCTCATATTGCTGAACCTTAAATGTAACGCTGTCCTGTTAAGTGAACAAAATGTAATTGGATCAAGAATATGGTTAGCCTAATATTATTTATCTGAGAAAATCGTCTACCGGTACTGCAACTCCTAAATGAAACCACGAACATTGCAATACTGTAGGCTACTGCTCTTTATCTAACACGACCAGAAACTTGGTAATGGTTTGTCAGAGTAGCCTACTGTATATTTGTCTTCACCGTACGGTAGTTATAATAATTTTTTAGACAATAGTAATGTTATTTTTGTTACGAATGGTTTTGTAATTCTGTATGACAGGTTATTGCAATTAAGTTATCAATCGAGGAAACTGATTAATCATAATAGGCTATAGCTTACTGCACTAGAAGGTACTGAACATACTTTAATAAGATGCACTATTGCGGTAGCACTACAGCAAAGTGTTTAAACACATAAAAGTGACACCAGCGAAACCTAGAGTACACACTGAATCTGATACGCGGCTGAAACTAAAAAAAGAAAAACCCTCGCGCTGACAATATAAGATTGCATAGCCGAGAAATAAGCCCGTGTCAGAGCCTCACAATAGGGACGCTGATGCCCCTTCAAAGGTGTGCGACATTGGATGAAAAAAATAAGACAGGACACCGGTATCTCGCAGCAGCAGCAACCTTGGACAACCTACCCTCCCTCCCTCCCTCCCTCCCTCTACCCGCGGCGGCTGTCACTCATAGCAGACACAACAGCCACACACAAACACAACAAACACCAAATCAACACAGCTAAACACACACAGCACTCACATCACCTGATCTACGCTTAGTTTGCCTAGCTGTTTCGTCTGGACGCTTTTAGGCGTGATTTCTAGGTGGGAAAATAATTAGCGCGGTATGATTGAACTTCGCCACCCGATCCGAAGTGTCTATTCCTGGTAAAAAATAAATTGACAGCGGCGATTCACCGCAGCAAAGAAGCGACCTACGCGAAGGTGATGACGAAATCGGCCACTGGGAATCGATCTCTGATATCGCAAACCAATGAAACGGATTAAATGTCGGTAGCAAGAGCGAGACAAGTGGAATGGAAGCAAGATGTTGAAGCGATGCAGCAGCTCACCCGACTGACAATCTCCCGCCGCGACACCCACAAGACGACTGAGGTGCGCGCGAGATGGTCTACGGTGGCTGCTAGGCTACGTACACACGGGGCCAGACGTTTGACTAACTTCTGTTGCTTTCTTCACATTTATAATTTTGCCCACTGAAATCCCGCCTCCTTCACCATCACCGCCATGTTCTTTTATTCCTACTCTCCCCCCGCCTTGCCTGCGGACAATATGCTTATAAATTCGCTTTATGTTAGTTAGGCAGATTGAGAGACAACATTAAATTTTAGCTTGGATTAACTACCTGCAGTAGGCTATATGTAACAAGCTTGTCTTGCCTTTTAAAATCTCCGGCTATTAATTTATAATATTGCTTCAATTGGTTACCAAGTATGGGAATAAAAACTTGCATGGAGCATTATACTGTAGACCACTGGTGTAGAACATAACTTTGGAAATATATTGCAATGATTAATCTTGGGAGAGGGGCATGTTATTAACTTGTTCATGCAGTGATGTACGTACGGTGGCGCTAATAGGTCATATCTCAGCTGTTCTTACGTTTGGCTCGCTCTGTGCTGTATTAATGTCTGTCAGATGTTGAATAGGGTGGGTAAATGAAGGAACATGTTTGTATATTTCACTCGATATGAAGAAATGAAGCTTAGATATTGCTGATACCAATTATTGATCAAAATATACGTGGTGCCAAGACATCACTTATTAGCGCGATTGTACATACACCCTAGCCTATGTGGTGGTTTTTGTGTTATTTAATTTAAAGATATTATTTGATTAAAGCGTTATTTCCACATAGCGATTTTGATCAGTTCTTTTGCCTTTATATTTTGTCGTCCCAGTTTTGGTTTGTTTATTTTGCAAGTTTTACGTTTCAATTATTGACGTTAGTTTTTCCCAACTTGACTTACGCGTTGTAATGAAACCTGTATATACAAAACTATATGGCAGAAATGAATAGAAAGATAGACTACAACGTTAGTCTTTCTTTTCAACTGACGGTAAATTGCAAAGTTCTCATGATCTCATCGAGATTTCTCAAGACATTTTGAAGATTTTGTAGTGAAATATGGTGCTAATTATGTATACTTGGTCTGAATATGATGCAGAGCCATAGTAGTTTCATATGTTTCCATTAAGTATCGAGAAATTAGCTGCTAAGGGGTTCAATGTAACATCAGTTGAAAAGAAGCAGAGTATATGACCACTGGAGAAAACTATTTAGGACGGCAAATATCGCCGACCAGATACCATGCGGGCTTTTGTATAAGCCCGCATACTGTACTAGAGCTTTTGTGACGGTATTATATGTCAACGAGAGAGAGAGAGAGAGAGAGAGAGAGAATGATGATGTTGGTAGGATAACATGAGAGAGAGAGAGAGAGAATGATGATAGGATAACATGAGGATAATAGGCTACAGCTCAGAGATTGTTGAGAGAGAGAGATGGTTATGATGTTGGTAGGATAACATGAGAGAGAGAGAATGATGATAGGATAACATGAGAGAGAGAGAGAGAATGATGATAGGATAACATGAGGATAATAGGCTACAGCTCAGAGGGTGTTGAGAGAGAGAGAGAGATGGTGATGATGTACAAAAGAGTACAAAGGAAATCAAGCAACAACAAATCTAGTGACCCTTCTAGGCTGCTTGTCCTCCAAAACACTGAGGATCAAGTGTCCAAACAGTGGTTTAGAGTGGGTAAGGGAACATTGGAAAGGGAACTACTGCCCTGGAACTAATGTCCGTGGCAGGACTAGGAAGTTAGTAGGGGACATATGGGTTAGTAACTGAGGGGAGGATAAAATAAAGTTATTCATTTACAAACGCAGTCAGTCGCGGGTTTGATGCGAGATATTTGTCTAGGCGGAGTTTAAATGAATCAACGGTGCTGCAGTCTATAACGTCTCGGGGAATCCCATTCCACAAGTTGACAACTCGATTGAAGAAGAAATTCTTAGATTCGTGTGAGTTAAAAGATTTACCAATAATTTTGCAACCGTTTCCCCGCATGTAATTAGATTGGTCGATAGTGAAGTACTTACTACAGTTCATATTGTCGATGCCTTTGATGATTTTGAACACTTGAACACTCTTAAGCTGCGCTGGGTTAAAGGAAATAGATTTAATTCTCTAAGACGCTCTTCGTATGGTTTGTTCTTTAGGCTAGGTATCATTTTGGTAACTCTACGTTGAACTCGTTCTAGCTTGTTTATGTCTTTTTGGTAATAAGGGCACCAGCATTGAACGCAGTATTCCAGAAGAGGGCGGACTAAGGAATTGTAAAGGGTTAGGATAACGTCTTTGGATTTATGCTCAAATGACCTGCCTATAAAGCCAATTATTTTGTTTGCCTTCTTAACAACTTCTGAACATTGTTGACTCGGTTTTAGGTTACTCGATATTGTTACTCCCAGATCGGTTTCTCTGTTTACATTCTTAAGCTGAGTGCCATTCATCGAATAGTTTGCTTTCTCATTTAGGTATCCGATATGTAGTACTTTACATTTATCCGCATTGAAACTCATTTGCCAAATTTGGGCCCAATGTGATAATTTATCTAGATTGTGTTGCATATCGTCAACGTGTTCTTTTGAGAGTATGCTATTTGCAATTTTTGTATCGTCAGCAAATTTTGAGATTGTACAGGTGAGACCCTCATCTATGTCGTTGATGTAAATTAGAAAGATAATTGGTCCTAGTACCGATCTTTGGGGTACCCCGCTACTTACATTGGTCCATTTAGATGCCTTACCGTTTATGACTACTCTTTGCTTTCTGTCGCTGAGCCAATTTTCTATCCATTTCAACACACCGTCTTGTATTCCATGCGCTTTTAGTTTTAGCAGTAAACGTTTGTGGGGAACTTTGTCAAAGGCCTTTTGAAAATCAAGGTATATAATATCTACAGCTTTACTCTCATCGTAGAGGTTGAGGATATCGTGGAAGAAGTCCAAGAGGTTTGTTAAACAGGAACGTTTTTTACGAAAGCCGTGTTGAGTATCTTTAAGTATGTTATTTTCCTCTAAGTGATTTACGTGTCTGTCTCTTATGACCGTTTCTAGCATTTTACATACAACTGAGGTTAAGCTAATTGGACGATAGTTACTGGGTAGGGATTTGCTGCCTTTTTTGAATATCGGTGTTACGTTGGCTATCTTCCACTGATCAGGCATAGTTCCAGACTGCAAGGATTTATTGAATAGTAATGTCAGTGGTTTGGAGAGCTCATCCTTAGCTTCCTTTAGAACTCTAGGCGAGATTGTATCAGGTCCAGGCGTTTTATTTACCTTGAGTTTATCTAAACAATTCAATACTTCTCTCTCTGTAACGGTGATATTGCTTAGAACATCTGAATTATCAATCTGAATCGGCGATGGTGTAGGGATATCACTGAGGTCTTCTGTTGTAAAAACTTGGTAAAAAATTGGTGTTGGTAGGATGACATGAGAGAGAGAGAGAGAGACTCGAGAGAGAATGATGATGATGATGATAGGATAACATGAGGATAATAGGCTACAGCTCAGAGGGTGTTGAGAGAGAGAGAGAGAGATGGTGATGATGTTGGTAGGATAACATGAGAGAGAGAGAATGATGATGATGATGATGATAGGATAACATGAGGATAATAGGCTACAGCTCAGAGGGTGTTGAGAGAGAGAGAGATGGTGATGATGTTGGTAAGATAACATGAGAGAGAGAAAGATAGACTCGAGAGAGAATGATGATGATGATGATGATAGGATAACATGAGGATAATAGGCTACAGCTCAGAGGGTGTTGAGAGAGAGAGAGAGAGAGATGGTGATGATGTTGGTAAGATAACATGAGAGAGAGGGAATGATGATGATGATGATGATAGGATAACATGAGGATAATAGGCTACAGCTCAGAGGGTGTTGAGAGAGAGAGAGATGGTGATGATGTTGGTAGGATAACATGAGAGAGAGAGACTCGAGAGAGAATGATGATGATGATGATAGGATAACATGAGGATAATAGGCTACAGCTCGGAGAGAGAGAGAGAGAGACAGACAGAGGGGGAGGGGAGAGAGAGAGAGAGGGTGATGATGATGGTAGGATAACATGAGGATAATACAGCTTAGAGGGTGAAGGGTTTGCAAGAGAGAGAGAGACAGAGGGGGAGGGGAGAGAGAGAGAGAGAGGGTGATGATGATGGTAGGATAACATGAGGATATCACAGCTCAGACTGAGGGTGTTGGTGAAGGGTTTGCAAGAGAGAGAGAGAGAGAGCGAGGATGATGATGGTGGTAGGATAACATGAGGGTAATACAGCTCAGACTGAGGGTGTTGACGAAGGGTTTGCAAGAGAGAGAGAGAGAGAGAGAGAGCGAGGATGATGACGGTGGTAGGATAACATGAGGATATCACAGCTCAGACTGAGGGTGTTGACGAAGGGTTTGCAAGAGAGAGAGAGAGAGCGAGAGTGATGACGGTGGTAGGATAACATGAGGATAACACAGCTCAGACTGAGGGTGTTGACGAAGGGTTTGCAAGAGAGAGAGAGAGCGAGAGTGATGACGGTGGTAGGATAACATGAGGATAACACAGCTCAGACTGAGGGTGTTGACGAAGGGTTTGCAAGAGAGAGAGAGAGAGCGAGAGTGATGACGGTGGTAGGATAACATGAGGATAACACAGCTCAGACTGAGGGTGTTGACGAAGGGTTTGCAAGAGAGAGAGAGAGAGCGAGGATGATGACGGTGGTAGGATAACATGAGGATAACACAGCTCAGACTGAGGGTGTTGACGAAGGGTTTGCAAGAGAGAGAGAGAGAGCGAGGATGATGACGGTGGTAGGATAACATGAGGATAACACAGCTCAGACTGAGGGTGTTGACGAAGGGTTTGCAAGAGAGAGAGAGAGAGAGAGCGAGGATGATGACGGTGGTAGGATAACATGAGGATAACACAGCTCAGACTGAGGGTGTTGACGAAGGGTTTGCAAGAGAGAGAGAGAGCGAGGATGATGACGGTGGTAGGATAACATGAGGATAACACAGCTCAGACTGAGGGTGTTGACGAAGGGTTTGCAAGAGAGAGAGAGAGAGCGAGGATGATGACGGTGGTAGGATAACATGAGGATAACACAGCTCAGACTGAGGGTGTTGACGAAGGGTTTGCAAGAGAGAGAGAGAGAGCGAGGATGATGACGGTGGTAGGATAACATGAGGATAACACAGCTCAGACTG
Organism: Paralithodes platypus; assembly: GCA_032716605.1. Lineage (NCBI taxonomy): Eukaryota > Metazoa > Arthropoda > Malacostraca > Decapoda > Lithodidae > Paralithodes > Paralithodes platypus. The sequence continues at coordinate 35,258,014 of CM064532.1, read as the reverse complement.
AGGGTGTTGGTGAAGGGTTTGCAAGAAAATGCGAGTTTAGGAAGCGCGGAATCCGCGGCACCGGTACACAAGGGGTTAAGGGGGGTCACCTGCTTTGTTTATCTTTCTCTCCTTTTCTCTCTTTCTCTGACTTGTATCCATTCGGCCCCATTCAGCCAACTGTTTTAAGACGTTTATCCCTATCCAGGTGTCGATTTTTTCCTGGCGAGCGATAGCGAGCCAGCATTGTATAGAGAAATCCGGCTTCGCCGGAGACATTTTTCTATCGAAAAATGTACAAATTTAGCTTGCTGTAAAACAAAAATATATATGCTGGCTCGCTACCGCTCGCCAGGAAAATATTGACACCTGGATGGGGGAAAACGTCTTAAAACAGTAGGCTGAATGGGGCCGAATGGATACAAGCCAAAGAGAGAGGGAGAGAAAGAGAAAACAAAGCGAGGTGGGCTCCCTTAAACTGCATGAAATCGTCTACTGCTAGCCAGATTCAAGGACAAGAAGACGTCATCGTGTTGAAGGGGTTAAGCCGTAAGGGGAGGAAGATCGGTTTTCTGGTCCCCTTTCTCCCTCGTGTTAAGTCCCAATTGTTTTGAGATTATAAGACGTTCGACCCATTAGTTTGGCGAATTCAACACCTTTTTCCCCATTTCGTTGTCAACTTTAAGACCTTTCGTGCCATTTAGGTGATTTTTAGATTATTTCGTGGCGAGCGATTGCGAGACTGAAATTTTAAGAGGAAGCGGCCTTCGGCCGGGATATTTTTCTACCGAAAAATTTAAAAATTTATCTTGAAGGGGGTCTAGGGGGTGTTTTTCTAAGCTTGATGGAGGTCTAGAGAGCAAACTAAGAAATAAAGGAATACATGAACTCATAGAAAAAAAGAAAGCGACCCATCTCCCCTTAACAAAATACTGTATCATAATAACACGTCGGATGAGCCAGTGTTAAACCCACCGTCACCCTACCCCCCGCTCCGAGGTTAAGGGGGCCCACCTCGCTTTTGTTTTCTCTTCCTCTCTCCCCAATATGGTTAGGTTAGGTTAGGTTAGGTTAGGTTAGGTTAGGCTAGGTTAGGTTAGGTTAGGTTAGGCTAGGTTAGGTTAGGTTAGGTTAGGTTAGGCTAGGCTAGGTTAGGTTAGGTTAGGTTAGGTTAGGTTAGGCTAGGTTAGGTTAGGTTAGGTTAGGTTAGGCTAGGTTAGGTTAGGCTAGGTTAGGTTAGGTTAGGTTAGGTTAGGCTAGGTTAGGTTAGGTTAGGTTAGGTTAGGTTAGGTTAGTACTATATTTTGGCACTGGTTTGGTTGGTCTGGGTTAATTTGGCACTGGTTGAGAGCTACTGGTTGAGATGACATGGAACCGAATAAATTAATATATAGAACACAAATATCCGGCCCATCCCCCCCTAATATCCGGCCCATCCCCCCCTAATATCCGGCCCATCCCCCCCTAATAACCGGCCCATCCCCCCCTAATATCCGGCCCATCCCCCCCTAAAATGTTCATCGAAGGTTTGGTTTCTTTTGTGGATACCAATCAACGTAATCTTAGTTTGCACCCTAGACTTTAGCCTGTTCGCTGTAAGTAGGCGAGAAATCATGACCTCTAACCTCTGTAACACACAAACGACTAGACTAATCGAGCTAATATTTCTACCATTTGGGAAGAGTCAGCCAAGGAATCTATGTTGAGATTTACAGCCCATTTGCTCTAGCCCTTTTTGAGTTACAGAGGATAGAGGTCCTGATGTCTCGCCTACTTACAGCGAATAGACTATAGTAAAACTGCCTCCGCATGTACTGACAAACCTTAAAACACACACACACACACACAGCCCACATTTGTATATTTTTCGGTTGAAAAATATGTTTCTCCCATTTTCAGGCTCGCTTTCGCTCGCCCAGAAAATGTAGACCCCCGAATGATGCGAACACCTCCTCACCAAACTAATGGGGGCGAACCGTCTTAAAATCTCCTAACTAATGGCATGCAGTCGGGAGGGAGGTTCGTCAAAAGTCCAACCCTGGCCTCTGCGGTACGACTAATGGGGCGAACAGTCTTCTATCTATCTATCTATTTACTCAGGCCCAATCCCCACTTTTCCTATATATTTCTTTATTGTATTTATATTGTATTTATATTGTATTTATATTGTATTTACATTGTATTTACATTGTATTTACATTATATTTACATTGTATTTACATTGTATTTACATTGTATTTACATTGTATTTACATTGTATTTATATTGTATTTATATTGTATTTATATTGTATTTATATTGTATTTATATTGTATTTATATTGTATTTATATTGTATTTATATTGTATTTATATTGTATTTATATTGTATTTACATTGTATTTATATTGTATTTATATTGTATTTATATTGTATTTATATTGTATTTATATTGTATTTATATTGTATTTATATTGTATTTATTGTTTTACAATCTCCTAACTAATGTCATGAAGTCAGGATGGAGGTTCGTCAAAGGTCCTGCCCCGGCCTCTGCGGTACGATAGGGTTAAGGTTGCGTGGCCCAGGTAGGCTGCCCGGGACCTGTCATTTCCACCAGGCTGCGGGGAGGTGGGGGCATTGTCGGCGGTACGGGTGGGGAGAGGGAGGGGGGGGGGGATGTAGGGGGAAGGGGGAAGGAGGAGGAGGGGAGGGGGAGGGTGGTGGGAGGGAGAAAGGAGAGGAGGGGGGGGGGGAGAGAGGAGAGGAGGGGGAGAGGGGAATAAGGCAAGGGAGGGGAGGGGTAGGTTAAGGAGGGGGGTATGGAGGAGGAGAGGGTAGGGGAGGAGTGTAGATTAAGAGGGGATAAAGGGGGAGGGGGTAGCTTAAGGAGGAGGGGAGGATAAGGGAGGAGGGTAGGTTAAGGGGGGATAGGGAGGGGAAAGAAGGGAGGGTCGTACGTTAAGGGGGAGGGGAGGGGAAGAGGGGGAGGGTCGTACGCTAAGGGGAAGGGGGTAGGTAAAAGGGGGAGGGGAGGGAAGGGGAGGAAACATGGAAAGGGAGGGGAAAGGTGGAATAACTTTGGGAGTCACAGGAAGGGGGAACGAAACCAATGGGTGAGGGGGGGGGGGGGGGGTGATGAGGTGGATAAAGCAAGGGGGTGGGGGGAGGGGGGAGTAATAATAATAATAATAATAATAATAATAATAATAATAATAATAATAATAATAATAATTATAATAATAATAATAATAATAATACAATAATAATAATAATAATAATAATAATAATAATGATAATAATGATAATAATTATAATGCTGCCATTTAGGACGTACTGTAACCACACTCTCTGTGTACTAAACGATCTATATGGTGACCGGTCAACTTAACCAGTAGACCATTTCAACCAGTAGCTCTCAACCAGTACAAAAATAAATTAGGTTAGGTTAGGTTAGTACTATATTTTGGCACTGGTTTGGTTGGTCTGGGTTAATTTGGCACTGGTTGAGAGCTACTGGTTGAAATGGTCTACTGGTTGAGATGACATGGAACCGATCTGTACACTTGTATGGTGGCGCTAATAAGTCATGTCTCAGTACTCATTACGTTTGGCTCACTCTCTGGTGTATTAATGTCGGTCAGATGTTGAATAGGGTGGGTAAGTGTAGGACCTTGTTGGTAGAGAGAGAGAGAGAGAGAGAGAGAGAGAGAGAGAGAGAGAGAGAGAGAGAGAGAGAGAGAGAGAGAGAGAGAGAGAGAGAGAGAGAAAGAGAGAGAGAGAGAGAGAGAGACAAGACAGGTAGTAGCTTCTGGGAAACACGGGGAGGGGGGGGGGGGGGTATATAACAGAATTAACCCCCGAGGTATACAAGGGAGGTAATGCTATGTTATGCACTCAACCAGGCACTCAGGGGAGAAGTATAGGCTCACCAGAAATAGTGCACTCAATAATTAGTGCACTCAAAATATAAATAGTGCACTCAATATAAATAGTGCACTCAATATAAATAGTGCACTCAATATAAATAGTGCACTCAATGTAAATAGTTCACTCAATATAAATAGTGCACTCAATATAAATAGTGCACTCAATATACATAGCGCACTCAATATAAATAGTGCACTCAATATAAATAGTGCACTCAATATAAATAGTGCACTCATTATAAATAGTGCACTCAATATAAATAGTGCACTCAATATAAATAGTGCACTCAATATAAATAGTGCACTCAATATAAATAGTTCACTCAATATAAATAGTGCACTCAATATAAATAGTTCACTCAATATAAATAGTGCACTCAATATAAATAGTGCACTCAATATAAATAGTGCACTCAATATAAATAGCGCAGTCAGTATAAATAGTGCACTCAATATAAATAGTGCACTCAATTATAATAGTGCACTCAATATAAATAGTGCACTCAATATAAATAGTGCACTCAATATAAATAGTTGACTCAATATAAACAGTGATCTCAATATAAATTACTCAATCCAAATAGATCACCTAATATTCATATTCACTCAATATAAACAGTGATCTCAATATAAATCACTCAATCCAAATAGTTCACTCAATGTAAATAGTTACTTGTAATTTTGCTCATAACTATACCCTGTTCCAAGTAGGTAGTCCAGAACTCGTGACCCCTGACCTCTGTAACTCAAAAAGGGCTAGAGGAAATGGGCTGTAACTTTCCACACCTATTCCCTGGCTGACCCTTCCAAACTGGTAGAAACATAAGCTCGATTACTCAAATCGTAGTTGGTGCACAGAAAATAATATCTATATATTCGTTTCCCCAGAGATATATATAGATATAGGGGAAGTCTACGAATATCTATGAGTGGGCTACAGACTATGGTATCCGACTGTACGAATACAAACTAAAATATAATATATAGATACGCAATGAATAAGAATTTAAATACAAGAACAGAAGTATGTACAGAAAACGCAAAATATGGAGCAAATAAATCAAGATAGGGAAACAAAAGAAGCTAATGAGATAGACATACGCAAGGAATCAGAATATGGATACAAGAAAAGAAATAGAAAAACACAAATAACTGCCTTGATGGTGTAATGGTTAGAGTGTTAAATGTACAATAAAGCCGGTATCACACGAGAGCTTTTATATAGTCAACATTCGATAATAACAAAAATTATGGCAACATTTCTGGAATATTTTGCACTGGTATCGGAAACTAGACTGATGCTAGATGAGTTTAGGTAACCAAACAAGTATAAATATTGACCTTATAAGCTGCCAGACCAGTGTTGAGTATAAATGTTGAGTGAAAAAGCGCTCGTGTGATACCGGCTTAAGGATAAAAAAAGAGTTGAAGGAGAGCAAGTTGAAGGAAATGTTATGGTTTTATTCGATTTGAGAGATAGGTACGAGGGTGGACAATGAATGGGAGGGGACGGTGGGTTGGAGAAAAAATGGTTATGACACACACACACACACACGCACTCTTGCACACGCACATACTCGCATACACACATATACTGTATACTGTCTCACACACACACACACACACACACACTCATATACTGTATACTGTCACACACACTCTTTCTCACACATACACACATACACTCTCTCTTGCACACGCACATACTAACACACACACACAAACATATACTGTATACTGTCACACACACACACTCTTGCACACGCAAATACTAACACACACACACACACACACACAAACATATACTGTATACTGTCACACACTCTTTCTCACACACACACACACACTCTCTCTCAAGCACACCCACACACACACACACACAACTCTGAAGCAAAAAGCGTTAGCTAATTTATACCATTTTTGTTTCCCTAATTCTATTCACCAGTCCACAGTCAATATACTTGGTTTCATTTCATCTGACGGTAAAGTGAATCCCTTAGCAGCTAATTTCTCGATACTTAATGAACAAATATGCAACCACTATGTCTCTGCATTATGTTAAGACCAATTTTATATAATTAGCACCATCGCTCTCATACTTTCCTGTGTTTTGGTTCTCTCAATTGTTCTTCTCTGTCCCCCCACCTCTCTCTCTCTCTCTCTCTCTCTCTCTCTCTATTGTTCTTCGCCATCCGTTTTGTCACCCCCCTCCCTCCCAGCTACTGTCCTCTAACCTTTTTTTATTATATATCTTTTTGTCCCGAACTGTCTCGCTATTTTTGTGTGTTTTTTTTTTGTTTTTTGTTTTTTGTCCCGGGCCGTCTCGCTTCATTGTATTACAGTGTCCTTGCCACCCTTAATATCATGCCCGGATATTGGCTTTATACCTACCTACCTCTCTCGCTCTCGCTCTCTCTCTCTCTCTCTCTCTCTCTCTCTCTCTCTCTCTCTCTCTCTCTCATAATATGATTCTATTTTAGCATTAAATCCGGACTGGCTAGTAGGAACAGCTTGTTTATCTATGTAACTCTATGTAACTCTCTCTCTCTCTCACGTTTTCTTTTTTTAATCTGTTTTCTTTTCCTTTGTATTGTAACGTTTTCTATTCTGCTAATGTCCTTTTTGGTTCAGATTGTGGAACCTGGATCTCGCCTATGCACTCAATGGAACACTAGCGAATTTCAGGCTATATATAAGGAAGTTGGAGCCGTAAAATTCGAACCTCAGCCGGAATACAGCTTATGATGCTTAACCCCTTCTGTACCGGTGACGTCTTTTTAATTTTACTCTAGCTATGGTTAGAGGATTTTGTGAAGCTTAAGGGGAGATATCCACTTGAGGGACTTTTTTCTTGACCCCTTTCTCCCACATGTTTAGCCCCATTGCTTTTGAGATTTTAAGACGTTTGCCCCATTAGTTTGGTGATTTTTAAGAATTTCCGCCCATTCTGTCAATTTTAAGACCTTTCGTGCCATTTAGGAGTTGATTTTATCCTGGCGAGCGATAGCGAGCCTGTAATTTAAGAGTAATCGGCCTTCGGCCGGGACATTTTTCTACCGAAAAATGTACAAATTTATCTTGAAAGAGAGTCAAGGGGGTGACATTTTAAGATTGCTGGAGGAGTAGGAAACAAACTAGAAACCTCCCCTTAACAAGAATCTGTGGTGGTAAAAAGGGTTAAGTGAGATAGTTCGAAGCCTGTGAATTGCTGGAGGCCCTTACAAAACTGAATACAATTGTCCAGAATAAAGTTAAAAGGACGTCACCGGTACAGAAGGGGTTAAAAAGAGGGTTGAATTTGGGTAGCATGTGTTTATATAGGAAAAACGACCTTATGGCGGATGCTCAGTCTGTTGTATACCATTGTCTACAGCTCCAACTTCCTTAAGGGGAGATGGGTCGTTTTTCTACTCCCCCTTCTTCCTCATGTTTAGCCCCATCAATTAGTTTTCAGATTCTATGACGTTCGGCCCATTACGTTGGCGATTTGAACACATTTCGTCCCATTTCCTTGTCAAATTTAAGACTTCTCGTGCCATTTAGGTGTCGATGTTTTCCTGGCCAGCGATAGCGAGCCTGTAATTTAGGAGGAACAGGCTTTCGTCCGGGAAAAATAAAAAAATAAAATAAAAAATAAAAAGTAAAACATAATCTAGAAGCGGGATCTAGAAGCGGGATCTTGGGGATGTTTATAAAGCTGGATGGAGGTCTAGGGGAGGAACTAACACAATGGTAAATAACTAACTAAATAAACTAATGAATTACTAACTAAATAACTAACTAAATAAACTAATGAATTACTAATAAATAAAACTAATGAATAACTAATAAATAAATAACTAAATAAACTAATGAATAACTAATAAATAACTAACTAAATAAACTAATGAATAACTAATAAATAACTAACTAAATAACTAATAAATAACTTACTACATAAACTAATGCATAACTAATAAATAAATAACTACATAAACTAATGCATAACTAATAAATAAATAACTACATAAACTAATAAATAACTAATAAATAAATAACTACATAAACTAATGCATAACTAATAAATAAATAACTACATAAACTAATAAATAACTAATAAATAAATAACTACATAAACTAATTAATAACTAATAAATAAATAACTACATAAACTAATAAATAACTAATAAATAAATAACTACATAAACTAATAAATAACTAATAAATAAATAACTACATAAACTAATAAATAACTAATAAATAAATAACTACATAAACTAATTAATAACTAATAAATAAATAACTAAATAACTAATTAATAACTAATAAATAAATAACTACATAAACTAATTAATAACTAATAAATAAATAACTACATAAACTAATTAATAACTAATAAATAAATAACTACATAAACTAATAAATAACTAATAAATAACTACTAAATAACTAATTAATAACTAATAATAATACCTAAAAACTAATTAATAACTAATAAATAAATAACTACATAAACTAAATATAACTACATAACTAATAAAACTAATAATAAATAACTACATAACTAATTAATAATAAATAATAACTACATAAACTAATTAATAACTAATAAATAAATAACATAAACTAATAACTAATAAATAAATAACTACATAAACTAATAAATAACTACATAAACTAATAAATAACTAATAAATAAATAACTACATAAACTAATTAATAACTAATAAATAACTACAATAAATAATAATACATAATAAATAACTACAATAAATAATAATACATAATAAATAAATAACTACATAACTATGAATAACTAATAATAAATAACTACATAAACTAATAATAACTATAATATAACTACATAAACTAATAAATAACTAATAATCAAACTACATAACTTAATAATAACTAATAAAATAAATAACTAAATAAACTAATGAATAACTAATAAATAACTAACTAAATAACTAATTAATAACTAATAAATAACTAACTAAATAAACTAATGAATAACTAATAAATAACTAACTAAATAAACTAATGAATAACTAATAAATAAATAACTAAATAACTAATTAATAACTAATAAATAAATACTACATAAACTAATAATAACTAATACTAAATAACTACATAAACTAATAAATAACTAATAAATAAATAACATAACTAATAATAACTAATAAATAATAACATAAACTAATAAATAACTAATAAATAAATAACTACATAAACTAATAAATACACCTAAATAAATAACTAATAAATACACCTAAATAAATAAACTAATAAATAACTCTTAACCCCTTTAATAACACACAAATAGGCAAACAGACAGACAGACAGACAAACAGACATACACACACACATACATACATACAGATAGACACACATACATACAGACAGACAAACATACAGACAGACAGATATACAGACAGACAGACACACACACACACATATACAGACAAACACATACACAGCCAGCCAGCCAGACACACACACACACAGACATACAGACACACACACACACACAGACAGACAGACAGACACACACATACATACAGACAGACAGACTCACAATGACGACCGCCTAACCCCGCCGCAAGTGCTGTGTGGGGAGACAGATACGATCTTTGATACAGGGAGGGGGACAGCTATAACACGCAGATGGGACAGGAGGAAGGAATGTTTTGGACAGAAGGAATGAAGGGATGGACAGAATAGACAGAAGAGATAGACAGAATGGACATAATAGACAGAAGAGATGGACAGAATAGGACAGAAGTATGAGGAGATGGACATAATGGTCAGAATAAAAGGATGAAGGATAAATTAGAAGGATTAATAGGACAGAAGGAAGGAATGTTTTGGACAGAAGTATGAGGAAATGGACAGAATGGACAGAATAGAAGGATGAATAGGACAACATAGATGGATGAATTGGACAGAAGGAAGGAATGTTTTGGACAGAAGTATGAGGAAATGGACAGAAGCAATGGACAGAATGGACAGAATAGATGGGTGAATAGGACATAAGGAAGGAATGTTGGACAGAATGGACAGAATAGAAGGATGAAAAGGACAAATTAGAAGGATGAATAGAACAGAAGGAAGGAATGTTTTGGACAGAAGGTATAAGGAGATGGACAGAATGGACAGAATGGACAGAATAGAAGAATAAATAGGACAGAAGGAAGGAATGGAGAGATAGACAGAATGGAAGAATGAAGGGCGGAATAAATGAGAATGCTGCATTAGTTTTGAGATTTTAAGACGCTTGTTCCATTAGTTTGGCGATGTTGAGACCTTTCGCCCTATTTCTTCGTCGATATTGAGAGAGAGAGAGAGAGAGAGAGAGAGAGAGAGAGAGAGAGAGAGAGAGAGAGAGAGAGAGAGAGAGACGACTGTATTAGGAGGGTTAGGATATGCAGGACAAGAGGAGAGATGGAGGGGAGAGAGGAGAGAGGAGAGAGAGAGGGAGGGGGGGGGGGTGGGAGGGAGGGAGAGTTGGTGGAAGGGAGGGAGGGTTGGTGGGGGATAGGAGGGAGGGAGGGGGGGGGAGAGAGAGATGGAGGGAGGGAGGTTTGGTGGGATAGAAGGGAGGGACAATCTGGGGGGGGGGGGGGGGGAGAGCTAGGGAGGGGAGGGGAGGTGGGGGAGGGAGGGAGAGGGTGGAGCAGGATAGAGGGAGGGTTAGTGGGATAGGAGGGAAGGTTGGTGGGAGGGAGGGTTGGTGGGAGGGAGGGAAGGCGACATTGGAGGTAGGGAGGGAGGGAGGGAGGGAGGGAGAAAGAGGAGGATGGAGGAAGGGTTGATGGGAGGGAGGGTAGGTGGGATAGGAGGGAGGGAGGTTAGCTGGGAGAGGAGGGAGGGTTGGTGGGTGGGAGGGAGGGAGGGAGGGAGGGAGGTAAAGTAGAGCAAGGGAGAATGGGAGGAGGGTGGAGGGAGAGGGAGATTTTTTTTTCTATGTGAGTAAGGGAGACAAGAGGCAGAATTGCCTGTAGGGAGTGCCTCCCCCAGTGTTGAAAGAGTAACAGGGCCAAAATCAAGGGACGTTCGAGCCAAAATGCATGGACAAACGGAGTTTGAAGCAATTTAAGTCACAGGAAGAGGGAAAGACTGATTCTGGGAGAGAGTTTCAGAGCTCGGCTGTTGAATAGAAGAAAGATTGAGAATAACGTTTCACTCTTGGGTTGGAGAGTTGCACAGAGTAGAGGTGGGATTGTGTTGCAAGACGGGTGCTACGTGCTCAACGAAGAGGGGGTGGTATACACCGAGCGAACTCTGAGGAACACTGATTTTTTTTGCATTAGACTGAGAGAAAGAAAATGGAATGTATGCTTCCATGCCCGAGAGGATTACCTCGGTAATGCGTTCAGCACCCTCCGAGGGTCCCCAGCCACGGAAACAAAAGTCATTCCATGGGAAATCAAAGAAGTACTGCCGGAGAGCCTCCCAGTCGGCAGCGCCAAAGTGCCACAAGCGCCGCCGGTTGGGAGGATCGGGTGGCCGTACTGGAGAGATAGGACAGGTGACAGATATAAGTTTACGGTCGGTCGGAGGAGCCCAAAGGAGAGAACAGATTTACAGTATAAACAGAAGGGTTAGAAGTTAGAAGTAAGTCAAGAATGTTGGGCCGATCTTCGAAGTGATCCGGGATACGGGTGGGTTGCTGGACTAATTGCTCTAGGTCGTTTAAGATAGAAAAGATGTAGGCTTGGTCACCAGGTTGGTCAGTAGAAACAGAGGAGAGCGGCCATTGGTGGTGATGAACGTTGAACTCTCCTAGGATGGAGATTTCTGCTAAAGGAGAGATGGATAGAATGTTTTTCCACTTTAGAAGTTAGATATAGTCAAAGAATTTTGGATAGTCAGTAGAATTAGGGGAGAGATATACAGTGCAGATATATTTAGTTTGAAAGTGTCGGTGGTCCGAGCCCGGCTGAGAGTAAAACACATTTAATAGTTCATGTGTAGTTGTGAGATATATTCAATAATAATGACTCGTGCTAGGTTGGGTAAGAATTAATTGAAATTAATTCAGCCCGAGTTGGGAATACTTGTAAAAATCCCTGTATGGAATCCTGGAATATCGGTCCTACGACTTGCGTATGAAATGGAATACTTTATCTAAGTAGGATTTTCCTTCTTAATATAAAGAGGAAAAGGTTAAGTATTCTTTATCACGCGGTGGTAGAGTGGATTGAAGCATTGACACTCGTCCTGACTGTCGGGGGTTCGAGCTCGACTGAGAATATAATTATACAAAAATAAAGATAAAATTATATATATATATATATATATATATACAGTATATATATTTACAAAGAAAGAGAGAGAGAGAGAGAGAAAAGAGAGAGAGAGATAATATAATATGAACTAAAGTGGTGTAGACTGTATCCTAAACCAGCCGCCTGACACATTAGCGTCAACGAGGGTCAGGAACCACCAATAAAGCTGTCTGTACTGTAACTCACACTACCTTTACTGCTACCTACACACACACATACATACACACACACACACACATACATACACACACACACATACACACTTTAGAGCGTGTTAAGGGGAGACTGGCCGTTTGTTTGGTCTATTAATTCAAGTATTCACATATTTTTTTAGTTTCCTCCCTAGACCTCCATCAAGCTTAGAAAAACACCCCCTAGACCCCCCTTCAAGATAAATTTGTACATTTTTCGGTAGAAAAATGTCCCGGCCGAAGGCTGGTTCCTCTTAAAATTGCAGGCTCCCTATCGCTCGCGCGGAAATAATCAACACCTAAATGGCACGAAAGGTCTTAAAATTGACAACGAAATGGGACGAATGGTGTTAAAATCGCCAAAGTAATGGGCCGAACGTCTTATAATCTCAAAACTAGTGGGGCTAAACATTAGGGAGAAGGGGGTTCAGAAAAACGGTCTGCCTCCCCTTAACATCTCATAAACACCATCTGACCACAACAGAAGCCTTTAGTAATTCACACAAGGTAGGCTACACCCTCATGTCTGACTCAGCCTCTCTCTCTCTCTCTCTCTCTTTCACACCTCTTCAGCAGTTTACGGGGGGGTAGTATATGCACAGGGGGAGGGGGGGGTACAATTATCACCGCCCCGCCCGTGTGATAATTCCTACACCCTCATTACTATTCAACTTCTACCCCCCCCCCCCCTCACACCTCCACTCTCCAACCCGTTATTAGCGTGCATAATCTGGGTTTAAGGGAGCCCACCTCGCTTTTGTTTTTCTCTTTTTCTCCTTCTCTTTGGCTTGTATCCATTCGGCCCCATTCAGCTTTACTGTTTTAAGACGTTTACCCCCATCCAGGTGTTAATATTTTTCCTGGCGAGCGGTAGCGAGCCAGCATATATATAGTTTTGTTTTGATAGCAAGCTAAATTTGTAAATTTTTCGATAGAAAAAATTCTCCGGCGAAGCGGGATTTCTCCATACAATGCTGGTTCGCTAACGCTCGCCAGGAAGAAATCGACAGCTGGATGGGGATAAACGTCTTAAAACAGTTGGCTGAATGGGGCCGCCAGGGAAACAGAGAAAAGGAGAGAAAGATAAAAAAAGCCGGTGACCCCGCTTAAAAATCCTCCACTTCCCCTCTCCTCTCCACTTCTCTCTCCTTTCCTCTCCTCTCCACTTCTCTCTCCTATCCTCTCCTCTCCACTTCTCTCTCCTTTCCTCTCCTCTCCACTTCTCTCTCCTTTCATCTCCTCTCCACTTCTCTCTCCTTTCCTCTCCTCTCTTCTTCTCTCTCCTTTCCTCTCTCTCTCCTTTCCTCTCCTCTCCTCTCTCTCCTTCCCTCCCTCTCTCTTCTTTTCTCTCCTTTCCTCCCCCCCCTCCTCTCCTTCCCTCCCTTTGTCCTTTCCTCCCCCCTCCTCTCCTCTCCTCTCTCTCCTTCCCTCCCTCTCTCCTCTCCCCTCCTGTCTCCTCTTCCCCCTCCTGTCTCCCCTTCTGCGCCCCATTCCCCCCCACTGTTCTTCTCTCTCTCACACACTGGATTCCCAAGCTCCAATTTATTTTTTATTTTTTTTTATTTTTTTTTTTACCGAACTCAAAATGCTGTTCATTATAAGAAAATTACCGTCCATTTTAATATCATATGCAAATTGGGTGTTAGCCAAAAGAGTTAGTTCTACAGGCTATAATCAGATAAGTTTTTGTTTTGTTTTGTTTTTTTCGTTCTTCTTGAGTTTTAGTTGAGCGTGTGACTTGTGGAGTGTGTGCTGTTTGTACTGTTAATGCCTGTGTGAGTGTACACATAGTTTTTTTTTTTTTTTTTTTTTTTTAATATATATACAGAGTGTGTGCGGGGCTCACATTATTCGTTGACTGAATTAATTGGAAGATGCCTAACATTTGTATATAGGAGTATCATAATGGTTGCTCTCTCTCTCTCTCTCTCTCTCTATTTCTATATCTATCTCTCTATCACACTCTCTCTCTCTCTCTCTCTCTCACACACTCTCTCTCTCTCTCACTCTATATATATATATATATATATATATATATATATATATATATATATATATATATATATATATATACCGAGGCGACAAAGGATATAGCTTGCATACTACTTTAAGGGAAGAGGGTTCATTTTTTGGTCGATTGTTTCATGTATCAATTATTGTTCTAGTTTCCTCCCCAGACCTCCATCAAACTTTAAAAATAATATCCAGGATCCCCCTTCAAGATATCCAGGATCCCCCTTCAAGATATATCCAGGATCCCCCTTCAAGATATATCCAGGATCCCCCTTCAAGATATATATCCAGGATCCCCCTTCAAGATATCCAGGATCCCCCTTCAAGATATATATCCAGGATCCCCCTTCAAGATATATCCAGGATCCCCCTTCAAGATATATATCCAGGATCCCCCTTCAAGATATATATCCAGGATCCCCCTTCAAGATATATCCAGGATCCCCCTTCAAGATATATCCAGGATCCCCCTTCAAGATATATCCAGGATCCCCCTTCAAGATATATATCCAGGTTCCCCCTTCAAGATATATATCCTGGATCCCCCTCAAGATATATCCAGGATCCCCCTTCAAGATATATATCCAGGATCCCCCTTCAAGATATATCCAGGATCCCCCTTCAAGATATATATCCAGGATCCCCCTTCAAGATATATATCCAGGATCCCCCTTCAAGATATATCCAGGATCCCCCTTCAAGATATATCCAGGATCCCCCTTCAAGATATATCCAGGATCCCCCTTCAAGATATATATCCAGGATCCCCCTTCAAGATATATCCAGGATCCCCCTTCAAGATATATCCAGGATCCCCCTTCAAGATATATATCCAGGATCCCCCTTCAAGATATATCCAGGATCCCCCTTCAAGATATATATCCAGGATCCCCCTTCAAGATATCCAGGATCCCCCTTCAAGATATATCCAGGATCCCCCTTCAAGATATATCCAGGATCCCCCTTCAAGATATATCCAGGATCCCCCTTCAAGATATATATCCAGGATCCCCCTTCAAGATATATCCAGGATCCCCCTTCAAGATATATCCAGGATCCCCCTTCAAGATATATATCCAGGATCCCCCTTCAAGATATCCAGGATCCCCCTTCAAGATATATCCAGGATCCCCCTTCAAGATATATCCAGGATCCCCCTTCAAGATATATCCAGGATCCCCCTTCAAGATATATTTGTACATTATTCGGTAGAAAAATGTCCCGGTTCAAGGCTGTATTCCTCCTAAATTACAGGTTCGCTATCGCTCGCAAGGAAAAAAATTGACACCTAAATGACAAGAAAAGTCTCCCAGCGAAAGGAAATCACGTACAAGAAGGAAAAAATGGTCTAGGGCATGGGTTGGGTGTGAAATGAGGGTCGGAGGGATGGGAGGGTGGGGGGAGAGCTGGTAGGGAGGAAGGGGGGGGGGGGTTGCAGAGAGGGAGGGGGAGGGGGGAGAGGGAGTGAATGAAGGGGAGGAGGGAGGGAGAGATAGAGGGAGGGAGAGGAGGAAGGGAGTGAGTGAGGGAGGTAGGGGAAGTGGGAATAGGGATGGAGTGAGAGGGAAGCAGAGCTGGAAGGGAGTGAGAGATGCAGAGAGGGAGGGAAGGCGGGGATAGGGAGAGAGTGAGTGAAAGAAAGAGGGGGATGTAGAGATGAATGAATGGAGGGAGGGAGGAAGGAGAGAGACAGGGAGGGAAGGACGAGGAGGGGGTGGGGGAGGAAGGGAAGGAGGTAATGGATGAGGAAAGGTAGGGAGGGAGAGGGATGCAAGTAGAGAGCCAAATACTGAAGGAGAGAGAGTACGAAAGAAACGAGCGAGCAATTGAAAAAAGAAGAAAAACCGAGAGAGAGAGAGAGAGAGAGAGAGAGAGAGATGGGGCTAGAGGGGAGGGGTGGAAGGGGTGTTGGACAGAGACTCACGACAAAGCCCTGATGACTTCCCCCTGTAGTGCAGTTAATGATAGGGTCTGAGAGGCCGACGGTAACTGTCCTAAACACGCCCATCCCGTCCCCATCCCACACCCAACACCCACCCGTCCCACACCCAACACTACCCATCCCACCACCAGAAGAAAAAGAAAGGCAGATTTTAAAACAGAATTATTAAAGGAAAGAGAAATAGCCAATACAAACTAATGGGGCGATCGTCTTAAAATGTCAAAACTAGTGGGGCTAAACATGAGGGAGAAGGGGGTCCAGAACAAAATAACCTTCAAGTGAAATTGTATCCATAAAAGTTATAGAAAAAACAGGAATTGAAAACAAACTAACAGAAAACGCAACGAAAGACAACAGAAAATGAGGGAACGAAAATGAAAAGAAAACGGTGATTGGGATAAAGGGTACACTCATCCAGTTAGTTTATTATAGGCTGTTGGTAATTGTGGTTCTCGCTCGCCCTCCCTCTGCCAACACCGAGAGAAGACAAGACAGATAAGAAAAAAGAATGAAAGGGAACAGAAAATGAAGGAAATAAGGAGAAAACAAGACAAACAATATGATAAAACGAATGAAAGGGAACAGAAAATTAAGGAAAATAGAGAGAAGACAAAACAATAAAGAAAATAAAAGCAATAAAGGAAACAGAAAATGAAGGAAATAGAGGGGAACCAAGACAAGAAATATGATAAAACTAATAAAAGGAATAGCATGAAGGAAAATAGAGAAGAACCAAGACAAGAAATATGATAAAAAGAATAAAAGGGAACAGAAAATGAAGTAAAATAGAGGGGAACCAAGACACGAAATATGATAATACTAATAAAAGGGAACAGAAAATGAAGGAAAATAGAGGGGAAACTATACAAAAAATATGATAAAAGGAATACAATTAAGGAAAATGGGACAATACAAATGAAAATATAAAAAAATACAAAATATAATAATGATGATACAGCACTGAAAGGCAACATAAATAATTGAAGTGAAATATAGAAAAGTAAAGACAAAGATGATACAACAATGACAGGAAACAGAAAATGAAGGGAAATAGAGTAAAAGATAATTATACAAGAATGATAATACAACAATAATATAACAGAAAATGAAGAAACATGGACAAAAGAAAACGTCAATAAAGCATATAAAACAATAAAGGGAAACAGAAAATGTAGAACAAACGAGACAGATCTATCTATCTATCTATCAATTGCCAGACGCCGTGATCCCCGAAGGGTTGGCCACCAACGAAACACCCCCATGCACCTCTGTCCCCAATCAGTCGACGCCCCTCCTCCCATCCAGCACCGCCTTCACTCATATACAAGACAGATAATAAACAATAAAATGAAATAGAAAACGAAAAAATACAAAATAAGACGACAATAAAGATTATAAAAAAAAAACAGAGATAAAAAACAGGTCGATCCCCTTAAAGGATTAATGGTGATTGCACTTGGTGACAGAGATAGGCTGCAGCAGATAAGAAATGTACCAATCCTACCGCCCCGTTACAGACACACCCGTATTTCACCAAAGCCAGTATCACACGAGCGCTCTTTCCCTCAACATTTATCCTCAACACTGATTTGGCAGCTTATGAGGTCAACATTTAAAGCATTTATGTTGCCTAAATTAATCTATCACCAGTCTAGTTACCGATTCCAGTGACAAATATTCCAGAAATGTTGCCAGAAAATGTTGATCATCGAATGTTGACTATAAAAGCTCTCGTGTGATACCGGCTTAAGGGTATTTGCCAGCTAAATTGTTGGGTTGTTATTCTTGGAACTCTGGGATGGTGCAGTGGGATAAGGGATGGTTGACTCGGCACTCACAACTATAGTCCGTTCATTCTGGTTGGGCAGAAATCGTAACCTCTAACCTCCTTCCTAAGCTGCACAAATTCGTCTAAATAGTGCTAGAATAAAATATAACACACGTCGCTGGTACACAAAGGGTTAAGCCTCTAATATAACACACGTCGCTGGTACACAAAGGGTTAAGCCTCTAATATAACACACGTCGCTGGTACACAAAGGGTTAAGCCTCTAAATAACACACGTCGCTGGTACACAAAGGGTTAAGCCTCTAATATAACACACGTCGCTGGTACACAAAGGGTTAAGCCTCTAATATAACACACGTCGCTGGTACACAAAGGGTTAAGCCTCTAATATAACACACGTCGCTGGTACACAAAGGGTTAAGCCTCTAATATAGTCTGTTCAATCTAGGTTGGCCAGCAATCGTAACCTCTAACCTCTGTAACTCAAAAAGGGCTGGAGCAAATGAGCCGTCAATGTCCACACCTATTCCCTAGCCAAGCCTTCCTATTTGGTAGAAATATTAGCTCGATTACTCTAGTCCTTTTTGAGTTATGAGAGGTTAGGGGCTACGATTTCTGCCAACCTAGACTGAACGGACTATAGTAGAGGCTTAACCCTTTGTGTACAGTCGCGCTAATAAGTGATGTCTCGGCACCAAGTATGTTTTTGATCAATAATTGGTATCAGCAATATCTAAGCTTCATTTCTTCATATCGAGTGAAATATACAAACATGTTCCTATACACTTACTCACCCTATTCAACATCTGACAGACATTAATACAGCACAGAGCAAGCCAAACGTAATGACGGCTGGAACATGACTTATTAGCGCGACTGTACCAGCGACGCCTGTTATATTTTATCCTAGCACTATGTAGGCGATTTTGCGCAGCTTAGGAAGGATCTGTGGTAGTTAAAGGGGTTGATTGAGACCGTTTGAAGCCTTATAATTGCTAATGGGTCCTTCCTAAACTGAATAAAATCGATTAATAGTAGCCAGGATCAAATACAAAAAATGTCGACGGTACAGAAGGGGTTAAGGGGGGTCACCTGTTTTGTTTATTTTTTCTCCTTTTCTCTCTTTCTCTGACTTGTATCCATTCGGCCCCATTCAGCCAACTGTTTTAAGACGTTTATCCCCATCCAGGTGTCGATTTCTCCCTGACGAGCGATAGCGAGACAGCATTGTATGGATAAATCCGGCTTCGCCGGAGGCATTTTTCTATCGAAAAATGTACAAATTTAGCTTGCTGCCAAAACAAAAAAATATATATGCTGGCTCGCTACCGCTCTCCAGGAAAATATTAACACCTGAATGGGGGTAAACGTCTTAAAACAGTAGGCTCAATGGGGCCGAATGGATACAAGCCAAAGAGAGAGGGAGAGAAAGAGAAAAAAAGCGAGATGGGCTCCCTTAAGCAATGCATAAGAACTACACTCATAATTCAATCATGGGCATTATATTTCCAAGTACAAGATCACGGAGAGGAACAGAACTTATGTGGCCAACTGTACCTGCCAGCCGCAAACACACACACACACACACACACACACACACACACACACACACACACACACACCTGAATGTCTTTGGTCACCGGATCCGAGAAATAGTTTTGCTTCAGGGCGCCTCCCATAGTAATCTGATACACGGGCATATTGTACACCTGTTATTCGTGGTACCTCATATGTACACTGTCACATATACACCTACATGCATACTCAATTACCCCACCCTCTCTCTCTCATACTCATATACACACAGACCCATATATACACACTCACATACGGGCGGGGAAGAGACATTTGGGCAAGTCTCCTAACGGTGTAGCCTCTGTTCACCTAGCAGTATAAATAGGAACCTGGTATAAGTGGACGAAGTTGTGACGTCCCATCTGGGGTTGATGATCGGTTACAAGGTGAGATGGGTATCGTACTGGTCAACCTAAGCTACTGGTCAACCTAAGCCTTCGGGTGAGACTGGTACCGTAGTGAGAATGGTACCGTACAGATTAACCCTAAGCCTTCGTTTCCAGATGTCGCCAATTGGCAAAAATAGACTACACACACATCCACAGCCATTCCAACGATACATAAACACTTAACATGCATTTCACGCAATACATTCCCAGTTAAGGAGGCGCGATAATAATGAGCTTAGCTCGCATTGCGTGGATTCCCCTTGACGAACAAGTGAGTGAACATAGACACCCACTCACACAGAAACAACAACTGATACATTCACACATACTCTCACATACTGTATATGCAAGCAGCACACACACACACACACACACACACACAGGTAAGTAAACAGACCTTGCCTAATCAGTGACGTCACCCAACCTGCCAACACCTCACATAATAGTTAGGTCTGTCTGTATGTATGTAACGCAACCCCCCCCCCCCCTCTCTCTCTTTTTCACACACACTCTCTCTCTCTCTCTTATACTCACACACTCATTCACACACACACACACATTTTCACTCTCATTATATCTCTCTCTCTCTCTCTCTCTCTTATACTCACACACTCATACACACACACACACACACACATTTTCACTCTCATTATATCTCTCTCTCTCTCTCTCACACACACACACACACACATTTTCACTCTCATTATATCTCTCTCTCTCTCACACACACACACACACACACACACATTTTCACTCTCATTATATCTCTCTCTCTCACACTCTCTCTCTCTCTCACACACACACACACACATTTTCACTCTCATTATATCTCTCTTTCTCTCTCTCACTCACACTCTCTCTCTCTCTCTCACACACACACACACACACACACACACACACACACACACACACACACACACCAATTTATGAGCATGACTGTGTTGAGCCTCTGAGACATGTTCCCTCCCAGGCCTCGCACCGACCATTATAATAGTGTACAGTCAGTCACTCGCTCTCGCCCGCAAGGCAAAAATCGACACCTAAATGACACGAAAAGTCTTATTATTGACAAAGAAATGAGGCGAAAGGTCTTAAAATCGCCAAACTAATCGAGCGAACGTCCTAAAATCTGAAAACTAATGGGGCTAAACATGAGGAAGAAGGGGGACCAGAAAACGGGATTGGAAAATACCTACATGAAATTGTTTTTTATAAGACGTACTTTATACTGTATATATAAAAACACACTATTACTTACTTATATTGAGTAGCTAATGACGACATGGAAGTTCATTTCCTTCCAGACGAGATGGAGGAAGGCAGTGGGAAGATGTCAATTGTTTGGTATTAACTTGATGAAACCGTTTGCTCAATTACAAAAAAAAAAAAAAAAAAAAAAAAAAAAAAAGACAGCTGAGACATGACTTATTAGCGCGACCGTATGTATATATTATGAGGACAATGACAGGATAATTCTAGTTCTATTCATATTATGTATATATAATTTCATGTTTTACATTTGGTTATAATTATACAATATATATACAGTATATATAGCCTATATTGTATATAGCCAAATATAAAACATGAATATATATATATATATATATATATATATATATATATATATACTGTATATATATATATATATATATATATATATATATATATATATATATATATATATATATATATATATATATATATATATATATATATATATATATATATTATATATATATATATATATATATATATATATATATATATATATATATATATATATATATATATATATATATATATATATATACTGTATATATATATTGTATATAGCCAAATATAAAACATGAAATTATATATAATTTCAATAGAACTAGAAACATCCTGTCATTGACCTCATAATATACAGTATATACGGTCGCTCTAATAAGTCATGTCTCAGCTGTCATTACGGTTGACTCGCTCTGTGCTGTATTAATTTCTGTCAGATGTTGAATAGGGTGGGTAAAGTGTAGGAACATGTTGGTATATCTCACTAAACAAAAAAGAAGAAGAAATCGTGTGTAAATATTGCTGATACCAATTATTGAACACAACATAATTGGTGCCGCGACATGACTTATTTGGCCGACTGTACGTACATCATAACACTATAATGGGTTTAGGAGAAGTACGTTCAGACTTTGACCTTAAGAGGGTAGTGGCTGGTTTTTTGGTCTATATATTTAATCTATTAATTTATTTTTGAGTTTCCTCGCTACACCTCCATCAAGTTTAAAAAAAAAAATAATAATAATAATAATAAATAACACCCTAGACCCCATTTCAAGATAAATTTGTACATTTTTTGGTAGAAAATTTCCCGTCCGAAGGCCGATTCCTTCTAAAATTACAGGCTCGCTACTGCTCGTCAGGAAAAAATCATCACATAAATGGCACGAAAAGTCTTAACATTAACAAGGAAATGGGGCAAAAGATGTTATAAAACCGCCAAACTAATGGGCCGAACGTCATAACATTTAAAAACTAATGGGGCTAAACACAAGGGAGAAAGGGATCCAGAAAACCGGCCCATCTCCCCTAAATAAAAACTACCAAGAATATAATAATGCTACTGAGTGTGTGTGTGTCTGTGTATGTGTGTGTGTGTGTGTGTGTGTGTGGGGCTGTGTGTGTGTGTGTGTGGTTGTGTGTGTGTGTGGGGCTGTGTGGTTGTGTGGTTGTGTGTGTGTGGTTGTGGGTGGGTGGGTTTTGGTGTGTGTGTGGGTCCGCGGGTTTATTATGTACACCTCACTTCTGGTTGGCCCGTTCGATCAATGTCAACAATTGTCTGAAAACATTTAGGCAAATTTATGTGATATCTAGAGATAGAGAGAGAGATATTATATATTCTTGTCTAATACTCGCTAGGAAAATGAAACTCGGAGCTGCAAGCTTTCGTTTGTACTCCAAGATATATATAGATATTGAGAAAGAGAGAGTGTGTGTGTGTGTGAGAGAGATATGAGACGAGAAACAATAAGAGAACCGAGACAACACAAGAGAATGAATCCCAAGCAAAACCAGTAGCAGTATGAGACAGTAGGAGACAGACAGTAGTAGGAGACAGACAGCAGCAGTAGGAAAGGAGACAGCAGACAAAAGAAAGTTGCCTCGTAATGCCCTGGTTATTGGAAGCAGTGTACCCGGACCCTCTCGCCAATTTATGTTGATGAGAACAACTCCGGCGGTAATGGAAGGCCTGGACTTATGGAGTACTGTTCGTTGCTGTTCTTTATTGGGAAGTGTATCTGGTTGAATGGTTGTTGGTGGTGGTGGTGGAGGTGTAGTTGGTGGTGATGGTGTTATAGTGGTGGTGGTGGTAATGGAAGGCCTGGACTTATGGAGTACTGTTGGTTGCTGTTCTTTATTGGGAAGTGTCTCTGGTTGAATGGTTGATGGTGGTGGTGGTGATGGTGTTATAGTGGTGGTGGTGGTGGTAATGGAAGGCCTGGACTTATGGAGTACTGTTGGTTGCTGTTCTTTATTGGGAAGTGTCTCTGGTTGAATGGTTGTTGGTGGTGGTGGAGGTGTTGTTGGTGGTGATGATGTTATAGTGGTGGTGGTGGTGGTAATGGAAGGCCTGGACTTATGGAGTACTGTTGGTTTCTGTTCTTTATTGGGAAGTGTCTCTGGTTGAATGGTTGTTGGTGGTGGTGGTGGAGGTGTAGTTGTTGGTGGTGTTATAGTGGTGTTATGGCTGTAGTGCTGGTGTGGTGGTGGTGATAGTGTTGGTGGTGGTAGTAGTGATGGTGGTGGTAGTAATGGTGATGGTGGTGGTGGAAGGCCTGGACTTATGGAGTACTGTTGGTTGCTGTTCTTTATTGGGAAGTGTTTCTGGTTGAATGGTTGTTGGTGGTGATGGTGGTGTTATGGTGCTGGTGTGGTGGTGGTACTGGTGTGGTGGTGGTGATAGTGGTGGTAATAGTGAGGGTGGTTATGCAGTACTGTTGGTTGGTGTTCTTTATTGGTTAGTGTCTGGTTGAATGGTTGTTGTTGGTGGTGGTGGTGGTATGGTGGTGGTGGTGGTGGTATGGTGGTGGTGGTGGTATGGTGGTCGTGAGGAAGGACTGGACTTATGGATTTATGTTGGATAGTGTTCTTTATAGGAAAGTGTCTCTGTCAGGAAGGTTGTTATGGTGCTGATACTGGTGCTATTGTGAACATATGGAAACGGGAGTCTGGAGTGCCGATTGACCCACACAAGGCAGATACATTTTACACCCAACCCATCTTGTGGTGGAGATGAACAGTGGAAGCATGAACAGTATAAATTTATGCTTAAACATCTCTACAGTATATTTTCGTGCTTGTATAAATACATAAATTTGTTATGTAATTTTATACAAGCACGAAACTATAGAGATGTCTAAGCATTAATGTATACTGTTCATGCTTCCACTGTTCATCTCCACCACAAGTTATTGGTGATGGGCTGGTCTATCAGAGTGAGAACTGAGCGATCTCTGCCATACCCATAGCTTACTCTGACTGTTCCTTTTACTTATATATTTTCTAGATCTCAAGTGACGGCGTCTCTTCCGTGGATTGACCTCCCAATCTGCCAACCTAAAAGTTGGCAGATTGGAAGCCAAAGCGTCACATTTTTCCTTTGCCTCTCAACTTTCTCTTCATAATTGCTGAGGGGCACAGGGCCCTGGGTGGGGCTTTGGTTTCCTGGGCATTTCCGCACCCTCCTCAGATCCCAGCCATGGAGTGGCTTGGGTCACCCAGGCTTTATTGTGGTCGGCAGGGAGGGTTCTGTGGGGGCGCTTGGTTATGGCCTTAGCCTTGCTCGGGGCCTTGGGGCTGTTCGGCCAGGCAGCTTGGGGAACAACAACAACAACAACAACCACAAGTTAATATTATAATGCCAAATGACACAATAATAACTATATTTCAGATGACTCCGACTATAATGGATGTTCGATCATAAGGGTAAGTGAGACGCTAAGTAAGTTCATCTGTTCCGAGTTCGAATCCCGAGAGGACCATACGCTTTCATTAGTTTATTTAAGTACATTGGGGTTTGTAATTGATGCTTAATGTTAAGAACGGGGTGTTACTTATTTACAAGTTTGTGATTTTGTTCTTGTATTGTTTCTCTTGTAGTTGTTGGGTATGGCTTGAAGTTATCTTTGGATAAGACTATTTTGATGGCTACTATTTAAGACCATTTTCATAACTAGTATTTTGTTCCATTATTGCCAAGATTTATCGTCTTTGTTTTTTTGTTATGTGAGTGAGGGAGACAAAAGGCAGAAGTGCCTGTAACGAGTGCCTTCCCCAGAGTTGAAAGATTGACAGGGCCAAAATATAGGGACTTTCGCGCCAAAATGCCTGGACACACGGAGTTTGAAGCAATTTAAGTCATAGGAAGAGGGAAAGACTGATTCTGGGAGAGAGTTCCAGAGCTCAGTAGTTGAATAGAAGAAAGAGTGAGAATAACGTTGTGTGTTATTGTTGCTGTTTTTGCTTTTGGGATATTATAAAGGAAGGATGGTCAAGTGGGTTATGGATCTATAACTACACTCTGTTTCTTTTCAACTGACGGTACATCGCAAAGTTCCCATCAAAATTTCTATGATATTTTGAAGAGTTTGTAGTGAAATATGGTGCTAATTATATATATTTGGTCTTAGCCCGATTTGATTCAGCTTAAAAAGGTTTCCAGCAAATAATAAAGCTTCAAACTATCCCAACCAACCTTTATAACTACGGTACCACAGATCCTTCCTAAGCTCCATACTATCGTCTAAATCAGTGGTTCTTAACCTTTTTAGTACCGCGCCCCCCTTTGGTCAGGAGTGTATTCATAATGCCCCCCACGCCACTGATGTATTCATAATGCCCCCCACGCCACTGATGTCTAGAAAACTATTTTAGTTTTTGTATCCATTCCATATGGATGCTTAAGACGCAAGATACTGTAAAAAGGGCGAAAAAATAACCAATCTTCATGCAAGGATTATAACTGATTAAAATAACCAATCTGCATGCAAGGATTATAACTGATTAATGGTTTTATGTCAACACTACATGTGGTTGCTCGGAATGACGGTTGTGAATTTGTCCTATCAAAGTTTCTTATTTATATATACCTTTGAGATTACCCTGTATAGGTTACATTTGAATTGCCTATAGCCCTATTTTGAACTTTGATTACCCCACGCCCCCCCCCCCCCTAGCATTGTCAAACGCCCCCCAGGTTAAGAACCACTGGTCTAAATACAGCTATAATATAATATAGCACACGTCACTGGTACTCAAAGGGTTGATATGATGCAGATACATGGTAGTTTCCTATTTGGCCATTAAGTATCGAGAAATTAGCTGTTAAGTGATGCAATTTACCGTCAGCTGAACATAAACGGGGTGTAGTGATACCTGTTTGTAATACATTATGATTTAGTCACTGCAAATCAATGTTATTGTATAAATATATATTTAGTCACTGCAAATCAATGTTATTGTATAAACATATATTTAGTCACTGCAAATCAATGTTATTGTATAAACATATATTTAGTCACTGCAAATCAATGTTATTGTATAAACATATATTTAGTCACTGCAAATCAATGTTATTGTATAAACATATATTTAGTTACTGCAAATCAATGTTATTGTATAAACATATATTTAGTCACTGCAAATCAATGTTATTGTATAAACATATATTTAGTCACTGCAAATCAATGTTATTGTATAAACATATATTTAGTCACTGCAAATCAATGTTATTGTATAAACATTATGATTTAGTCACTGCAAATCAATGTTATTGTATAAACATATATTTAGTCACTGCAAATCAATGTTATTGTATAAACATTATGATTTAGTCACTGCAAATCAATGTTATTGTATAAACATATATTTAGTCACTGCAAATCAATGTTATTGTATAAACATATATTTAGTCACTGCAAATCAATGTTATTGTATAAACATATATTTAGTCACTGCAAATCAATGTTATTGTATAAACAATATTTAGTCACTGCAAATCAATGTTATTGTATAAACATTATGATTTAGTCACTGCAAATCAATGTTATTGTATAAACATATATTTAGTCATTGCAAATCAATGTTATTGTATAAACATTATGATTTAGTCACTGCAAATCAATGTTATTGTATAAACATATATTTAGTCACTGCAAATCAATGTTATTGTATAAACATTATGATTTAGTCACTGCAATTCAATGTTATTGTATAAACATATATTTAGTCACTGCAAATCAATGTTATTGTATAAACATTATGATTTAGTCACTGCAAATCAATGTTATTGTATAAACATATATTTTTCACTCACCTCATACAACATCTTTGCTCGTTCTCCCTATGTCAACAAATATACTGTACTTAAGGGGAGATCTCCACTTGAGGGAGTTTTTTCTTGACCCCTTTCTCCCTCATGTTTAGCCCCATTGCTTTTGATATTATAAAACGTTTTCCCCATTAGTTTAGCGATTTTAAGAACTTTCACCCCATATTAAGACCTTTCGTGCAATTCAGGTGTCTATTTTATCCTGGCGAGCGATAGCGAGCCTGTAATTTAAGAGGAACCGGCCTTCGGCCGGGAAATTTTTCTACCGAAAAATGTACAAATTTATCTTGAAAGGGACTCAAGGGGGTGTAATTTTAAGCTTGATGGAGGTCTAGGGAACAAACTAAATACCTCCCATTAAAGGGAGATGGGTCGTTTTTCTGGTCCCCCTTCTTCCTCATGTTTAGCCCCCATTAGTTTTCATATTTTGAGACGTTCGCCCCATTAGTTTGTTGATTTTAAAACCTTTCGTCCCATTTCTATATCAATATCAAGACCTTTCGTGCCATTTAGGTGTCGATTTTTGCCAGAATATAATGAAAAGGACGTCACTGGTACTGAATGGGTTAATATGCCTATCTATCTATCTATCTATTGCCAGACGCCGTGATCCCCGAAGGGGTGGCCACGAACGAACCGCCCCCATGCACCTCTGTCCCCAGTCAGTCGACGCTCCTCCCCCCAACCAGCACTGCCTTCGTTCATGTAGTTCCTCACTCCATCCTTCCACCTCATATTCGGTCTACTTCTCCCCCTCTGTCCCTCCACCTCGCTCTCGTACACCCTCTTAGTCATTCTCTCGCTTTCCATACGTTCCATATGGCCGAACCATCTCAAGTTGTTCCTTTTCACACTTTCCAGCACATCTACCTCCACACCACACCTCCTTCTCACTTCCTCATTAGTCTGTCTATCCCTCCATGTAACTCCGCACGCACTCCTTAAGTAATTCATTTCCACTGCTCTCACTCTTGGTCTGAGTCTCTCAACCAACGTCCATGCTTCGCTTCCGTAAGTCAGTGTCGGGATTACCACACTGTCATGCAAGGACTTCTTCACGTCCATACTGACCACCCTATTTCTTGTTACTGCTTTTAGCGTTCCTACAACCCTCTTCCCCTGTTGTACCCTCTCCTGCACCTCTTCATCCATAGTCCCATCTTTACTCAACACACTGCCCAGATACTTAAAAGAGTTGACGATCTCCATAGCCTGACCGTTCAGCTTAACCTCACACTCTGTGACTTCACCCCTTTCGAAGACCATAACCTTGCTCTTCCCCGTATTTACCTTCAAATTCCGTTTTTCGCACACTGTTCCAAACTCATTTACCAGACTCTGCAACTCCCATTCATTATCACTCATCAGAACTGTATCATCCGCAAACAGCAGTATAGGTAGCTTCCACTCAATTCCCTCCCTTTTCAGCGATACACCAACATCCACTGCTCTTGATAGTATTTCTTTCATGACTCCATCCATATATACAGTAAACAACCACGGGGACATCACACACCCCTGTTTCAAACCAACATTCAGGTCAAAGAACTCGCTCTGCTCACTCTCCACACGTAGTGCCGCCTTTGCACCCTCATACATGCTCTTCACTGCGTTCAGCAACTTGCCATCTACTCCGTATATTCTAAGTAATTTCCACAAACCTTCTCTATCCACTCTGTCATAGGCCTTCTCCAAGTCCATAAAGGCAACATACACCTTTTGTTTCTTCTCCAGATACTTCTCCACAACACAATTCAGGGTAAAAATCTGATCTACACATCCTCTTCCCTTCCTAAAACCTCCCTGCTCGTCGCCTATCCATTTCTCCGTTCTCACCTAATATACCTAATATATACCTAATATACCTATAATTAATATACCTAATTACGTTATATACATATATACATATATATATATATATATATATATATATATATATATATATATATATATATATATATATATATAAACTATATATATATATATATATATATAAATATATCTATATATATATATATATATATATAATATATATATATATATATATATATTTATATATATATATATATATATATATATATATATATATATATATATATATATATATATACAGTATATAGATATATAAGCAGGTGTATTATTCTCTCTAATAGCATACATTTTACCATCGATGATGTGGTATCAAATTTACATTAATTACGGACCGGAAGTAACAGGTTAGCAAAATGGCGACTATTATATGCAAGGTGTAAAACAGTTAATTATCATCAAATACAGTGATAGGTGAAGTACAAGGGAGTACAAAGGAAATCAAGCAACAACAGGTCTGGTGACCCTTCTAGGCTGCTTGTCCTCCAAAGCACTGAGGATCAATTGTCCAAACAGTGGTTTAGAGTTGGTAAGGGAACTATTGCCCTGGAAATAATGTCCGTGGTAGGGAGAGAGAGAGAGAGTGAGTGTGTGTGAGAGTGAGAGATAGTTAGAGAGACACACTGACCACACAGACCTTATGATCCAAACAAAGTGATCAGGACTATAATTCTAGTTGAGATAGCAGAATCCCAGCAGAAAGAAAGTGATAGATAGATAGATAGATTGCTTGCTTGCTTGCGAGAGAGAGAGAGAGATAAATAGATAGATAATTTGATAGAGATAGAAAGATAGATTGATTGACAGATAGATAGATAGATAGAGAGAGAGAGATAAAGAGAGAGCGTCACCTACCACCCAGCCACCCACATCATAAATATCAGGATCAGTAATGAAGAACACAGTCACCAATATTACAATCCTCACTCACGGCACTTTTTGGAGGAGAACCGGGTTTTTTGTTTAGTCTGCCTTAGGGTGGAGAGAGAGAGAGAGAGAGTGTGTGTTTGTGTGAGAGAGTGAGTGAGTGTGAGAGAGTCTATGTATGAGAGAGAGAGAGAGAGAGCGCGAGAGGAAATAGGAACAAGGCTGAAGTACAAGGATTTACGAGGAAAGGTTAGTATCTTAGAATGATAGAGGTATATTTGGGTATATGTAACCATGATATATATATATATATATATATATATATATATATATATATATATATATATATATATATGTTAGTAAAGCCAGGTAATAAATTTTCTTTAATACATACGAGGTTGAAAGAAATGGCAATTTCTGCGTTGGAAATTTTATTATTCAAAGTTTCCAGGTCTCTGATGAGTTTTCGCTGGGTGGCAGGAAGTAGATGAAGGAGATGAGCAAAATTCATGGTGGTACAGGTTACATAAATGTACATGATGATACAGGATATACGACCGCGTTTCACTGGACAACCAGCATTATCAAGTAAGGAAGGAATGAAATAAAAGGTAAACAGGAAGGGTATATATAGAGGGTGGAGGATCAGAGGAGGAGGAAAAACAGGGGCAAAAGTCTGCTATTGGTGGAAGCGTAAACTAGGAGAGAGAAGGGGTTAACCGCTCCACGCATGCGCACTGGATGCGGGATGGTGGTCAGTAGGTGGGGTCGAAGCTGATTGGCTGCGTGTCGAGGGGCGTGGCCTAAGTTGTGTGGCGCCTGCAGAAGACGAAGCTGAAGGAGGTAGCGCGGGGGGCTGCGTCAAGGGCACCGGGGGGCGAGGAGGGGTGTTAGGTCCTGTAGGGTAGTGCCTTTTGGCAGAAGGAAGGATCTGAAGGTCCAGAGTTTGGTTGTTGATGTTGGGATGTAAGGCTTGGATATATAAAGCTTCGAGTATATATACAAACCAGCCTCCACCAAGATAAAGAGCCCGATGACCGACGATCACGTCATTTACCAACATACCTGTAATTATGAGGACTGTGGACCTCATTCCTATATTGGTATGACGCAGACTCGTCTTTCACGTCGGTTAACTCTTCACCTTCAGGCTGGAGCCATCAAAGACCACTATCTCACCCCTAACCACCCTCACCTCACACGCAACGAGTTAGAGAAAAACACCACCATACTCGATAAAGAAAGTGACCCAAGGAGATTACCTATACTCGAAGCTTTATATATCCAAGCCTTACATCCCAACATCAACAACCAAACTCTGGACCTTCAGATCCTTCCTTCTGCCAAAAGGCACTACCCTACAGGACCTAACACCCCTCCTCGCCCCCCCGGTGCCCTTGACGCAGCCCCCCGCGCTACCTCCTTCAGCTTCGTCTTCTGCAGGGGCCACACACTTAGGCCACGCCCCTCGACACGCAGCCAATCAGCTTCGACCCCACCTACTGACCACCATCCCGCATCCAGTGCGCATGCGTGGAGCGGTTAACCCCTTCTCTCTCCTAGTTTACGCTTCCACCATAGCAGACTTTTGCCCCCTGTTTTCCTCCTCCTCTGATCCTCCACCCTCTATATATACCCTTCCTGTTTACCTTTTATTTCATTCCTTCCTTACTTGATAATGCTGGTTGTCCAGTGAAACGCGTCGTATATCCTGTATCATCATGTACATTTATGTAACCCTGTACCACCATGAATTTTGCTCATCTCCTTCATCTACTTCCTGCCACCCAGCGAAAACTCATCAGAGACCTGGAAACTTTGAATAATAAAATTTCCAACGCAGAAATTGCCATTTCTTTCAACCTCGTATGTATTAAAGAAAATATATATATATATATATATACCGGTATATATATATAATTTTGTTTTAATATGTGAATGGAGGAGACAAATGGCAAAGCTGTCTGTAACAACTGTCCCCCCTTAAGTTGACATAGTGACAGAGCCAAATGTCTGAAACACACGGAACTTGAAGCAGTTTAAGTCATAGGATGAGGGAAACACAGTTTAATTGAGAATTTCAAAGCTTACTTGTTGAGTAAAAGAAAGGCTGGGAAAATCGGTTAGTTTTTGGGTTAGAGAGTTAGCCAAAATAGGGGGTGGGTTTGTACAAAGGCAGGTGCTCCCTACTCTCGGTAAGGGAGGAGGTATACACTGAGAGAGCTCTGAGGAACACTGATTATTGTAATAGCGGTAGAAGAGTGAGAGAGATGCAACATTGCAGCGTGTAGAGAGAGATTGTAGAGAATTAGTAAGAGGAAGTGAGTTGATGAGACAACATGCCTTTGATTCTACCCTTTCGAGGAGTGAGATATGGGTGGAACCTCCCCACACATGTGCACAGCAAGAAGCTGTGCGGGGGTGAAGAACTGAAAGAGACGGTTGAGCACACCTAACTTCTGGAAAGCTGTTTTAGCAAGAGTGGTAATATTATTTTTTCAAGAGAGGTCAGAATATAAAGAAACAGCAAGAATACTGAAAGATGATAAGAGGTTTATTGTGTGTTTCTGAAGTATAAGGGATAGACTTGCAGCAGTTCGTGATGGGCAGATCAATGGTTTTGGAAGCATTGAGTTTTGGAAGTTAGATGGAAGTCAGAGGATTAATTGACATAGTTTTAACTCTTATACTTCCCACACATCCTTCCTAATCTGTATAAAATCGTCTAATGATAACCAGAATAAACTGCCAAATGTGTCATAATCTTCAAAGAGTTAAGGATTGAAAGGGTTTTTCAAGTGCCCAAAATAATCACACACACACACACACACACTTCCCTATCTCTCGTCTAATTCGCACTCATCCCCTCCCACCTCTCTCTCTCCCTCCCACATCCATCTCTCTCTCCCTCTCTTCCTTTCTTTCTCTCTCTCTCTCTCTCTCTCTGCCACTACCCCAGCAGCCTCCGCCAGTCGCCATCTTGATCTTATCGTCTTTACATTGGGAGTTATTATGCCCGCCAAATTACAGCGTCCGGTGATATGCGGCAACACGACCTATGCAACCCCCCCCCCCCCCCTTCTCCAACCCCCTGTCCCCCCCCCCCCCACTCACGACACTGAACCGTGACGTCACTCTTGATGGGCTAATAAGAAGCGGTGGGGGGACCATGACGTCAATTATATCTCGGCCAATCATAGCGGAGGATATCCCGAGCATCCATGACGTTACTAGTTTAACAACCAATCATACCGCAAGTTTGATATGCACTCATGGCATCACACCTGCATTGGCCAATGACATCACTCATTAAATGTAAACAATACTCATGACGTCATGTGCATACTACCTAATCAGGGACGTCACAGATTCAACCCCTATTTATAGAACAACTATTGGGAGGATATGTTGAAGGAGTGTTAAACCAATCACAGCTCATTAAGAAAGCTGTCTGGTGACGTCACAACCCCCCCAGCCAATCGCCGCCATCCACCTCTGTTCAGAAGCGGGAAATGTATACGAAAAGTCCCTAAAGTTTATTTTGCGATCAATTTGGCAATTATCTAATTTCATGGTACTAAATGGCAAGAAGAATTTAAGATACAAGCCTCGCGATGCCGGCTTCCCGACCCGGCCTCTGATATCAACAAGGGATAATAGCGGGATTTATTGAAGGGGGTACTAGTCTTTTTTCTGGACCCCCTTCTCCCTCATGTTTAGCATATTTGTTTTGAGATTTTAAGACGTTCGTTCCTTTAGTTTGGCGATTTTGAGACCTTTCGCCTCATTTTTTGTTGTCAATATTAAAACATTTCGTGCCAATTAGGTGTCAATTTTGTTCTTGGCAAGCGATAGCGAGCCTCTAATTTTAGAAGGAACCGGCCTTCGGCCGGAACATTTTTCTACCGAAAAATGTACAAATTTATCTTGAAAGAGGGTCTAGGGGTTGTTTTTCTAAGCTTGATGGAGGTCTAGCGAGGAAACTCAAAAATATAATAATAAATAAATCTATAGCCCCAAAAACCCAGCACTACCCCCTTAACTTTATCTGTCATTATAATATGACAGGCATTGATTATACCCCAACCCCGAGCCTTCTCTTGCTGTGCCATCATCATCATCATCATAATCACCAGAGAGGACCTTTCTATTATTAGGGGGGGTTTCTCTTACTATTTATACTACTACTATTTTCTCTTACTATTTCAACTACTATTTTCTCTTACTATTTCAACTACTATTTTCTCTTACTATTTCAACTACTATTTTCTCTTACTATTTCTACTACTATTTTCTCTTACTATTTCAACTACTATTTTCTCTTACTATTTCAACTACTATTTTCTCTTACTATTTCTACTACTATTTTCTCTTACTATTTCAACTACTATTTTCTCTTACTATTTCAACTACTATTTTCTCTTACTATTTCTACTACTATTTTATCTTACTATTTCTACTACTATTTTCTCTTACTATTTCTACTACTACTATTTATCTTACTATTTCTACTGCTACTATTTTCTCTTACTATTTCTACTACTATTTTCTCTAACTATTTCTACTGCTACTATTTTCTCTTACTATTTTCTCTTACTATTTCTACTACTACTATTTTCTCTTACTATTTCTACTACTATTTTCTCTTACTATTTCTACTACTATTTTCTCTTACTATTTCAACTACTATTTTCTCTTACTATTTCTACTACTATTTTCTCTTACTATTTACTACTATTTTCTCTTACTATTTCTACTACTATTTTCTCTTACTATTTCTACTACTATTTTATCTTACTATTTCTACTACTATTTATCTTACTATTTCTACTACTACTATTTATCTTACTATTTCTACTGCTACTATTTTCTCTTACTATTTCTACTACTATTTTCTCTAACTATTTCTACTGCTACTATTTTCTCTTACTATTTCTACTACTATTTTCTCTTACTATTTCTACTACTATTTTCTCTTACTATTTCAACTACTATTTTCTCTTACTATTTCTACTACTATTTTCTCTTACTATTTCTACTACTATTTTATCTTACTATTTCTACTACTATTTTCTCTTACTATTTCTACTACTATTTTCTCTTACTATTTCAACTACTATTTTCTCTTACTATTTCTACTACTATTTTCTCTTACTATTTCAACTACTATTTTCTCTTACTATTTCTACTACTATTTTCTCTTACTATTTCTACTACTACTATTTATCTTACTATTTCTACTGCTACTATTTTCTCTTACTATTTCTACTACTATTTCTACTACTACTATTTTATCTTACTATTTATACTACTATTTTCTCTTACTATTTCTACTGCTACTATTTTCTCTTACTATTTCTACTACTATTTCTACTGCTACTATTTTCCCTTACTATTTGGATTTTCTTTTACTATTTCTACCACTATTTTCTCTTATTATTGGGTATTTCTCTTACTGTTTCTACTACTATTTTCTCTTGCTATTTCTACTACTACTATTTAATCTTACTATTTGGGTTTTCTCTTACTATTTCTACTACCACTATTTTCTATTATTACTATTAGTTTATTTTACTATTTTTTCTTACTATTTCTACTACTACTATTATTATATCTTACTACTTTTAGTTTATCTTACTATTTCTTCTACTATTTTATCTTACTATTTCTCTTACTATAAAAATCACCCCCTAGACCCCCCCCCCCCCCCTTTTCAAGAGAATTTTGTTAATTTTTTGGTAGAAAACGTCCCGGCCGAAGGCCGATTCTTCATAAAATTACAGGCTCGCTATCGCTCGCCAGGATAAAATCGACACCTAAATGGCACGAAAGGTCTTAAAACTAACAACGCAATGGGGCGAAAGGTGTTAAAATCGCCATCTCCCCTTAAAGGAATATTATGGTACGATACTGAAAAGGTTAAGGGGAGGTTTATAGTTTGGTCCCTAGACCTCCATCAAGCTTAACAAATAAAAAAAAAGCAGGTTCCTTCTTAAACTATCACTATCGCTCGCCAGGACAAAATTGACAGGTTTTTTGTCTATGTGTATGAAGGAAACAAAAGACAGGTTGCCTGTACGAGTGTCTCCCTCAAAGCCAAAAGAGTGACAGGGCAAAATTCAAGGGACGTTTGCGTCAAAATGCCTGGACACACGAAGTTTAAAGCAGTTCAAGTCATAGGATGGAGGAAAGACTGATTGAGGGAGAGAGTTCCAGAGTTCATTTGTTGAGTAGAAGAAAGACTGAGAAAATTTGCCAATTAGGTTGGAGAGCCTGACCGAAGAGGAGTGGGACTGTGTTGAAAGGCGGGTGCCTCGCACTCGCCACAAAGGAGGGGGTATGTACTGAGAGAGCTCTGAAGAACACTGATTGTTGTAATAGCGATAGTAGAGTGAAAGAGATGCAACATTGCGGCGTGTAGAAAGAGATTATAGGGAAGTGCGGTATGGGGGGCACGAAAGGTCTTACCATTGATAGAAATGGGTCGAAAGATCTTAAAATCGCCAAACTAATGGGGCGAACGTCTTAAAATGTCAAAACATGAGGGAGAAGAGGGTCCAGAAAAAAATCCTCAAGTGATAAAATTCCCTTAAGGGGAGATGGGCCGAATTTTGGGTCTATTAATTCATTCTTTCCTTTATTTCTTAGTTTCCTCGCCAGACCTCCATCAAACTTAAAAAACACCCCTTACACCCCCCTTCAAGATAAATGTGTACATTTTTCGGTAGAAAAATTTCCCGGCCGAAGGCGGGTTCCTCTTAAAATGTCAGGTTCGCTGTCGCTCGCCAGGCAAAAATCGACACCTAAATGGCAGGAATGGATTTAAAATTGACAACGAAAAGGGGAGAAAGGTGTTAAAATGGGGAGAAAGGTGTTAACATGGGGAGAAAGGTGTTAAAATGGGGAGAAAGGTGTTAACATGGGGAGAAAGGTGTTAACATGGGGAGAAAGGTGTTAAAATGGGGAGAAAGGTAAAGGGATTTAAAATGTTAAAGGGGAAGGTGTTAAAATGGGGAGAAAGGTGTTAAAATGGGGAGAAAGGTGTTAACATGGGGAGAAAGGTGTTAACATGGGGAGAAAGGTGTTAACATGGGGAGAAAGGTGTTAAAATGGGGAGAAAGGTGTTAAAATGGGGAGAAAGGTGTTAACATGGGGAGAGGTGTTAAAAGGGGGGAAAGGTGTTAAAAGGGGGAAAGGTGTTAAAAGGGGGAAAAGGTGTTAAATTGGGGGAAAGGTGTTAAAAGGGGGGAAAGGTGTTAAAAGGGGGGAAAGGTGTTAAAAGGGGGGAAAGGTGTTAAAAGGGGAGAAAGGTGTTAAAATGGGGAGAAAGGTGTTAAAATGGGGAGAAAGGTGTTAACATGGGGAGAAAGGTGTTAAAATGGGGAGAAAGGTGTTAACATGGGGAAAGGTGTTAAAAGGGGGAAAGGGTTTTAAAAAGGGGGGAAAGGTGTTAAAATGGGGGAAAGGTGTTAAAAGGGGGAAAAGGTAAAAGGTGTTAAAAGGGGGGAAAGGTGTTAAAAGGGGGAAAGGGGTTAAATGGGGGAAGGTGTTTTAAAAGGGGGGAAAGGTGTTAAAAGGGGGAAAGGTGTTAAAAGGGGGAAAG
The DNA here is from genome assembly GCA_032716605.1 of Paralithodes platypus. Lineage (NCBI taxonomy): Eukaryota > Metazoa > Arthropoda > Malacostraca > Decapoda > Lithodidae > Paralithodes > Paralithodes platypus. Next base: position 35,220,233 of record CM064532.1, on the reverse strand, counting down.
GTGTTTAAAAGGGGGAAAGGTGTTAAAAGGGGGGAAAGGTGTTAAGGGGAGAAAGGTGTTTAAAAGGGGGAAAAGGTGTGTTTAAAAGGGGGGGGAAAGGTGTTAAAAGGGGGGGAAAAAGGTGTTGTAAAAGGGGGGAAAGGTGTTAAAAATGGGGAAAGGTGTTAAAAGGGGGGAAAGGTGTTGTTAAAATGGGGGAAAGGTGTTAAAATGGGGGAAAGGTGTTAAAAGGGGGGAAAGGTGTTAAAATGGGGGAAAGGTGTTAAAAGGGGGAAAAGGTGTTACAAGGGGGGAAAGGTGTTAAAATGGGGGAAAGGTGTTAAAATGGGGGAAAGGTGTTAAAATGGGGGAAAGGTGTTAACATGGGGAGAAAGGTGTTAAAATGGGGAGAAAGGTGTTAAAATGGGGAGAAAGGTGTTAACATGGGGAGAAAGGTGTTAAAATGGGGAGAAAGGTGTTAAAATGGGGAGAAAGGTGTTAAAAAGGGGAGAAAGGTGTTAAAAGGGGGGAAAGGTGTTAAAAGGGGGGAAAGTGGGGGAAAGGGTTTTAAAAAGGGGGGAAAGGTTTTAAAAGGGGGGGAAGGTGTTAAAAGGGGGGGAAGGTGTTAAAAGGGGGGAAAGGTGTTAAAAGGGGGGAAAGGTGTTAAAAGGGGGGGAAGGGAAAGGTGTTAAAAGGGGGGGAAAGGTGTTAAAAGGGGGGAAAGGTGTTAACAATGGGGGGAAAGGTGTTTAAAAGGGGGGGAAGGTGGGAAAGGTTTAAAAGGGGGGAAAGGTGTTTTAAAAGGGGGAAAGGTGTTAAAAGGGGGGAAGGTGTTAAAAGGGGGGAAAGGTGTTAAAAGGGGGGGAAAGGTGTTAAAAGGGGGGGGAAGGTGTTAAAGGGGGGGGAAGGTGTTAAAAGGGGGAAAGGTGTTAAAAGGGGGGGAAGGTGTTAAAAGGCGGGGAAGGTGTTAAAAGGGGGAAAGGTGTTAAAAAGGGGGGGAAGGTGTTAAAGGGGGGAAGGGGGGGGAAAGGTGTAAAAGGGGGGGAAAGGTGTTAAAAGGGGGGAAAGGTGTTCAAAGGGCGGGAAGGTGTTTCAAAAGGGGGGGAAGGTGTTAAAAGGGGAACAAGGTGTTAAAAGGGGGGGAAAGGTGTTAAAAGGGGGGGAAGGTGTTAAAAGGGGGGAAGGTTGTTAAAAAGGGGGGGAAGGTGTTAAAAGGGGGGGAAGGTGTTAAAAGGGGGGGAACGGTGTTTAAAAAGGGGGGAAGGTGTTAAAAGGGGGGAAAGGTGTTAAAAGGGGGGGAAGGTGTTAAAAGGGGGAAAGGTGTTAAAAGGGGGGAAGGTGTTAAAAGGGGGGGAAGGTGTTAAAAGGGGGAGAAGGTGTTAAAAGGGGGGAAAGGTGTTTAAAAGGGGGGGAAGGTGTTAAAAGGGGGGGAAGGTGTTAAAAGGGGGGGAAGGTGTTAAAAGGGGGGGAAGGTGTTAAAAGGGGGGAAAGGTGTTAAAAAGGGGGGGAAGGTGTTAAAAGGGGGGAGAAGGTATTAAAAGGGGGGAAAGGTGTTAAAAGGGGGGAAGGTGTTAAAAGGGGGGAAGGTGTTAAAAGGGGGGGAAGGTGTTAAAAGGGGGGGAAGGTGTTAAAAGGGGGGGAAGGTGTTAAAATCGCCAAACTAATGGGCTGAACGTCTTATAATCTCAAAATAAATGGGGCTTAACACGAGGGAGAAAAGGGACTAAAAAACCGGCCCATGTCCACCTTAAGGGGAGGTATTTAGTTTGTTCCCTAGACCTCCATCAACCTTAAAATTACACCCCCTTAAGTCCCTTTCAAGATAAATTTGTACATTTTTCGGTAGAAAAATGTCCCGGCCGAAGGCCGGTTCCTCTTAAATTACAGGCTCGCTATCGCTCGCCAGGATAAAATCGACACCTAAATGGCACGAAAGGTCTTAATATGGGGTAAAAGTTCTTAAAATCACTAAACTAATGGGGCAAACATTTTATAATATCAAAAGCAATGGGGCTAAACATGAGGGAGAAAGGGGTCAAGAAAAAAATCCCTCAAGTGGAGATCTCCCCTTAACCCATTATAGGTATAAGTACCGGTAACGCCCTTTCCATTATATTCTGGCAACTAGTCGACGATTCCATTCAGCTTAGGAGGGGCGTCTACCAATTAAAAGGCTGTAGACTATATCAATTAATCCTTGTAACTACCATAGATCTTTCTTAAGCTGCATACAATCGTCTATAGGCTATATAACACATATAAATAAAAGGGCCTCGCCGGTACTGTAAGGGTTGATTTGCCACTTGCGATTTTCAGGCTATAAGGAAGTTGGAGCTGTAAACGTCGATATTTAACAGTATTACCAACTATATTATAGCCTTAGCACATTTATATATACATAAAACCATATGTGATCATAATCTCGTGTGTTTGTGTGTGTGTATGTAACTGCCTGTGTGTGTGTGTATGTGTGTGTGTGTGTGTGTGTATGTAACTGCCTGTGTGTGTGTGTATTGTTTGTGTGTGTGTGTGTATATGTGTTTGTGTGTGTGTGAATGACTGCCTGAGTGTGTGTGTATATGTGTTTATGTATGTGTGTGAGTGATTGCCTGTGTGTGTGTGTGTTAGTGACTGCCTGTGTGTGTGTGTGTGTGACTGCCTGTGTATGTATGTGTGTGTGTGTGTGTGTGTGACTGCCTGTGTATGTGTGTGTGTGTGTGTGTGTGTGACTGTCTGCCTGTGTATGTGTGTGTATGTGTGTGTGTGACTGCCTGGGTATGTGTGTGTGTGTGTGTGACTGCCTGTGTATGTGTGTGTGTGTGTGTGTGTGTGTGTGTGTGACTGCCTATGTGTGTGTGTATGTGTGTGTGTGTGTGTGACTGCCTATGTGTGTGTGTATGTGTGTGTGTATATGTGTACCCTAGGTGACTACACACAACCTACCTTACTTCCTGTCAGGTTAACCCATTAGCGTGCCTGCCTTGCCCACCTCCTTAACCCCTTCTGTACCGGTGCCGTAAATTTGAATTTATTCTGGCTACTATTCAGTTTAAAAAGGGCCTCCAGCATTTAACAGGCTTCGAACTATCTCACTTAACCCTTTTTACCACCACAGATTCTTCTTAAACTGCACAAAATCGCCTCAATATAGCATGAACTCAATTATAAAGACGTCGCCGGTACAGAAGGGGTTAAGGGGGAAGGGTCTAATTTTTGATCGATTATTTCATATATTTGTTATTAATGTATTTTCCTCCCTAGACCTCCATCAAGCTAAAAAAAAAAAAAAAAAAAAAAAAAAAACATTAGATCCCCTTGCTAGATTAATTTGTACATTATTCGTATCGTTTGCCAGGAAAAGAATAGACACCTAAATAGCACGAAAGGTCTTAATATTGACAAAGAAATGGGGCGAAAGGTCTTAATATCGAAAAACTAATGGGGCAAACATCTTAAAATCTGAAAACTAATGGGGCTAAACATGAGGGAGAAGGTGGACTAGAAAATCGGCTGTATATTCTTTAAGTATTAAACCTCAGAAGATAATTATGACAACGCATTTCTGTTCTGTTTTCTGGCTATTATTAAACGATTTTATTCAGATTAGGAAGGGTGTGTGGAAGTCAGAGGGTTAATTGAGATAGTCTGTCCCCTTATGAGTCCCACAGATCCTTCCTATGCTGTACAAAGTCGGCCAATGGTAGTCAGAATAAGCTGTACAAATGGTAGTTGTGGTTGTGACGGTGGTAGTTGTAGTAGTAGTGACGGTGGTAGTTGTGGTAGTAGTGATGGTGGTAGTTGTGGTAGTAGTGATGGTGGTAGTTGTGGTAGTAGTGATGGTGGTAGTAGTGATGGTGGTAGTTGTGGTAGTAGTGGTGGTGGTAGTTGTGGTAGTAGTAGTGATGGTGGTAGTTGTGGTAGTAGTGATGGTGGTAGTAGTGGTGGTGGTAGTTGTGGTAGTAGTGGTGGTGGTAGTTGTGGTAGTAGTAGTGATGGTGGTAGTAGTGATGGTGGTAGTTGTGGTAGTAGTGGTGGTGGTAGTTGTGGTAGTAGTGATGGTGGTAGTTGTGGTAGTAGTGATGGCGGTAGTAGTGATGGTGGTAGTTGTGGTAGTAGTGGTGGTGGTAGTTGTGGTAGTAGTAGTGGTGGTGGTAGTTGTGGTAGTAGTAGTGATGGTGGTAGTAGTGATGGTGATAGTTGTGGTGGTAGTAGTGGTGGTGGTAGTTGTGGTAGTAGTAGTGATGGTGGTAGTTGTGGTAGTAGTAGTGATGGTGGTAGTTGTGGTAGTAGTGATGGTGGTAGTAGTGATGGTGGTAGTTGTGGTAGTAGTGGTGGTGGTAGTTGTGGTAGTAGTAGTGGTGGTGGTAGGTGTGGTAGTAGTAGTGATGGTGGTAGTAGTGATGGTGGTAGTTGTGGTAGTGGTATGATGGTGGTAGTTGTGGTAGTGGTGTGATGGTGGTAGTTGTGGTAGTGGTATGATGGTGGTAGTTGTGGTAGTGGTGTGATGGTGGTAGTTGTGGTAGTAGTGATTGTGGTAGTTGTGGTAGTAGTAGTGATGGTGGTAGTTGTGGTAGTAGTAGTGATGGTGGTAGTTGTGGTAGTAGTAGTGATGGTGGTAGGTGACGTGTCCTCTACCTTAATGACTCTAAGACACGCCATACTCCCTGTGTCATCTTGCTCCTCCCTCCTCCTCCTCCTCCTCCTCATCTCATACCTTCCTCCTTCTCTTCTTCCTCCTCTCAAATCTTCCTCTTCCTCCTCCACTCATACCTTCCACCCCTCCAATCCTCTTCCTCTTAATCATAATGTTTTTGTCTATGTGGATGAGGAAGACAAAAGGCAAAACTGCCTGTGACGAGTGCCTCCCCCAGAGTTAAAAGAGTGACAGGGCCAAAATCAAGGAACGTTCGAGCCAAAATGTCTGGAAACACGGAGTTTGAAACAATTTAAGTCATAGGATGAGGGAAAGATGGATTCAGAGACAGAGTTCCAGATCTCAGCTGTTGAATAGAAGAATGATTGGAAGTAACGTTTCACTCTTGGGTTGAATAGTTGTACAGACTAGGGGTGGGATTGTGTTGCAAGACGGGTACTACGTGCCCTACGTAGAGGAAGTGGTATACACTGAGAGAGCTCTGAGGAACACTGATTATTGTAGTAGCGATAGAATAGCGAGAGAGATGCAACATTGCGGCGAAGAGAGAGAGATTGCAGAGAGTCCCCCTTCTCTTCTGAAACCTTCCTCCTCCCTCCTCCTCTTGAATCTTCCTCCTCCCTCCTCTATTCATAACTTCCACAATCTTTTACTCCTCTTAAGGGGAGACAGGCCGTTTTTCTGGTCCCCCTTCTTCCTCGTGTTTAGCCCCATTAGTTTGGCGATTTTAATACCTTTCACCCCATTTCATTGTCAATTTTAAGGCCTTCTGTGCCATTTAGGTGTCTATTCTTTCCTGGCGAGCGATAGCTCCGTACCCTCGTGCTTTCTTCCGTACCTCCCTTATTCCCCCTTTCGTGCACCCCTTGTCCCTTTCGTGCACCCCTTATTCCCTCTTTCGTGCACCCCTTATCTCTTCCGTACCTCCCTTATTACCTCTTTCGTGCACCCCTTGTCCCTTTCGTGCACACCTTGTCCCTTTCGTGCACCCCTTGTCCCTTTCGTGCACCCCTTGTCCCTTTCGTGCACCCCTTGTCCCTTTCGTGCACCCCTTATTCTCTCTTTCGTGCACCCCTCGTGCTTTCTTCCATACCTCACTTATTCTCTCTTTCGGGCACACCTCGTCTCTTCCGTGCACCCCTTGTCTCTTTCGTGTACCCCTTGTCTCTTTCGTGTACCCCTTGTCTCTTTCATGCACCTCTTGTCTCTTTCGTGCACCTCTTGTGTCTTTCGTGTACCCCTTGTCTCTTTCGTGCCTCCCTTGTCTCTTTCGTGCCTCCCTTGTCTCTTTCGTGCACCCCTTGTCTCTTCCGTGCACCTCTTGTATCTGTCGTGCACTCCTTTCTTCCGTACCTCCCTTATTCCTGTCGTACCTCCCATATTCCCCCTTCCGTGCCTCCCCCTTATCCACCCTTCCATGCCTCCCTCTTTCGTACCCTCCTTCCTCTCGCCCCTTGCACGTAAATCTTTCACCATTTGTCCATTCCTCTCTTCAAGTTTACCTTCCTTCAGATCAGATGAAGGTATTGAGGGATAAGCCTTTAAAACGGCACCTCGTATCTACATTCTACTTTTCCTATTTTTCTGAAGAGTGTGTAGAGAGGGGAGAAAGGGTGTTGGAGAGAGAGAGAGGAAGCTGTTGGAGTGGCTTTGTTATGTGTTCTTAGTCTTCCTTCTTTACCTTCCTTCTTTCTTCTTTCGCTCCTTCTCATAAACGTTTCAAGGGGAGGCAGTTGGTTTTTCGAGTCCTCCTCCTCCCTCATGTTTAGCCCTATTAGTTATGAGATTTCAAGACATTCGCCCCATTAGTTTGGCGATTTTCAGACCGTTTGCCCCATTTCTTTGTCAATATTAAGACCTTTCGTGTCATTTACAGTAGATGTCGATTTTGTTTCCTGGCGAGCGATAGCGAGCCTGTATTTGAAGAGGAATCGGCCTTCGGCCGTGACATTTTTCTACCGAAAAATTTACAAATTTATATCGAAGGGGGGTCTTGTGGGTGTTCTTTTAAGTTTGATGGAGGTTTAGAGAGCAAACTAAACCCCTTCCTTAAACCATTGAGCCGAACCAGTAAATTATGCTGCACAATACCGTCTGTATTATGTATCTCACTCCCAACACCAAACACCAATACCGTCTGTATTATGTATCTCACTCCCAACACCAAACACCAATACCGTCTGTATTATGTATCTCACTCCCAACACCAAACACCAATACCGTCTGTATTATGTATCTCACTCCCAACACCAAACACCAATACCGTCTGTATTATGTATCTCACTCCCAACACCAAACACCAATACCGTCTGTATTATGTATCTCACTCCCAACACCAAACACCAATACCGTCTGTATTATGTATCTCACTCCCAACACCAAACACCAATACCGTCTGTATTATGTATCTCACTCCCAACACCAAACACCAATACCGTGTGTAATATGTATCTCACTCCCAACACCAAACACCTCCCAATGAAATTAATGAAAGCATGTGACCCTACCGGGATTCGAACCTGGGTCACCACATACAGATCTTAAACACTCTAACCATTACACCATCAAGACAGGTATATAAGTACAGCACATGACCACGATTGATATCCGTTTATCGAATACTGGATATTAACCCTTTCAAGCTCCAACACGCATTTCCTTTCTGTTTTCTGGTTATTATTAGATGATTTCATTCAGATTAGGAAGGGTATATGGAAGTCAGAGGGTTCATTGAGAAAGTCTTTATCCTTACAATGCCCACAGATCGTTTTGAAATGTACACTTTCTCCTCCACAATGCAGAACTTCTGCTTATCAAAATTCATTTATCCCCAGAACTACTACTCTTTGGCATTCACTTCCCTCGAGTTGCTTTCCACAAACTTACAATCTACAAAAGTTTAAATCCAGTTGTTACAAACATTTTATGAATGGAGGATGCCTTTAGGCACATGGACCTTTTTGTTTAATCTGTGTTTTTCCGTCCTCCGTTCATTGTCTCTTTAAAAAAAAATATATATATATATATAGAATCGTCTAATGATAGCTAGAATAAACTATCAAAATGCGTCAGAATACTGAAAGGGTTAATCTACTCATGTACTGTACCCAACTTAACCCCTTCTGTACCGGTAACGTCTTTTACATTCTAAGCTGAAACAAATAATCTAATAGTTACTAGAATATCAAATAATCTAATAGTTACTAGAATATCAAATAATCTAATAGTTACTAGAATATCAAATAATCTAATAGTTACTAGAATATCAAATAATCTAATAGTTACTAGAATATCAAATAATCTAATAGTTACTAGAATATCAAATAATCTAATAGTTACTAGAATATCAAATAATCTAATAGTTACTAGAATATCAAATAATCTAATAGTTACTAGAATATCAAATAATCTAATAGTTACTAGAATATCAAATAATCTAATAGTTACTAGAATATCAAATAATCTAATAGTTACTAGAATATCAAATAATCTAATAGTTACTAGAATATCAAATAATCTAATAGTTACTAGAATATTAAATAATCTAATAGTTACTAGAATATCAAATAATCTAATAGTTACTAGAATATCAAATAATCTAATAGTTACTAGAATATCAAATATCTAAGTTACTAGAATATCAAATAATCTAATAGTTACTAGAATATCAAATAATCTAATAGTTACTAGAATATCAAATAATCTAATAGTTACTAGAATATCAAATAATCTAATAGTTTACTAGAATATCAAATAATCTAATAGTTACTAGAATATCAAATAATCTAATAGTTACTAGAATATCAATAATCTAATAGTTACTAGAATATCAAATAATCTAATAGTTACTAGAATATCAAATAATCTAATAGTTACTAGAATATCAAATAATCTAATAGTTACTAGAATATCAAATAATCTAATAGTTACTAGAATATCAATAATCTAATAGTTACTAGAATATCAAATAATCTAATAGTTACTAGAATATCAAATAATCTAATAGTTACTAGAATATCAAATAATCTAATAGTTACTAGAATATCAAATAATCTAATAGTTACTAGAATATCAAATAATCTAATAGTTACTAGAATATCAAATAATCTAATAGTTACTAGAATATCAAATAATCTAATAGTTACTAGAATATCAAATAATCTAATAGTTACTAGAATATCAAATAATCTAATAGTTACTAGAATATAAAATAATCTAATATAGTTACTAGAATATCAAATAATCTAATAGTTACTAGAATATCAAATAATCTAATAGTTACTAGAATATCAAATAATCTAATAGTTACTAGAATATCAAATAATCTAATAGTTACTAGAATATCAAATAATCTAATAGTTACTAGAATATCAAATAATCTAATAGTTACTAGAATATCAAATAATCTAATAGTTACTAGAATATCAAATAATCTAATAGTTACTAGAATATTAAATAATCTAATAGTTACTAGAATATCAAATAATCTAATAGTTACTAGAATATCAAATAATCTAATAGTTACTAGAATATCAAATAATCTAATAGTTACTAGAATATCAAATAATCTAATAGTTACTAGAATATCAAATAATCTAATAGTTACTAGAATATCAAATAATCTAATAGTTACTAGAATAACAAATAATCTAATAGTTACTAGAATATCAAATAATCTAATAGTTACTAGAATATCAAATAATCTAATAGTTACTAGAATATCAAATATATATTCTAGCTATATTTAGACGATTGTGTGCAGTTTAAGGGGAGATATCCACTTGAGGGATTTTTGTCTTGACCTCTTTCTCCCTCATGTTTAGCCACATTGCTTTTGAGATTTTAAGACGTTTGCCCCATTAGTTTGGCGATTTTAAGAACTTTCATCCCATTTCTGTCAATTTTAAGATCTTTCGTGTCATTTAGGTGTCGATTTTTTCCTGGCGAGCGATAGCGAGCCTGTAATATAAGGGGAACCGGCCTTCGGCCGGGACATTTTTCTACCGAAAAATGTACAAATATGTCTTGAAAGGGGGTCAAGGGAGTGCAATTTTAAGCTTGATGGAAGTCTACGGAGAAAACTAAAAACCTCCCCTTAAGAAGGATCTGTGGCAGTACAAAAGGTTAAGTGAGATAGTTCGAAGCCTTTTAATAATTGCAGGCCCTTTTTAAACTGAATAAAATCGTTGTATAGTAGCCATCTATCTATCTATCTATTGCCTGACGCCGTTATCCCCGAAGGGGTGGCCACGAACGAACCGCCCCCATGCACCTCTGTCCCCAGTCAGTCGACGCCCCTCCCCCGAACCAGCACCGCCTTCGTTCATGTACTTCCTCACTCCATCCTTCCACCTCTCATTCGGTCTACCTCTTCCTCTCTGTCCCTCCACCTCGCTCTCGTACACCCTCTTAGTCATTCTCTCGCTTTCCATACGTTCCATATGGCCGAACCATCTCAAGTTGTTCCTTTTCACACTTTCCAGCACATCTACCTCCACACCACACCTCCTTCTTACTTCCTCATTAGTCTGTCTATCCCTCCATGTAACTCCGCACGCACTCCTTAAGTAATTCATTTCCACTGCTCTCACTCTTGGTCTGAGTCTCTCAACCAACGTCCATGCTTCGCTTCCGTAAGTCAGTGTCGGGATTACCACACTGTCATGCAAGGACTTCTTCACTTCCATACTGACCACCCTATTTCTTGTTACTGCTTTTAGCATTCCTACAACCCTCTTCCCCTGTTGTACCCTCTCCCGCACTTCTTCATCCATAGTCCCATCATTACTCAACACACGGCTCAGATACTTAAAAGAGTTGACGATCTCCATAGCCTGACCGTTCAGCTTCACCTCACACTCTGTGACTTCACCCCTTTCGAAGACCATAACCTTGCTCTTCCCCGCATTTACCTTCAAATTCCGTTTTTCGCACACTGTTCCAAACTCATTTACCAGACCCTGCAACTCCCATTCATTATCACTCATCAGAACTGTATCATCCGCAAACAGCAGTATAATAGCCATAATTAAATTAAAATGACATCACCGGTACAGAAGAGGTTAACCCTTTCAGTACCAGCCACGTTTGTTGTATTGTATTCTAGCTGTATTTAGACGATATTATGCAGCTTAGGAAGGATCTGTGGTCGTTAAAAGGGCTGGTTGAGATAGTTTGAAGCCTTATTATTGCTAGAGGTCCTTCCTAAGCTGAATAAAATCGTCTGATAGTTGCCAGAATATAATGAAAATGACATCACCGGTACAGAAGGGGTTAAGGGGAGGTATTTAGTTTGTTCCCTACTTTTTCATCAAGCTTAAAATTACACCCCGTAGACCCCCTTTCAAGATAAATTTGTACATTTTTCGGTCGAAAACATTTCCCGGCCGGAGGCCGGTTGCTCTTAAATTACAGGCTCGCTATCGCTCGCCAGGAAAAAATCGACACCTTAACGGCACGAAAGGTCTTAAAATTGACAGAAATGGGGCAAAATGTCTTAAAATATCCAAACTACTAGGGCGAAGGTCTTAAAATCTCAAAAGCAATGGGGCTAAACATGAGGGAGAAAGGGGTCTAGAAAAAAATCCCTCAAGTGGAAATCTCCCCTTAAACCAAGAGAAAAGAATATTTTATGGGGCAAATATTGCATAAAATGTATTTATAGCTTAGTTATGGTAGATTGTAGTCATAACTCATTGATCATATGTAATTGATCAATATAATTACCTTTAATCATCATTGGCTGGGATATAAACTATTTCTTAATTACATGAATTATTGATAATGGTTGCAAGTGTGTGTGTGAAACGAGAGAGAGAGAGAGAGAGAGAGAGAGAGAGAGAGAGAGAGAGAGACTGTGTGAGAGAGAGTGACAGCGAAAATGTGTGTATGTGTGTGGTGAAATGCGAGAGAAAGAGAGAGAGAGACTGTGGTGTGAGAGAGAGAGTGACAGCGAAAATGTGTGTATGTGTGTGGTGAAATGCGAGAGAGAGAGAGAGAGAGAGAGTGACAGCGAAAATGTGTGTGTGTGTGTGGTGAAATGCGAGAGAGAGAGAGAGAGAGAGAGAGAGACTGTGTTAGAGAGAGAGTGACAGCGAAAATGTGTCTATGTGTGAATGAGAGCGAGAGAGAGAGAGAGACAAGTTGAAAGAAAGATAGAGTGTAGAGAGTATATATGTGTTTGTGTGAGAGTAGTGTACTGTATATATATATAACAGAGACATACCCCCCCCACCCCCACCCCCACCCCCCAACCAGAACATATGGTAACTACGATAACTGCATTGTACCTCGTAACTTACAATCCGCCACCCACCCACACACACCCACTCTCTTTCAATCCTATTATACAGGGAATGTCGGGATTATAACACGTTCGTCCCATTAGTTTGGCGATTTTAAGACATTTCGCCCCATTACTGTGTCAATATTAAGACTTTTCGTGTCGTTTAGGTGTCGATGTTTTCCTGGCGAGCGATAGCGAGCCTGTAATTTAAGAGGAATCGGCCTTCGGCCGGGAAATGTTTTATCGAAAAATGTACATATTTATCTTGAAAGGGGGTCTTGGGGGTGTTTTTTAAGCTTCATGGAGGTCTAGGGAGGATACTAATACAACTAGTAAATGCGGTTCAATATATAACTGTGCGTCATAATTTACAATGCGACACCCCTCCTCCCACCCACCCACTCTCTCTGAATCCTATTATACAGGGAATGTCGCGAAGAAAGCGCTGGGTCATTGGCAAGGATATTAACCCTTTCAGTACCAGGTCTGTCCCTTTCATGTTGTTCTGGTTACTAATAGACGATTTTATTCAGTTCACTCTCACTCACTCTTACACTTTCTCTCTCTCTCTCTCTCCTATAAACGACTATTTTACTGTCCTGTTCTTCCATGAAGGCCGGACCACCTATAGTCTATTCGCTGTAAGTAGGCGAGAAATCATGACCTCTAACCTCTGTAACTCAAAAAAGGGCGCGAACAAATTGGCTGTAAATTTCCACATCTGTTCCTTGACTGACTCTTCCCAAATGGTAGACATATTAGCTCGATTACTCTAGTGGTTTTTGAGTTACAGAGGTTAGAGGTCATGATTTCTCGCCTACTTACAGCGAATAAACTATAACAGGGGCCACAATGTCTGAGTATATGTGTAACTCGCAGTCACTCACTCACTCACTCTCAAACACCCAGCCTCACACACTCACTCTCAGACACACTCACTCACACACTCTTAACCTCTCACACACCCAGCCTCACACACTCACTCTCAAACACACTCACTCTCACTCATTCACACACTCTTAACCTCTCAAACACCCAGCCTCACACACTCACTCTCAAACACACTCACTCTCACTCTTAACCTCTCAAACACCCAGCCTCACACACTCTTAAACTCTCAGACACACTCACTCACACACTCTTAAGCTCTCACACTCTTACACACTCACTCTCACACATACACACACACTCAAACTCTCACACACTCTTAAACTCTCACACACACACTCACTCACTCTCACTCACACACACACACTCATACTCTCACTTCTACCCATATATTCCTCAGGTACCTGGGTTGCATTCCTTCCTTCCTGTCTGTTTCCTGTCCTTATTTCCCCCCCTTATACTGTCCCCTGGTACCTCTGTCTGTCTGTCTGTCTGTCATCTGTCTTCCTGTTTCCGTCTGTCTGTCTGTCAGCTGTCTTCCTGTTTCCTTTCTGTCTGTTTCCTGTCCTTGTTTCCCCCCCCCCCTTATACTGTCCCCTGGTACCTCTGTTTGTCTGTCTGTCTGCCATCTGTCTTCCTGTTTTCGTCTGTCTTCCTGTTTCCGTCTACCTTTCTGCTGCTGTCTGTCTTTCCGTCTACCTTCCTGCTGCTGTCTGTGTTTCCGTCTACCTTCCTGCTGCTGTCTGTCTTTCCGTCTACCTTCCTGCTGCTGTCTGTGTTTCCGTCTACCTTCCTGCTGCTGTCTGTGTTTCCGTCTACCTTCCTGCTGCTGTCTGTGTTTCCGTCTACCTTCCTGCTGCTGTCTGTGTTTTCCGTCTACTTTCCTGCTGCTGTCTGTGTTTCCGTCTACCTTCCTGCTACTGTCTGTGTTTCCGTCTACCTTCCTGCTGCTGTCTGTGTTTTCCGTCTACCTTCCTGCTGCTGTCTGTGTTTCCGTCTACCTTCCTGCTGCTGTCTGTGTTTCCGTCTACCTTCCTGCTGCTGTCTGTGTTTCCGTCTACCTTCCTGCTGCTGTCTGTGTTTCCGTCTACCTTCCTGCTGCTGTCTGTGTTTCCGTCTACCTTCCTGCTGCTGTCTGTGTTTCCGTCTACCTTCCTGCTGCTGTCTGTGTTTCCGTCTACCTTCCTGCTGCTGTCTGTGTTTCCGTCTACCTTCCTGCTGCTGTCTGTGTTTCCGTCTACCTTCCTGCTGCTGTCTGTGTTTCCATCTACCTTCCTGCTGCTGTCTGTGTTTCCATCTACCTTCCTGCTGCTGTCTGTGTTTCCGTCTACCTTCCTGCTGCTGTCTGTGTTTCCGTCTACCTTCCTGCTGCTGTCTGTGTTTCCGTCTACCTTCCTGCTGCTGTCTGTGTTTCCGTCTACCTTCCTGCTGCTGTCTGTGTTTCCGTCTACCTTCCTGCTGCTGTCTGTGTTTTTTGTTTTGTTTTTGCTATTCCAACTTCCCCACCAAATATAGGCATTCTTGAACCTGTACATAACAGTGCGTGTATGTCTTAGGTTGTGTGTGTGTGTGTACTTACTCTAGTTACTCTAGTTGTATTGCGGGAGTGAGCATGCTCGTTATTTCCAGCCTCCTATATGTGTAGGTGTTATATGTATCGTTGGAATGGCTGTGGATGTGTGTGTAGTCTGTATTTTTAGCCAATTGGCGACATCGGAAACGAAGGCTTAGGGTGGATCTGTATGGTACCATTCTCACTATAGACGGTACCGTCTCGCCCGAAGGCTTAGGTAGCCATCAGCTTAGGTGAACCATATGATACCCATCTCGCCTTGTACCATTTTTGCCAACCCCAGATGGGACGTCACAACGTCATCCACTTATTCCAGGTACCTATTTACAGCTAGGTGAACTGAGGCTAACACATGAAAGGAGACAAGCCCAATTTGTCTCCGCCCGGCCGGGGATTGAACCCCCGACCCCTCGTGTGTGAGACGAGAGCTCTACCTACTAGGCTACGGGCCTAGTAGGCCCGTGTGTGTGTGTGTGTGTGTGTGTTTGTGTGTGTGTGTGTGCCTGTGCCTGTGTGTGTGTGCCTGTGTGTGTGTGTGTGCCTGTGTGTGTGTGTGTGTGCCTGGGTGTGTGTATTCATAATTGTAGTTTGACAGGAATTGAGTTTTTGGCTTGTATTGTCCCACTTCCTAGGCATTATTATCAATGACAATTACCCATCTCCTTGCTTAAGGGAGATGGTAACCGCCGGCTATGTCTCAGAAAACCTTCATCAACCTGAGCGAGATTTGAACCCTGGTCTGCTGGGTTGCAGGCAGGGACGGTACCACTGAGCTAGCCGCGGTGTGTGTGTGTGTGTGTGTGTGTGTGTGTGTGTGTGTGTGTTTAAGTACTGTGTTATGTACATTAACTTTCCAGGACCTCAATGTTGTTCCTCAGGCCTTCGTTTCCGTGCATGTCATTTCCTCTGTCACTTTGGTTTTGTTTACATGCTCATCTCTAGCTCTCTCTCTCTCTCTCTCTCTCTCTCTCTCTCTCACATTTTCGTTGTCACTCTCTCTCTCTCTCGCTCGCTCCCCCTCTCTCTATCTCTCTCTCTCGCTCGCTCCCCCTCTCTCTATCTCTCTCTCTCTCTCTGTTAGTATGTGTGTGTGTGTGTGTGTGTGTGTAGCTCTCACTATCTCTCTTACTGTCTGTTCACATACTCTGTCTTTGGTTATCTGTCTATCTAGCTATCTGTCTGTCAATTTATCAGCATGTCTGTCTGTTCATCTTCTGTTCGTTTGCTTGTTGTTGTTCGTCTACCTGTGTGCTTGTTACTTGTTGTTTAGTCTGTCAAAAAATGTGTCTGTCAATATATTTATCTGTCAGTTGACTTGTCTGTCAGTTTGATTGTATGCCAGTTTGTTTGTCTGATTGTTTCTCAGTGTAGCTGCCTTCTTATCTTTCTCCCTACCTGCCTGCCTGTCTGTTTGCCTACTAACCTGTCTGCCTACCTACCTTCCTGCCTGTCTTCCACCTTGACTGCCTGTCTGTTAGCCTGTCAGCCTGGTATTCCTCCCTGCCAGCCTGTCTTGTCTGTTTGTCTACCATTCTACCTACCTGCTTGCCGTCCAGCCTGCCTATCTGTTTGCCTGCCATCCTGCCTGCCTTCCTGCCTGAGAGTGCCCCCCCCCCCCCCCCCAGGCAGAGTAAGCACAGGTGACGGTAATGTGTGTGTCCACAAGTACACATGGGGTACAACCTTACATGGTACCCTTGTAGCTCTCTCTCTCTCTCTCTCTCTCTCTCTCTCAGATATTGATCACGTTCTATATGTTTTTAATATATTTTAGGTAGGAGCTATTTCTCTGTACATTCTTACCGACACTGTTTATGTTTAAGATTATGATGTATTATGTATTACGTCATTATGATGTATTATGTATTACGTCATTATGATGTATTATGTATTACGTCATTATGATGTATTATGTATTACGTCATTATGATGTATTATGTATTACGTCATTATGATGTATTATGTATTACGTCATTATGATGTATTATGTATTACGTCATTATGATGTATTATGTATTACGTCATTTGTTTAAGATGATTTTATTGTATGAACAGCCATTGTATATTTAATGGAAATAAAATAATCTGAATCTGAATCTCTCTCTCTCTCTCTCTCTCTCTCTCTATATATATATATATATATATATATATATATATATATATATATATATATACTGTATATATATATACCGGGTATATATATATATATATATATATATATATATATATATATATATATATATATATACTGTATATATACATATATAATTGTTACATGACCACACGTTTCACGGAAGTTAGAACAAATAAAATTGCGCAAAATATTTATATATAAAAACGAATACATCTTAGAGTACGGTAACAAGAAAAAAATGGCATATTTTCCGTTTCTGTAAAAAATTCTGGATTCCCACACTCGACACCTGTCCTCCCCCCCCCCCCCCCCTCCTCAACACCTCCCCTCCTTCCCCCCTCCCACCTCTCCTCCCCACCATTTGACATCCCCTCCACCCCCCCACTCTACATCCACTCCTCCCCTCCACCTCCCCTGTCTCTTCCCCCCCCCCCCCCTTTCGACACCTCCCCTCCTTCCCCCTCCCCTGCTCTCAACACCTCTCCTCCCCAACCTTCGACACCCCTAACCCCCCCCCCCCCTTCGACACCCCCTAAACCCCCACCCTTCGACACCCCCTAAACCCCCAGCCTTCGACACCCCCTAAACCCCCACCCTTCGATCCCCCTAAACCCCCACCCTTCGACACCCCCTAAACCCCCCCCCCCTTCGACACCCCTAAACCCCCACCCTTCGACACCCCCTAAACCCCCCCTTCGACACCCCCTAAACCCCCACCCTTCGACACCCCCTAAACCCCCCCTTCGACACCCCCTAAACCCCCACCCTTCGACACCCCTAAACCCCCATCCTTCGACCCCCCTAAACCCCCACCCTTCGACACCCCCTAAACCCCCACCCACCCTTCGACCCCCACCCTTCGACACCCCCTAAACCCCCACCCTTCGACCCCACCTAAACCCCCACCCTTCGACCCCCCTAAAACCCCCACCTTTCGACCCCCTTAAACCCCTACCCTTCGACACCCCCTAAACCCCCCCCCCTTCGACACCCCCTCCACCCCCCCCCACTCGACATCCACTCCTCCCCACCACCTCCCCTCTTCCCCCTCCCCTCAACCCCCCCTCCCCCCCGTCCTCCATCTCACTCCTAACATCATATTACCACTTACAAATTCTTGGGTTTTCCCTGTCAATCTCGTGTATTCGGCCGGAGAGAGAGAGAGAGAGAGAGAGTGTGTGTGAGTGAGAGAGAGTGTGTGTTTGTGTGTGTAAGTGAGTGAGTGAGTGAGAGAGCGAGAGCGAGAACGAGAGAGAGAGAGTGTGTGCGAGTGAGTGTGAGTGTGTGTGTGTGTGTGAGAGAGAGAGAGAGTATGTGTGTGTTGGAGAGAGAGTAAGATAAGAGCAAGGGTTAATAAAGGGTTAAGGTTGGGTTAAGGGTAGCATAGGGCAGAGCAGCTACTCATACCTCCGTGGCTCTTTAATCATGGAACTTCGTGAACATAGGTAGGGCTCTCTCTAACTCTAGCTCTCCCCCCCCCCACCTCTCTCTCTCTCTCTCTCTGTCATAGCTCTCTCTCTGGCATAGCTCTCTATCTGCCAGTCTCTCTCTCTCTCTCTCTCTCTCTCTCCCTCCCCTCTCTCTCTCTCTCTCTCTATCTGCCAGTCTCTCTCTCTCTCTCTCTGTCATAGCTCTCCATCTGTCAGTCTCTCTCTCTCTCTCTGTCATATCTCTCTATCTGCCAGTCTCTCTCTCTCTCTCTCTCCCTCCCCCTCCCCCCCCCTCAATCTCTCTCTCTATCTGCCAGTCTCTCTCTCTCTCCCTCCCCCTCTCTCTCTCTCTCTCTCTCTCTCTCTCTCTCTCTCTCTCTCTCTCTCTCTCTCTCTCTCTCTCTCTCTCTCGCTCTCGGCAACGCCAAGAGCGTATCACAGATAAAAGACCTAGGAGTGATTATCAACGAACATTTAAAATCTACAAGCCAATGAATGCACCGCAGCCTCTAACAAAGAAAATAGAGCACTAGGATTAATTAAAAGACATTTGAATTATCATAGTGAAGACATAGTTGTACCATTATATA
>CM064532.1:35186700-35194200 GCA_032716605.1 Paralithodes platypus | reverse complement strand
AAAAATTACACTCCCTTGACCCCCTTCAAGATAAATTTGTACATTTTTCGGTAGAAAAATGTCCCGGCCGAAGGCCGTTTCCTCTTACATTACAGGCTCGCTATCGCTCGCCAGGAAAAAATCGACGCCTAAATGGTACGAAATGTCTAAAAATTAACAGAAATGGGGCGAAAGTTCTTAAAATCGCCAAACTAATGGGGCGAACGTCTTAAAATCTCAATAGCAGTGGAGTTAAACACGAGGGAGAAAGGGGTTAAGAAAATAATCCCTCAAGTGGAAATCTCCCATTAATTCAATTCAAGCTTTATTCAGAGGATGTTGTGCAGTTTAAGGGGAGATCTCCACTTGAGGGACTTTTTTCTGGACCCCTTTCTCCCTCATGTTTAGCCCCATTGCTTTTGATGTTATAAAAAGTTTGCCCCATTAGTTTAGCGATTTTAAGAACTTTCACCCCATATTAAGACCTTTCGTGCCATTCAGGTGTCGATTTTATCCTGGCGAGCGATAGCGAGCCTGTAATTTAAGAGTAACCGGCCTTCGGCCGGGAAATTTTTTTACCGAAAAATGTACAAGTTTAGCTTGAAAGGGACTCAAGGGGGTGACATTTTAAGATTGTTGGAGGAGTAGGAAACAAACTAAAAACCTCCCCTAAAGAAGGACCTGTGGTAGTAGAAATGATTAAGGGGAGGTTTTTAGTTTGTTCCCTAGACCTCCATCAAGCTTAAAATTACACCCCCTTGAGTCCCTTTCAAGATAAATGTGTACATTTTTCGGTAGAAAAATGTCCCGGCCGAAGGCCGGTTCCTCTTAAATTACAGGCTCGCTATCGCTCGCCAAGATAAAATCGACACCTGAATGGCACGAAAGGTCTTAATATGGGGTGAAAGTTCTTAAAATCGCTAAACTAATGGGGCAAACGTTTTATAATATCAAAAGCAATGGGGCTAAACATGAGGGAGAAAGGGGTCAAGAAAAAAATCCCTCAAGTGGAGATCCCCCCTGAAGTGGGATAGTTCGAAGCCTGGAAATTGCCGACTTGCGAGTTTCGTTCTATAAGGAAGTTGGAGCCGTAGACAACGACATTTAACAGCATTGAGAGCTAAGACACGGTCGTCGTACATTTATAAATACATCAAACCCCAATCCAACGTACCATTTCTCCCTCAGCAACGTACATAATGATTTGCATTTCTGGGTTTAATATCGATGTTCACGGCTCCAACTTCCTTAGAGCCTGAAACTCGCAAGGGGTTAATGTTTTTGTGGACGTAATTTACACAACTATTAGACGATTTTGTTCAGCTAAGGCAGGACCTCTAGCAATTAAACGGCTCCAGACCATCGCACGTAACACTCTAATAACTACATCAGATCCTTCTTAACCCTCTCCGACATATGACGCGTTTTTGAGCCTATTGGGGATACTTTAAAGCCTTTGTTACCATCAGGGGTATTTAGAAACCTTTAGTTTAGTTACTTCAACCTCTGCAGTTGTCTTTGAGTTAGCTGTGTTGAGCCTATTGGGGATACTTTAAAGCCTTTGTTACCATCAGGGGTATTTAGAAACCTTTAGTTTAGTTACTTCAACCTCTGCGGTTGTCTTTGAGTTAGCTGTGTTGAGCCTATTGGGGATACTTTAAAGCCTTTGTTACCATCAGGGGTATTTAGAAACCTTTAGTTTAGTTACTTCAACCTCTGCAGTTGTCTTTGAGTAAACTGTGTTGAGCCTATTGGGGATACTTTAAAGCCTTTGTTACCATAAGGGGTATTAACAAACCTTTAGTTTAGTTACTTCAACCTCTGCAGTGGTCTTTGAGTTAGCTGTGTTGAGCCTATTGGGGATACTTTAAAGCCTTTGTTACCATCAGGGGTATTTACAAACCTTTAGTTTAGTTACTTCAACCTCTGCAGTTGTCTTTGAGTTAGCTGTGTTGAGCCTATTAGGGATACTTTAAAGCCTTTGTTACCATCAGGGGTATTTACAAATCTTTAGTTTAGTTACTTCAACCTCTGCAGTTGTCTTTGAGTTAGCTGTGGGCAGAAAACTAATTGTGGAGAGGTAATTATAAGAGTGAGAGAACTCTATTTCTTATTGCTAATCTGGCAACCTCTGCGTCATATGAGTCTGAAAGGGTTAATAATTATAGACATTGAGTTGTATACAAAATGTAAACAAGGATGGAAGTGTTTAATTACAACGGAATATACATTATAGAAACATATTCAAGTGTATAAAGGGACCCTGGTCTCTGGGTATTCTCCTGGGTGACCTAGATGTGGGTGCATTTTGTGTGTCTTGTCTGTATTTGTTCGTTGTTTTGTCTTGTGTTTGGTGTTTCCCCTGTTCTGGCTCTGTCTTGAGTCGGCCACCCCCAAGAAAATAAAAACAACAAAATTATAATAAAATAGAAAAGACATGAAAACAATTGGAAAAGTGGGGATTGGGCCTGAGCATATAGATAGATAGATAGATAGATAGATAGATAGATAGATAGAGAGGGTATAACCATATTCGCAACCACATATATAAATTAACCACTTGCGAGTTTCGTTCTATAAGGAAGTTGGAGCCGAAAATACGGTTGTAACATATTTACAAAATACATAGAATCCACTTCAACATATTCTGTCCATCAGAAACCTACATTTGTTATTGCCTGTCGGTTTAACAAGCGATGTTTACGGCTCCAACTTCCTTTTATAGCCTGAAACTCGCAAGTGGTCAATTATTACGCAAACCAAGAATATGATAGGACTCCAATACGTCTGTCTAAACCTCCCTCAGCACCAGGACGCCTGTGTACCTTTGAGTCTTGGCTGAAATTATATGATTTTATGCAGCTTAAGGAGAGATTTCCACTCGAGGGATTTTTTTTTCTTGACTCGTTACTCCCTCATGTGTAGCCCCATTGTTTTTCTAATTTTAAGACGCTCGCCCCTTTATTTTGACGGTTTTAAGAACTTTCAACCCATTTTTGTCAATTTTAAGACCTTTCGTGCCATTTAGGTGTCGATTTTATCCTGGCGAGCGATAGCGAGCCTGTAATTTAAGAGGAACCGGCTTTCAGCCGGGACATTTTTCTACCGAAAAATGTACACATTTATCTTGAAAGGGGCTCAAGGGGGTGTAATCTTAAGCTTGAAGGATATCTAGGAACAAAACTAAAAACCTCCCCTTAAACGATTTTGTACAATTCAGGAAAGATATGTGGGAATTATAAGGGTGAAGCCTATCTCAACCCTCTACACTATCTCAACCCTCTACACTATCTCAACCCTCTACACTATCTCAACCCTCTACACTATCTCAACCCTCTACACTATCTCAACCCTCTACACTATCTCAACCCTCTACACTATCTCAACCCTCTGCACTATCTCAACCCTCTACACTATCTCAACCCTCTACACTATCTCAACCCTCTGCACTATCTCAACCCTCTGCACTATCTCAACCCTCTACACTATCTCAACCCTCTGCACTATCTCAACCCTCTGCACTATCTCAACCCTCTACACTATCTCAACCCTCTACACTATCTCAACCCTCTACACTATCTCAACCCTCTACACTATCTCAACCCTCTGCACTATCTCAACCCTCTGCACTATCTCAACCCTCTGCACTATCTCAACCCTCTGCACTATCTCAACCCTCTACACTATCTCAACCCTCTACACTATCTCAACCCTCTGCACTATCTCAACCCTCTGCACTATCTCAACCCTCTACACTATCTCAACCCTCTACACTATCTCAACTCTCTACACTATCTCAACCCTCTACACTATCTCAACCCTCTACACTATCTCAACCCTCTGCACTATCTCAACCCTCTGCACTATCTCAACCCTCTACACTATCTCAACCCTCTGCACTATCTCAACCCTCTGCACTATCTCAACCCTCTACACTATCTCAACCCTCTACACTATCTCAACCCTCTACACTATCTCAACCCTCTACACTATCTCAACCCTCTGCACTATCTCAACCCTCTGCACTATCTCAACCCTCTACACTATCTCAACCCTCTACACTATCTCAACCCTCTACACTATCTCAACCCTCTACACTATCTCAACCCTCTGCACTATCTCAACCCTCTGCACTATCTCAACCCTCTGCACTATCTCAACCCTCTACACTATCTCAACCCTCTGCACTATCTCAACCCTCTGCACTATCTCAACCCTCTACACTATCTCAACCCTCTACCCTCTACACTATCTCAACCCTCTACACTATCTCAACCCTCTACACTATCTCAACCCTCTACACTATCTCAACCCTCTGCACTATCTCAACCCTCTACACTATCTCAACCCTCTGCACTATCTCAACCCTCTACACTATCTCAACCCTCTGCACTATCTCAACCCTCTGCACTATCTCAACCCTCTGCACTATCTCAACCCTCTACACTATCTCAACCCTCTGCACTATCTCAACCCTCTACACTATCTCAACCCTCTACACTATCTCAACCCTCTACACTATCTCAACCCTCTGCACTATCTCAACCCTCTGCACTATCTCAACCCTCTACACTATCTCAACCCTCTACACTATCTCAACCCTCTGCACTATCTCAACCCTCTACACTATCTCAACCCTCTACACTATCTCAACCCTCTACACTATCTCAACCCTCTACACTATCTCAAACCCTCTGCACTATCTCACCCTCTGCACTATCTCAACCCTCTGCACTATCTCAACCCTCTGCACTATCTCAACCCTCTACACTATCTCAACCCTCTACACTATCTCAACCCTCTACACTATCTCAACCCTCTACACTATCTCAACCCTCTACACTATCTCAACCCTCTGCACTATCTCAACCCTCTGCACTATCTCAACCCTCTGCACTATCTCAACCCTCTACACTATCTCAACCCTCTACACTATCTCAACCCTCTACACTATCTCAAACCCTCTGCACTATCTCAACCCTCTACACTATCTCAACCCTCTACACTATCTCAACCCTCTAACTATCTCAACCCTCTACACTATCTCAACCCTCTACACTATCTCAACCCTCTGCACTATCTCAACCCTCTGCACTATCTCAACCCTCTGCACTATCTCAACCCCTCGCACTATCTCAACCCTCTGCACTATCTCAACCCTCTGCACTATCTCAACCCTCTACACTATCTCAACCCTCTACACTATCTCAACCCTCTGCACTATCTCAAACCCTCTACACTATCTCAACCCTCTACACTATCTCAACCCTCTACACTATCTCAACCCTCTGCACTATCTCAACCCTCTACACTATCTCAACCCTCTACACTATCTCAACCCTCTACACTATCTCAACCCTCTACACTATCTCAACCCTCTACACTATCTCAACCCTCTGCACTATCTCAACCCTCTACACTATCTCAACCCCTCTACACTATCTCAACCCTCTACACTATCCTCAACCATCTGCACTATCCTCAACCCTCTACACTATCTCAACCCTCTACACTATCTCAACCCTCTACACTATCTCAACCCTCTACACTATCTCAACCCTCTACACTATCTCAACCCTCTGCACTATCTCAACCCTCTGCACTATCTCAACCCTCTGCACTATCTCAACCCTCTACACTATCTCCACCCTCTACACTATCTCAACCCTCTACACTATCTCAACCTCTACACTATCTCAACCCTCTACACTATCTCACCCTCTGCACTATCTCAACCCTCTGCCTATCTCAACCCTCTGCACTATCTCAACCCTCTACACTATCTCAACCCTCTACACTATCTCAACCCTCTACACTATCTCAACCCTCTACACTATCTCAACCCTCTACACTATCTCAACCCTCTGCACTATCTCAACCCTCTGCACTATCTCAACCCTCTACCTATCTCAACCCTCTGCACTATCTCAACCCTCTACACTATCTCAACCCTCTACACTATCTCAACCCTCTACACTATCTCAACCCTCTGCACTATCTCAACCCTCTGCACTATCTCAACCCTCTACACTATCTCAACCCTCTACACTATCTCAACCCTCTGCACTATCTCAACCCTCTGCACTATCTCAACCCTCTACACTATCTCAACCCTCTGCACTATCTCAACCCTCTGCACTATCTCAACCCTCTGCACTATCTCAACCCTCTGCACTATCTCAACCCTCTGCACTATCTCAACCCTCTACACTATCTCAACCCTCTGCACTATCTCAACCCTCTGCACTATCTCAACCCTCTGCACTATCTAAACCCTCTGCACTATCTCAACCCTCTGCACTATCTCAACCCTCTGCACTATCTCAACCCTCTGCACTATCTCAACCCTCTACACTATCTCAACCCTCTACACTATCTCAACCCTCTGCACTATCTCAACCCTCTGCACTATCTCAACCCTCTACACTATCTCAACCCTCTGCACTATCTCAACCCTCTACACTATCTCAACCCTCTGCACTATCTCAACCCCTGCCCTATCATCAAACCCTCTGCACTATCTCAACCCTCTGCACTATCTAAACCCTCTGCACTATCTCAACCCTCTGCACTATCTCAACCCTCTGCACTATCTCAACCCTCTGCACTATCTCAACCCTCTGCACTATCTCAACCCTCTGCACTATCTCAACCCTCTACAACTATCTCACCCTCGCACTCATCTCAACCCTCTACACTATCTCACCCCTACACTATCTAACCCTCTACCTATCTCACCCTCT
This sequence comes from Paralithodes platypus, assembly GCA_032716605.1. Lineage (NCBI taxonomy): Eukaryota > Metazoa > Arthropoda > Malacostraca > Decapoda > Lithodidae > Paralithodes > Paralithodes platypus. The sequence continues at coordinate 35,187,478 of CM064532.1, read as the reverse complement.
CACTCTCTCAACCCCTCTGCACTAATCTCAACCCTCTACACTCTCTCACCCTCTACAGCTATCCACCCTCTGCACTATCCAACCCTCTGCACTATCTCACCCTCTTACACCTAGCTCAACCCGCTGCCTAGCTCAACCCTCTATGCACTATCTCAAACCCTCTGCACGATCTCAAACCCTCTTTGCCCTATCTCAACCCTCTGCACTATCTCAAACCCTCTATACACGAAGCTCAACCCTCTGCACTATCTCACCCCTCTGCACTATCTCAACCCTCTGGCAACACTATCTAAACCCTCTGCACTATCTAGCTCAACCCTCTGCACTATCTCAACCTCTGCCACTATCTCAACCCTCTGCTGCGCTATCTCAACCCTCTACACTACTCTCAACCCTCTACACTATCTCAACCCTCTGCACTATCGCACCCCTCTGCACTCTCCACCCCTCGATCTCACCTCTGCACTATCTCAACCCTCTGCACTATCTCAACCCTCTGCTATCTAAACCCTCTGCACTATCTCAACCCTCTGCACTATCTCAATCGCACATCTCAACCATAGCATATCTAACCCTCTGCACTATTCAATTCCCTCTACACTATCCAACCCTCTGACACTATCTAACCTCGCACGATTCAACCCTCTGCACTATCTCAACCATCTGCATATCTAACCCTCATGCACATTCAACCATCTGCAATATCTAAACCCTCTGCACTATCTCACCCTTTACATATCTAAACCCCTGCACTATCTCAACCCTCTCACTATCTCAA